>OX104115.1:79610765-80210765 GCA_944474755.1 Limnoperna fortunei
TTTTATTAAAACGATAATTAATAGCAAAACTCAATTTGCCTAAATTTCCAATTAATGGTGAATGCAACCATGAGAGGCAATTTTTAGTCCTGGATCATGCCATGACCATTTTAACATTTTAAATAGCGTTTCCAAACCATGTTCATGTACAATCAACAACGAACAAACAAACACAGACCTAGCTAGTACTATGGACATTGCTGATTTGGAAATACCTAATTCAATTAAACAAAAAATTCTATATACACATTCAATGTAAATTTACAAAACAGAAATATTGAGACGAATAGTGCTCTGGATAAACAAAATGCCGTATTTAATTTATCGGACAAAATGTTAAGTGATGCACAAATTAAATTATTATCTAAAGGTTTAAACTTCGTACCCACTTCAAAACTTAACTTTGGTGATGTTTTAACTGATCTAAAAGCATGGGAAAGACGCATGCGCTTACGTGAATATTTTTTTGAAAAAAATGAAGAAAATGAATCAAAACCTGAAAAAGGAAGTTAATACTTTACTGAAAAAGAGAGTACATGGACTCCAGAAATTGGCCGGAACAGGTGGCTCGATGCATATATTGAAGAAGTGAAAGAAGATATAATTAATGGGTCTCAAAAGAAATAATAAAGAATTCAATCTGTCGAAAAATGAACAAACAGCGTTTAAAGAACTTCTTTTAGATGATACTATTGTTATACGACCAGCTGATAAGGGTTCAGGAGTAGTAGTGCTGAATTCGAAAAATTATATTGATCAGGTTGAAAAGGAACTACAGACGTGACAACGTGTTTTTTATATTGCCCACTATATACCGTGGTCGTGGTTTTTTCATTAAGAAATTCACCACCATACGCCACGGTGGTATTCTGCGGTACATCGTGTTATGTCCACTACATATCGTGACCCACCGTGTTGACCACGGTGGATTTTCAATTTCCTTTCATGCTTACACAGTGAAAAAATTAAAATGTTGCGATTTAATTTAGATATTTGTGTTAAAATATGCTGTTTTAATACGTTTGTTTGACAACACAAATTAATCTGCGTTCTGTTTATCTATTCATTATACAGAATACCTTAAAGTTTATTGTCACTGATTTGATTGACAATTATTCCCTTAACGTGTTCTAAAAGGTTAGAACACCGCATTTTTGCCCCTAAAATTGTCAAAATCTTTGCTATTCTATCGTCAAAATTTCCCTGTCAGCGCCTCTGATTAATGTTCCAACCGTTTGAACTTTTACCGGATGTAAATTGTGTCACACCTTAAATCGATTGATTATCTAAGTATTGTCCAGTCATCATTTTTTTCAAGCACGTGCTCTCAAACATTTCAATAAACTTGTGTATTGTATAATTTTATAATTAACAGGTGAACACGCGGCTTCACATTTTTAACGGTTAAATGTAAATGCGAGGACTTGTAAAGAAATTCGTTTAGAAAAACGTCAAAATCAAATATACGACTTAAAATGCTACATTTTCAAATTTTCTGAATTATTACTTAATATAAATGTCGCAGAATATATTGTTCCACGAATGATTTATATACTCGATTCGTACGGTGTTGAACCACGGTGTGTTAAAAAATACAATCCTGATATAGAATCAACCATAATAGTCGTTTCAGTGTTAAAAGCCTGACACATCATCAACTTTTGTTGTTAGAAAAGACTTAAGTAGCATCCTTATAATTTCTATAATGTTACGACAAGACCCTATGTCCGCAAACAGACATTCGTATCGGCGCGCAAAAAAAAAACCAACCAAAAAAAAAACCAACAACAACAAAAAACAAAAAAGAACAAAAGAAAACAAACTTACATACTGTTGAGTAAATTCGGGCAATTATTTTATATTGATATGAGTGTGGACAAATCAGTTCTTTCGTCTTCAAAAATAATTTTATTCCGATTTGTTTTGTTCATGTTATAACAGACGTAAGTAACTATGCATATTTTATTGTTTGATCAATGTACCACAATACAACAAAATATTAAGAATAAGTATTTGTATTTAGAGAACTAAGGCAAGTCTAAAAGGGGTCTGATCTCGAGAATATTTATCCCAATAAATACTATGTCATGCAAAAACACCGAAACTGCGAGTTAATTTTAACGGGAACTTTATACAAATAACACGTCTGCCTCCATTTGAAAAATTGTCAGTTTTGTATATTTAGCTCAGAAGCACATCACTACTTTTTTTATATAAACCTGTTATATTAATTGTTATAGTTTAAAACGCCATTGTCCAAAGTAAGTGTGTATTTAGAATTGTGCGTACGTAAGACTTCATTCAACCTTGTGAAACAGGCGCCTGTGCCATATGGTAGTTAAACTATATTTTATGTGGCGATTCTCGTTTATAAACTTTTCACATATTTATTATTCTTGCTGCATGTTGGCTTCAATTTAGTAATTAATTTGTTGTATCCCATCCTGTTAACGAATTTTATATAACTATACGTGATGTAAACTTTTGTCCGCGTTTGTTAAAACAACTCTGGTTTTAAATACCAAATAAAGAAAAAGATCGCCGCTCAACTGCCCGTTTTCTGTCGAAAAGGATTTATAATTGATTAAAGAGAGTTCGCGTACAACTTCAGGACAATTCGTTATACGTCGTAATACACAAAAACGTAATGTGACAATTCAAATCCGGATAATTTACCGAACTTGTTCAGGGTAATATTTAATGCATAACACATGCATCCGGTTGAACAAATATTCGATCTTCAAGTCTACCGGCACATTAAATCATTATTGATTATCAACAAATAAAATGCATGTACAAATTATTCTTAAGCACTGTTTTAAAATGTTCTCTTTTCATTCGGGTAACGATGTTTAAACCCGCAATCAATTAAATGACAACGTTTATGTTGTCATGTACCACCGCGGAGATATCGTGGCCGGACCCCTGTGGCGACATGCCATGGTAGACTGAACTCCCTCATATGCATCCACCGTGGTAAGATTACCTGAGAAGATTCTTGACCACGATAGTAGGCGTGGATATACCATGGTGGGTGATAGAGAAAAGGATTAACTTCCATGGTGGGTTAGTGTTTTTTATAAAAAACACGTTGTCCCCTCTGTACTAACCAGCGGTAGTTATGCGGAAGTTGCAACTGATAACACTTTAAAAATAACAAATAAAATAAAAACGTTAGTCACCAAAATGGAAAAGAACAGATTAATTTCAAATGAGTTAAAGAAATACCTAATACCAGTAGATCCAAGAGTAGGAAAAGCCCAAGGTAACCCGAAAATGCACAAGCCGAATTACCCTTTACGTATAATTGTGAATGGCCGTAATCACCCAACTTCAAATGTAGCACAAGTTGCAGAATCCGAACTGAATTCTCATGTTGAAAATTTACCAACATTCATTAAAGACACAACTGATTTTTTGCAAAAGTTAAAAATGATTCAATTACCTATTCCAACTAATTCAATTTTATTTTGTATGGATGTTACAGCATTACATCCCAGCATTCCAAGAGACAAAGCGCGAGAAGCATGCAAGGTAGCTTTAGACAATAGACAAACTAAATTTATTCCAACAGAAGTGGTATTACAATTTATTGATGTTACACTGGAAAATAATAACTTTCAATTCAATGGAAAAAATTACATACAAACTACAGGAACAGCGATAGGTTCAAAATTGGGCAAAAATTATGCTTGTACATATTTAGGAGTGTGGGAAGAAGCTCTTCTAAATACCGCACAAGAGAAACCACTAGCATTCTTCCGTTTCATTGATGACATATGGGGAATATGGACTCATGGAATAGATTCCCTTATTTCTTTTCAAAACCGGGCAAATGAAATTCACCAAAATATTAAAGTTGATTTACGTTATTCATATGACAAAATTGAGTTTTTAGATGTCACTACATATATAAACTAGACAAAGTCGATCTAGCGATCACTAATACCCCCGCATTTTGTAAAAATTTCTAAAATTTCTAACGTTTTTCGTGGACTGTGACCTTGAAATTTAACCGATTTCCCCCAAAATCAAAAGGCTTTTTACAAACCTGATATATAACAATATCCCAAAGTTTCATTCAATTTGAATGCAAACTTTTTGAGTTATTGTCCGGAAACAACTTTTTTGTAAAAATTTCTAACGTTTTTCGTGGACTGTGACCTTGAAATTTGACGTATTTCCCCCAAAATCAATAGGCTTCTTACCAACCTGATATATGACAATATCCCAAAGTTTCATTCAAATCAGATGTAAACTTTTTGAGTTATTGTCAGGAAACAACATTTTTGTTAAAATTTCCAACGTTTTTCGTGGACTGTGACCTTGAAATTTAACCGATTTCCCCCAAAATCAAAAGGCTTTTTACAAACCTGATATATAACAATATCCCAAAGTTTCATTCAAATTGAATGCAAACTTTTTGAGTTATTGTCCGGAAACAACTTTTTTGTAAAAATTTCTAACGTTTTTCGTGGACTGTGACCTTGAAATTTGACGTATTTCCCCCAAAATCAATAGGCTTCTTACCAACCTGATATATGACAATATCCCAAAGTTTCATTCAAATCAGATGTAAACTTTTTGAGTTATTGTCCGGAAACAACATTTTTGTTAAAATTTCCAACGTTTTTCGTGGACTGTGACCTTGAAATTTGACGGATTTCCCCCAAAATCAATAGGCTTCTTACCAACCTGATATATAACAATATCCCAAAGTTTCATTCAAATCGGATGTAAACTTTTTGAATTATCATCCGGAAACCAAATGTGGACGGACGGACGGACGGACGGACATGTATTTGATACATTATGTGTCTTCAAAATTATGTGGCTTTCTTGTGGGGCTTTAAAAGTTATACTTACGTACATGCATTTCTGTGGCTAAATGATTTGATACATTGTGTGGCTGAATGATTTCAGACATTATGTGGCTGTAAGATTTAAAACTTTGTGTGACTTTCTTTCTGAGGCTTTTTATGATGTATTGCATACATTTATCTGTATAGTTTGATTACGTTCTTTGGAAATACCTATTTCAAGTCAGGTCCATCACAAACTGTGATTTCTCTTGAGTGTAATATCAAATAATTGTCTGCTCTTCTACCATCAAGATTGATCATTTTTTGTGAGGATTTTAATTAAGATGTGCCTTTAGTTGCTTTCTGTGATTTTTTTTCAATATCCTTCTATACTCAACCAAGTTGCGGATCAAACTTTAAATTACAATAGAAATAATGTTACAACTATATTCTTATCAATATTACAATATTACAGGCCTTATGCAAGATTATGGCCTGAGGTTGTTGTATTCTCTTATTGGCTGAGTTTTTGTCTCTTAAGCATATTCCCTGTTTCCTTTCTTTCCTTATTATTGTACAGACGAAAGATGGCTTATGAGGTGATTCCTATTTATACAACGTTGTGCAATTCTTTAAACAATAAAAGTCTATGGAGTTGATCACCCCTCAGTTGTCAGTTCCTTGCAAAAGCAGAAAATTCAAATTTCAATTTATTTAACCCAAAATTTCTTTTTCAGTCTTAAACCTTTTGTTTGGTATGAAATTGATGAAATGGGCAAAGTTGAAAACTGACCAAATGAAAGACTTTCTGTCCAGTGAAGAACTTTCTTATTTAAAACATCACTGTCAGTTTCAAAAGAAAACAACACTGACAAAATTTTGTGCATTGAGAAAAAGGGCAAACAATGCCAAAATGAAAACTGTGACATCAAGTATTCTTTATGAAAATGAATCCTCAATCCTGCAGCACATATATCTTTCAAAATAGAAAGAATATCCATAACAAATTCAAAGCTTCAAATTTTTAATATGTGTTTTTTATGAAATTTTCTCCTTGGTTTAAAAGAAACCAGTTTGCAACTACTTATTTTCTTAAGAATAAGGTTGAACACATGTCCATATATGAAAAAATGACAAAATTTTAAATGCACATGATGCCTAACATTTTTTCAGTAATATAGAATGACAAAAAATCTCATTTCTGATAACCTTTTATATTTACTCTTGATAAATATGTGTTTGACTTAGTGTCATTTCAAAGGTGTCAAGTATAACATATGAAAAGCACAATTAAAAAAAAAATGTTTTATTCAAGTAACTAAACATATGATACATTGGAACTACATGTTTCCCTAATCTCAAGGGTTTAAAGTAACATTAAAAGTACAGAACATCATGACATCTAAAATAAGTAAAAGTAAACTTCTCACTGAAGGAGTAAGAATATTAGCTTCTTATAATAAATCAAAGTGATACAAGTTGAACAATGAAATATTTTTTTCAGAATAGTAAATTGAACCACATTCTCCTTTTAAGCATAAATTTCTCACTGGACATACAACGCATGTAGGCCCAAATCTAAAAATCTACATTTATTATATTTTGTTAAGTTCCAAATATTAGGTATAGTATTTGTATGTATAGGAAAATCTAGACTTCTCAAACCATGGTCATGTGGCAGGTGACAGAATGACACTTAACCAGCAAGAAGAATCAGAAAACCAACTATGGTGGTTATAAATAATTATTTTTTTTGGATAATCTTAGCCAAAACAAGGGGCCCAGGGGGCCTGTATCGCTCACATCGAATATTGTCATATCAGGAGCAATATCTTCTACAAAAGTCATAGGACAATTCAAGCATATAAAACATTTTTACCATTGAATAGAGATAACTCCTACAAAGAGTCTCTAGATGTCAACCCAATTCAATGTAGAATTTTGAAGCGCTATATGAGATTAATATTTCAGCTCATTAAGCCCTACAAAAGACTTTTGTAGGGCCTAATGAGCTAAACATTTCAGAAATTGAAAGTTTTACTCTATCTACTATCGTTCTCAAGTTATAGGCTATAAAAAAACAAAAATCACAATTTTTTACCTTTCAGGAGAGACAACTCCTACAAGGAGTCATCCGGCAACTTCCACTCAATGGAGACTTTTGATTCTGAACAAGTATAGGGACTTCAGATTTTTTCTATCTATTATAGTTTTTGAGTTAGGATGCTCTAAAGGCGGTCTTACCCCTATGTTCTATTTTAAACAACAGCAGCCATGTTTTTTGATGGATCAAAAATCCCAATGCAAACTTTTTGCACAATACCCTAAGGAATATTCATACCAAATTTCATTTCATTCTGCTTTGCGTTTTAAAGAAGATGTCTGAAACAACTGCTAACGATGGCAGATGACAACGGACGCCAAGTGATTACAATAAATTAACACAAATTAGCACACAACATTTTCAGCCACTGAAGTGTCAATATCAGGTCAAGGTCAAATAAAGAAGAATTTTTATAATAAACACATAAACAAAATAATATAAATTATTGCCACAAAGTGATGTAGATTGATTTATCAAAAATGCACAAATGTACTCATTCTTATGTAACTGTAAATCTAATATTAATGGTCTACATAAAATGATTTGCATCAAAACAATAACATTTTTAAAAATTATATTAAACATTGAAGAATTTTAATCAAATCAATGGACCTTGAGGGCTGACAGAGCTAATAAAACAATATTTAAAATATCTATAGTAAATGGTTCGTGTTAAACAGACATTAGAACAAAAAATACAGCTTATACAAATAATGAACTTAAGCTGAAAGCTTAAAAAGCAAATGGAATTGATCTGAATGTATACAAATGCAACATAATACCAAATATCTATGGACTACCATACGTTTTTCATAGATTTAAGAAAAAGTTTCATTTATAATGACATTAAAGTCACTCTGACAGTCTCCATAATCACCATCCCATTGTCTTTTCTTTTCACACCTTTTTAAAGTCATTATTAAAACAGGGTTTCTCCTATTCTGTATTTACCTTGTAACATTAAAAAAAAAAAACAGGGTTTCTTTTACCCTATATGAATATTCATTAAAATAAAACAAGTCCTATTTTCATCCACACATAAATCTAAGCTGTAATGTCTACACTCATAATAAACAGCTAATCACTCCACCAACAAAACACTTACATGATACATAAGCATGAATCGTTCACCAGTTCAAAACACTCTTTCTTATTGGGCATAACAACTTTAATTATAGAGCTGAATGAGCTGAAAGTTTCAGCAAACAAAATTTTTTTTCATCTGCAATGATTTCTTAGAAAATCAAGCAAAACCATTTTTGAATAAGGCAGCCCTTATGTATTAAAGGAAAATTTCCCTTGAAAAAGTAGTCATGGCACATTCACCTTTGGTTCTGGTGACTTAAATATTTAGTTTTTCTTGTTTGTAGCTGATATCTTTTTAACAACAGTGTGCCAATAACGCCTGTGAAGTTCGCCTCCATTTTTTTTGCTTTCCTCAACTGCTTTCAATACTTCTGTTTTTTTTGGCACAGTTTTATTCTTAAAATGCAATTTGAAATATTTGTGTAACTCTTCTTCCTCTATTAGAGTCCATTTAACTCTACTTTTATTGTTACTTTTTTTGTTACTTTTCTTTCTTGGTAACTCTTTCTCCTCTTCCTCCTCTGCTTCTAGGTCATATACTGAGACTGGTATATATTCTTCTTCATTGTCAAATGAAGGATTGTCTATGTTTTGCAACATCTTTTGTCCATTTTCAATTTCCTGATCATTGCCATTCACTGCCTCTTTATCAAGACTGGTATCAATAATGTCTGCAAGTAGAAATACAGGTTATAAAAATCTGAATTTTACCCCTGTTTTAGCTTTTTATATAGAAACTCTGTTGTATATCATATAACCAAAAATGATGTGTTAGAATGCACATGTATGAAAATTATGTAGATGGCCCCAATCTAACTTCATATGAGAAATACCACAATTTCTTTTGTCTTAAAAAACTTCTAATGCTAAGTCTTTCTCATTATTACCAAAAAAAGTTGTAAGATGGCAACAAATATCCCTTTGTGTTTACTCATAGCTGGCAACACAAAAGGCATCGTGAAAACAATGGCTGACAAAAGAAATTCGTGTAATGGGTACTTGTATCTTTTAAAACTAAAATCTTTTTTTTATCCATCATGTTTTTTTTCAACATTATTCTTATAATTTTGAAAAGAGAAATAATAATAATAATAGTAATCTAATTTAAAACTCATTTATCATGAGGGTGTGTACTGTGCTGAAAACACTAAAAAGATTCAATGGATAAATCCATTCTAAATGACAAATTAGAAATTCTATTCTTTATTATAATATGACGTCCTTCATTCACTATTGGAACGAAGCCATGGTCTAATTTGCAATATAGCATTAAACATTATAAATTATCAATTAAAATAACAGTTGTATAGAAAAATATCACAAGATACAACAAGAGGCCCCTAATGGCCTGTAACGCTCAGCTGGAATTTTTGTAATTGCATGAGTATTAGCTCCTACATAAAAGTCATATATGACAATTCAATTAATGGAGACATTATCAATAGAATTTTTTTCTGTATCTACTAACATTTTCCAGTTATAGGCAAAAAATGACAACTTCAATCCAATTGAGACTTTGGTAGAGCTTATTGAGCTGAACATTTTAGCAATTAACAGTTTTTCTCTATATACTATCGTTCTCAAGTTACAGGCAAAAAACAAGAAAAATCCATATTTTTGGTCATTCTAGAGAGATAACTCCTACAAGAAGTCGTCTGACAACTTTGATCCAATGGAGACTTTGGTAGAGCTAAATGAGCTGAACATTTTAGCAATTGCAGTTTTTCTATTTCTACCATTGTTCTCAAGTTACAGGCAAAAAACAATAAAAATCCTTTTTTTTATCCTTTGAAGATCAATAATCTCGACCCAAAGAAGACTTTGTAGAGCTTAATGAGCAGAACATTTCAGCAATTGAAAGTTTTACTCTATCTACTATCGTTCTCAGTTTACAGATCGACAAAAAACAACAAAAATCACTATTTTTCACCTTTCAAGAAAGATAACTCATACAAGGAGTCACCTGACAACTTCGATCCAATGGAGACTTTTGTAGAGCTTTTCATTTTGAACAATGAAGGTGACTATTATAGTCTATTATAGTTTTTGAGTTATAATGCTCTAAAGGTGGTCTTACACCGATGTTCTATTTTTAGCAACAGCGGACATGTTTTAATAAGCTCAGTTATAATTGACACAATTTTTAGAGCCAACACCCTAAGGATGCTTGTGACCAAGTTTGAGCTTCATCCCATCAGTGGTTTAAGAGGAGAAGATTTTTGAAAAAGGTAACGGATGACGACAGACGATGACAACGGACACCAAGTGATGAGATAAGCTCACATGGACCTATGGTCCAGGTGAGCTAAAAATTAATAATGCCTCTGCTATTAACCAGTTTCATGTGGTTCACACATGTGTCATTGATACATTGTCCGATGTTTTGGCTGTTAAGGCAATCTCCTGTTTTAGACAGATAATTATAATGTTGATTCAAAACTTTCTGTTTTTGTTGAAATAGGTTAATCCTATATTTTATCCTTTACCAATATATATTCAAGTATATAAATTTGTTAAAATTTTTCCCTGCCAAGACCCTCTTGTAATAAATTTGATGTGTATGACACAAGCAGAATACACATCAATGGCTGGATTTGGTGAAAGATGATCTCTTACTATTTGAGGAAAGGTCATTTTTTGATTTTAATATGAATGTCAATTCAGATCTGTCCTTAAGTACAAAGTGGAAGAAAACATCTCACGAAGTACTATAAGTTGTATAACCGATCAAGATTCAAATCTCATAAGTGAGCAAACGTTTTTATGGCCATAATATGCAAGGTAAGCAAATAGTGTTTATATTTTTTAATGAAGACTCTTATAATAATGCTTGATTTAACTAAAATAAAAAGAAACACAATAACAAGCATTGTAAACCGATATTTGATCTCTCTTGGGGTTAAATAATCACAATAATAAGTCCCTCTTGAGGTAAAATTCGCAATAGACCCTGGTTGCCATGAATTATTTCTTAATTAAGATGTTGGAATATGAGTACTTACCATTCATAGACACATCTTTCATACTTTTTCCTTTAAATTTTTCTGTAAGGTTTAAATCTTGTATCAGCAGAATTTTCGAAATTTCCACTCTTTCAATGAACCCACTCATCTGACGATAATGTTCCATGTGTACCTTCTTGGTGTGCCCAAGGTGGTTGCACAACCATTCTATTTGGTTGTCTTTGAGGTCAAGTACCTGATTGAAAAAAAATCTTCAATACAGTCATGGCCATGATGGAGAGGACTTATTTTGAAAACCACCTGTATGCTTTCATTGACACTATTCATAATTAAGTAGATATCTTAAAAAAATACAATATGATATACTTCACCTGGGTAAGCTCCCCAAAAAGGATATCCCACTCCAAAATTAAAGGAAAAGTGTTTAAAAGTTATTATTAATTATTATTAAGTTAATTTAAGTTAGTCAAGCACAAATGCGGATGTATACACTCAAAATCATCCTCTTGTAGTTTATGTCATTGTGAACCTGCATCTCCAAAATCATTGACCAATGATGAACAACTCTTGAAATAGCCATGTAGGCAAAAAACCTTCCATTGGTCTATGTTTAAAAAGTCTCTGAAAAGTCAACGTCTGTCAAGTATGAAAGCAGGGGTATATAAGTATATGTAAAATCATCATTGGATTTTGAAGATTGATTGATTGATTGTTGGTGTTTAATGCCCGAGCAGCAATCTTTCAGCTATATTCAGGCGATGAACATGAAATGGATGATAAAATGAACATGATCATTAACCTATGATGATGAGTTCTTGAATTAACTTGGTGAGCAAAAATCCTTACAATTGGGACCATAAGAGAAGCAATCCCTACGTCTCGCTTTCAGTGACTTTTGACAAAAATAAACATTTTTCAAATGCCTTCATATTTCTCCAAATTTTGTAAGTAATCTGTGTAAATGTTCATCAAAGTCCTTGTTAGTGTTGATGGCTTTTCCTACATACTCTTCCAAACTGTGTTCGCTGGGGGTATAAATATTGTATCTAACTGGTGCAAACTCATTGGAAAATACCTGCTATTGACAGCATGAGATAACCATCATGAAATAACAAATATTTCATGAAAAACTCTGATAAGTCATAACATCTATATGAAAATAATGTGAGTAAGTGAGTTGCTGTTTTACTTCCTAGCGAGTAGTGACAGTGAAAAATAAAGTAATTTCCTTATTTTTTTATGTTTAAAAGATAGTTTTAGTTCTTCATTGGAAAACAAGAATTCTGTCAACAACAAAAAAATAAGTTTTAATTTACAACAAATAATGTTTAACATGACACAAGAGGCTCCCATGATCCTGAATTGCTCACCTAGTTCTTAAGCTTTAAGGGACTTTTCTATGAGCTTCTAACCCTTTAAAGGGTCACCTGACAACTTAAAATCAAAGAAAACTTTTGTAGAGCTTAATGAGATAAAGATTTTAACAAGCAACAGTTTTTCTCTATCTGCAACGCTTTTCACTATTCATAACCTCTTCATCTGACCTCCTCCACTAATGGAGACTTTTGTAGAGCTCAATGAGATGAATGTTTAAGAAAGCAACAACTTGTCTTTATCTGCAATAGGTTTCATTCTATACACCAAAAACATGAAAAAACACAATTTTTTGTCTTTAATGGGCCACAACCTTGACCCTATGGAGACTTTGGTAGATCTCAATCAGCTGAATGTTTAAGTAAGCAAAAGCTTTTCTCTAGTATCTGTAATAGTTTCATTCTAGAGACCAAAAACAAGAAAAATCACAATATTTTACCTTTAAAGAACCATAATTCATATAAGGGGTCATTTGACAACCTCGACCCAATGAAGACTTTTGTAGAGATTTTGATGCTGAAGAAGAGGGGTTGCATCAGATTTTCTCTGTCTCTTTTACTTTTTGATTTATAAGCCAAAAACAGTAGTATGACCACCATCCCCGGTCTATGTTTAGCAACAGAAGCCATGTTTTTTTGACGAATCATACCAAGTTTCATTAAATTCTGTTCAATAGTTTCAGAGGAGAATTTTAAAAAAATTGTTAACAGAAGACAACAGACACCAAGTGACCTTCGGTCCAGATGAGCTAAAATGACAAACCTGAGCAAGAGTTGCTGTGTACTTTCTTAATGCAGTTGAGGTTATTCTCTCTGGGCTTGTTAATGACAGTTCACTTGATATTTTTCTAATGGAGTCATAGCTTCTAATTGCTCCTGAACCTGAGGTAAAAAAAAATAAATTGTGTTTGCCTGTATTACTCATTACTTTAACCTTAAGGTCAAGTTGAAGTAAATAAACACCACCTACTGTTACTTGTTTACAAATAAGTAAGCCATGTCATGCATTTTTTAAATCTGTGGCAAAATTTCCTCAGAATTATTTTGAATAGTAACAACAATGTAAGCACCAGCAATGGAGTTCACAAAAAGCCGTAAGTGTAAAACCTGTTGTAAGTGTTGACGTCACAATGCATTTTCCTTTGATCATCGCAAAACTTACGATCAATATCACACTAACGACCTTCTGTGAAATCCACTGCAAGTTCTTGTTGAGTTTTTTAGCTTCAAATTTCCCATGAAATTGAGAGCTCATATCATCAGCGAAGCTAGGAAAGAAATTTTGGAAGTCCTGTGTAATTCTGAAATCGTGAGTGTTAAAGGATTTGGCCTCACAGTTTTTAAATGTGCCATCGCAATTTCACAAGTTATTTCTCAGAAAAATTTTTAAAGTTTTTTTAGTAACACTGCCTCTTTCCATGCATGTGGTCTGATCTGGTTATGATTACATGGTATTAGGAAGAAGTTGGGGTTTTTTTGATGATTTTTTAAATTTAATTTTTACCCTATTGCATCCTTCAAATCACATATTTTGAAATCCGGTTTGTTGGTTGTCACAAAACTTGTTACGAAAAATATATCATTGGGGTCAAACAACAGTTTTTAGCAAATAACTCAAAAATGGTTAGGTTTAGCAATATTCTGGAATGGGTAAACCAGTTCAGAATAATGAGATTTATCTGTGGGCAAATTTTTGTAAAAATCTGATAGCCGATGTTGGAGTTATAACCCTTTTTCTACAATTTTTACTTCTTACCTTTTGTTGGAAACAAGTAAGTGTTGGAGGTTTTCACATTAGCCTTTTGTCTATTCTCTTTATTTGCAATGTATTCTAATGCTGGTTTAACGTCACATGGCACCAGAACAGGTACAGGTCTACATCGCTACATAAAAACAATATAATTAAATTCAATCCATCTATTTCAAATCAAAATTTTAGTATGAGTGCACAGTTTTTTCATGAACAGTTTGGTTGCATATTTTTTCATCAAACAATCAATAATTCTGAGTAAAAATTGTGCCCGTTTACATTCTGATTCGACCTCCACTCATAAAAAAAGACTCCAATTTTATTGTTTGTTTGTTAGGGCTTAACATCACGTTCAGCAATATTTCATCAATATCATGATGGTCAGTTTCACTGGTGGAGGAAGCTGGGTAATACCCGGAAGGAACTACCGACCTGTGGTGAGTAACTGACAAACTCTCTCACATTTCAGTGCTAGTTGAACACACCAAGTCATTTTTGCAAATGTCCGACACGAGGTCCAAACCCATTTTATTAAAATTTCAAATGAAACAGTCTCTTTTCCCATTATAAAAATTGCACATACAAAATAAAAATCTTTAAAAAAAAAACATTATTTGCAACATTGATGCTAGTGTTTGTCAGGAAAAAAGTTTATGAAACAAGAGGCTTGCAGGAGCATGAATCAATCACCTGATCCTTAAGCTTTTACACTTTCCCCCCTCTTCTATGAGCAATTACCCCTATAAAGATTATCTGACAACTTAAAATCATTAGAGACTGCCAGCTTTTCTCTATCTGCAAAACTTTTCATGCTTCAGGGAAAAAACATGAAAACCCCAATGTTCTATTTTTAGAATTGCAGCCTACCAAGTACGGTTACATTTTGACGAGCAGTTTCAGGGAAGAAGATTTTTGAAAAATAGGACGATGGATGCCACGTAATGGCAATAGCTCACATGGTCTTTGGCCAGGTGACCTAAAAACTCATTAAATTATTAATATAACTTACTTTTCCTCTTGTGATTATCAGATCTTGAGACTCAAGTAAATGAGTCTCTAGCTCTGACAATTCTCCTACCAGCGATTTGTCGACATCAGACAATTGAGATTTTCTATTGTTGTTGTAGTCTTTTAAGCTGAAAGATAAACCAACATAGAAATAATGTAATGAACAACATAATGAAAAGGGTGCAGATACATGACTTTTTTGTTTCAAAGATACTTCAGCCAATTGCCTTCGGCACCAAAATTCACTTTTTATGATAGCATGATTTCATTTTACTTCTAACCATATGTTTTTAATTTCTATGTCTTGTGTGTCTACATATTTCAATGACAGTTGAATGACTCTTTGGGATTCTTTGCTTCTTCCTAATCATCTTATCAATTAACTATTAATACAATACTAGCTTTAGCCTTTACCTGCATCCATGAAAGCAAATTTCGTAAATTTAGAACTTATTTTAATATCTGTGTGCATATTCAAGTAAAATGTAAAAATTGTTATAACATGACCTGAGGGAAAAATTCAATCACAAGTAAGATTAACAAGAGCCCCCGGGGGTGGGGGGGGGGGCTGTGTCACTCACCTGGAATTTTTGTCATCTCATCAGTAATAGCTCCTACAAAACCTAATGTATGACAATTCAAACCAATGGAGACATTATTAAGTGAAAGTTTTTGTTATCTATTATCATTCTCAAGTTACTGGCCAAAATCCACAAAAGTGCTATTTCTGACCATTACAAGAGATAACTTGCATAGGGAGTCATCTGATAAATATATGGAGACTGTTGTAGTGCTTAATGAGCAATCTGTAATTGAAAGTTTTTCTTTATCTACTATCATTCTAAGTTATAATCCAGTTAGTTAAATTATCATGTGGCTAAGTGCATTCTGACGTTTTGATCTACCAGATTTTGTTAGACAATATGGGGCAAGGCCTGATGTATGGACTAATTTTAATTTGACTGGACTGATGAAGGAGGCCAAGTGATGACAAAAGCTCACATGGAGCTAAAAAGATAATTTCAAGATGCTAAAATCTAAATATTACCTGATTGCATCAATTTCTCCAGATCGTCTTTTATTATATAGTAAAAGTCTTGCTTGTGCCAGAGTACATAATCTGTAGAACCCACTGTCATCTTTTTCATCCTCATAATTAAAGTCTTTCAAATTTCTGATCAAATGATTATGTAAACACCTTATATCCTCTGGGCTCGGTATGTCCTTCTTGTTGCTGAAAGTTCTAAGGATTAATATCGTTCTAGCCAGTTTTGTTACTTTCTCAGCCCATTCTGAATTAACAAGTTTTTCTAGGTTTTTGCATCCTTTTAGTTCTAACTTTCTTGATTCCTCTTCAATATCACCATCAGATTCTTTGATTAGCTGATTTCTTTTTATTTTTATCATTGTGGTGAGGTCGTACTTAACCTTGATAGCATTTGATGGCGATTTTAAATCTTCTTCATCATCCATTTCTGGTGCTGAAATATTTATAGCAGCCTGAACAATATCATCAAAGTGCTTAGGGTTTAGGAAAAAATCCATGGACTCTAATTTTTGATTTCCCGTTCCATCTTTCTCATTCTTCAGTCTATTTAATTCTATTAACAGTCGTGAGGCCAACCTCATTCTCTGTGACGCATATTCAGCCCTTTTATGAACATTGTCTATGCTTCTATTGAACCATGATTGGCCAAATAATATAATAATTTCATCATTTCTTGCAACTTTTCCTACATTGTCAATGTTCATCTTTGAAAAAACTTCTCTCTTGAATTTTTCTGACCCAGATGAAGATGAAGATAGTCGACCACTTAAAATATCTGATTGTACCACTAAATCTTTTTTGCCATTTTTTTCAACTGGCTTTTCATCACAATTATTTTGATGCCTTACAAGTATTGTCTTTAACAGCCACTCTTTACAAAATGGACAAGGTCCATAGTCTTCTGAACAGAATTCTTCCTTTGGCCGTCTACTGATAAGTAGTTCTCCACATTTCTTTTTTACCACCTCCATATTGTGTTTGTCATCACCTTTACTTCTCATTCCTTTGATGTCCTTGATCTTGTGTTTGGCTTTAAGATGTGGACCAATATGCTGTACCAAGATACCACAATATAAACATGAATGGTAAGAGTTATAAACCCTTGTTCCTTTCTTCTTTTGCTTAGTGATCTTCTTATCTGATTTCAGTACTCTTCTTATAAAAATATCAGGATGCCTTGTACACCTTAAAATTTCATTTTCAGAAAATTCCAATGGTACCTTTTTTTCATCTTTATGCACCTCTACTTTTGCTTTTTCTTTGTCAACATCTTGCTCTTCTGACATGTCCACCCCTGTATCATCATTCAACTGATTAACTGATCTGTGTTGGTCATGTGCTACCTGATCTTCTTCACCAACTGGCTGTGCATCTATTTTCCTTCTTTTCTGTATGAGAGATTCCTCATCAAAATGTTTCCTTTTTACCCCAGAATATATATCTTCATCCTTTAGTGGACTTGCGTAATAAAACGGAATAATTTCAGATTGCAAGCTTTGCTCACTATCACTTTCTAGAATGAAGGATTCATCAATCAGTTCTTTATCATATGTTAAATTCGAATAAGAATTTAATATGAAAATAACAGTAGAATCCTCAGGCAAATTTAATACAGAATCATTTGCTGCGGCACTGTAATCATTGTTATACAAAAGTGTTTCTTTAACTTTTGTAATGGTTTCATTTACGTCATTGTTGTCATAAACAGTGGTATCTTTCATAGAGTTACTCTTGTTGTCATAAACAGTGGCATCTTTCGTGGAGTTACTATTTTCATTCATGTCATAAACAGTGGCATCTTTCATAGGGTTACTATTTTCTATAATGTCATAAACATTCGCATCTTTCGTAGAGTTACTTTTTTCATTGATGTCATAAACAGTGGCATCTTTCATAGAGTTACTATTTTCATTGATGTCTAAAACAGTGGCATCTTTTGTAGAGTTCCTATTTTCATTGTTGTCATAAACAGTGGCATCTGTTGCAGAGTTACTCATGTTGTCATAAACAGTGGTATCATTCGTAGAGTTACTTTTTTCATTGATGTCATAAACAGTGGCATCTTTCATAGAGTTACTATTTTCATTGATGTCTAAAACAGTGGCATCTTTCGTAGAGTTCCTATTTTCATTGTTGTCATAAACAGTGGCATCTGTTGCAGAGTTACTCATGTTGTCATAAACAGTGGTATCATTCGTAGAGTTCCTATTTTCATTGTTGTCATAAACAGTGGCATCTGTTGCAGAATTAATCATGTTGTCATAAACAGTGGCATCTTTTGTAGAGTTACTATTTTCTATGATGTCAAAAACAGTGGCATCTTTCGTAGAGTTCCTATTTTCATTGTTGTCAAAAACAGTGGCATCTTTCGTAGAGTTACTCATGTGGTCATATACAGTGGCATCTTTCGTAGAGTTACTCATTTTGTCATAATCAGTGGTATCTTTCATTGAGTTACTTTTTTCTTTGTTGTCATATACATCTTTCATAGAGTTACTCTTGTCTTTGTTGTCACAAAGATTGGCATCTTTCGTAGAGTTACTATTTTCATTGATGTCATAAACAGTGGCATCTTTCGTAGAGTTACTATTTTCATTGATGTCATAAACCGTGGCATCTTTCGTAGAGTTACTATTTTCATTGATGTCATAAACAGTGGCTTCTTTCGTAGAGTTACTATTTTCATTGATGTCATAAACAGTGGCATCTTGCGTAGAGTTACTATTTTCATTTATGTCATAAACAGTGGCATCTTTCGTAGAGTTACTATTTTCATTGATGTCATAAACAGTGGCATCTTTCGTAGAGTTACTCATGTGGTCATATACAGTGGCATCTTTCGTAGAGTTACTCATTTTGTCATAATCAGTGGTATCTTTCATTGAGTTACTTTTTTCTTTGTTGTCATATACATCTTTCATAGAGTTACTCTTGTCTTTGTTGTCATAAAGATTGGCATCTTTCGTAGAGTTACTATTTTCATTGATGTCATAAACAGTGGCATCTTTCGTAGAGTTACTATTTTCATTGATGCCATAAACCGTTGCATCTTTCGTAGAGTTACTATTTTCATTGTTGTCATTAACAGTGGTATCTTTCGTAGAGTTACTCATGTGGTCATATACAGTGGCATCTTTTGCAGAGTTACTCATTTTGTCATAATCAGTGGTATCTTTGGTAGAGTTACTTTTTTCTTTGTTGTCATATACATCTTTCATAGAGTTACTCTTGTCTTTGTTGTCATAAACAGTGGCACCTTTCATAGAGTTACTTTTTTCTTTATTGTCATAAACAGTGGCATGTTTCGTAGAGTTACTATTTTCATTGATGTCATAAACAGTGGCATCTTTCGTAGAGTTTCTCATGTGGTCATAAACAGTGGCATCATTTGCAATGTTACTCAATTTGTCATAATCAGTGGTATCTTTCGTAAAGTTACTTTTTACTTTGTCGTCATTAACATCTTTCGTAGAGTTACACTTTTCATAAACAGTGGCATCTTTCATAGAGTTACACTTTTCTTTGTTGTCATAAACAGTGGCATCTTTTGTAGAGTTACACTTTTTTTTGTTGTCATCAACAGTGGCATCTTTCATAGAGATACACTTTTCTTTGTTGTCATCAACAGTGGCATCTTTCATAATGTTACACTTTTTGTTGTTGCCATAGACCGTGGCATCTTTTGTAGAGTTACTCTTTTCTTTGTTGTCATCAACAGTGGCATCTTTGGTAAAGTTACTCTTGTTGTCATAAACAGTGGCATCTTTTGTAGAGTTAATCTTTTCATTGTTGTCATAAACAGATACTCTACTTTGATATTGTTCATCTGTAAATTGAAAAAAAAATCAATCAAAAAGAAACAAGAGAAAATACTCTCCCTGCTGCTAAAGACTTTGCACAAAAATAGATGTGAAAATGAAACCATATATTATGATGCTACATGCAGGTGTATGTATTCTACCAACTATGAATCATTTATGTAGAAACATTTATGCATTCTTTATTTCAGAAAAATTCAGAAAATTGGTGGCACATGACCAACACAGATTTTTCATAGTTTTAGGATTTTTGTTAATATAGGCAATATGACAATCACATTAAGTCAAGATTTTTTATCTGTTTTTATGAATTATAGTCTTAGCATTTACTACAAAGTGATCAAATTTGACATAAAAGCTTAAGCCTATGACAAGCTGTAGTTATATTTATTCCCATTGCAAAATATATCATAAAGTTTATAAGATATCAAATAAGCTTTATAAGATACCTCATAAAATTGTTTTTATAGGATATCTCATAAACTTTATGAGATATCTTATAAACATAATAAGATATCTCATAAATTTTATAAGATCATAAACTTTGTAAGATATCTTTTATATTTTATGACCTCTCAATTACATAAGATATCTACTAAAATATATCTTATAAAAATATGATAAATGGAATAAATGGAATAAATATAAGAACAGCTTTACATATAAGCCTATCTAAAATGTTAAAATTGGATTATCATTTCTAAAAATGATAACATTCTATTGTATGGCTGGACACACTTTTAAGTTTCTAGAGACACTCTCTATAATTTCCGCAAATAAATTGGTTGCAAAAATTTAAATTATACCTCTTCTGCCTCTGCCTGATAATGGCACCATCAACTAGTTGATAATTTGTGCCAATGTGTGCACAATGTCATCCTACTTGTCCTGCAAACCTTAGTTACAGATATAAATTTTGTAGGACAAGTGGGAAGGATTTACCTTTTAAGGTGTAACGCAACTATTTCATGTCAATGGTAATTGAACATACCAGAAAGTAGTGCATAACAGACACAAAATAGTGCCAATAAATGCTTCCGTTATCCGACGGAATGAAAGAAATGCATTAAGTTTGGTATCATTTGAAAGCCTGATCTTTTAGGTAAATTTAGATTACCAAGTTAATCTGAATTGATGAGCAGAAATAATTTTATTAGTTATGGAATGGCACCCCTTCCCTTGATTAAATTCCTTCGCTGGAAGTGACGTTTTTTTTACGTCATTCTACTTTCGGTTTACCGTTTGTCACTGGAAGGCATTAAATGTATGCTGATTTTTTTCATGACAGTTGCACAGGACTTTACTCTTTGAAATGGTACCACTGTCCCTTACTTTTAAATAAAGGTAAAAATGCTACAGAGCTTCAAAAATTACTATTTTAACATAGAATGTAATGAGGGCCAGAAATAGTTGTGTTACACCTTTAATTACCAGTTAATTGGTGGCTTAAAACAACAAAAGATCAAAGGAGGTTTTCTATAGTCTAATTTATATTTTTAAGGGCTATATGTTTGCACTACAAATTTCAAAACAACCACTAGTCTACTAAGTGGGTTTTTCTCATTAAAGTGGTTACGGCGTTCCATATGTATCATATGTAAAGCTGTATCAGCAAACTGCAGAACATTAATCTCATCATTGCAGTCTTTTGCTTGAGTAGTTGTAGACGCTTGTCAACATTGCTGAACATGACAAGCTAATGTGTAAAAAGCCAATCATCTTTTCATTTGTTATTAAAATCTTCATTGTAATATTGTATTGAACTTGATAAATATATTATATTCTTCATTTATTATTAATAATATTATAATAATAATTCTAATTATTTAACTTTGAATATCATCTTGCCAGCATTGGTTACTATAGTCTGACCTTAATATTAATATTACATGATGGAACAAACTATAATTTCAAAATATCCTGGTAAAAACATAGGTATCTAATTAGGCAAAACAATTTTCAGGACAAGTGGGATTGGTTTATGCCCACTTGGTCTACTACCATTTGGTCTATTCCCATTCCTTCTACTCTTAAAAAATATAGTGTCCCATTTCATCTACTCCATGAATTTTATAAGAGAAACAAAGTTTAATGCAAAAAAAATCATTAAATTTATATTTACTTTTAATTAATTTTTTAATTATGAAATGTTAAAAATATGAAGAAATTAATAAATTGTATTCAAAGGAAATTCAAGTAAAAACTTAAGTATATTAAAGTTAGTATGAAAACAAAACGAGTAAACATTTAATTTAAAACAACTTTGTCAAACATTCTAATACACAGAATGTGTGCATTTGATTAAATTAATATTTTTTTATCTAATTAGTATTATATTGACTTGTTGTATAGACAAGTACACAAGTCCAATTACCCTTTACAGACTACAAGAAATATTGTCTACACATGTTTATTTAGCAATTAAATTGTTATTGGAATACCAACATTCATAAAATAATGGTTAATTTTCTATCATTACAAAACTTTATTGCCAAAAAATGGGTCAAAGACAGAACTGGTAGGATTTCGTTAAACAGAAAGTAGGTAAGCTACAGATCTGAAATCAAATCTCACGATACGGGACCCCATGCTGATGCTGCATACCAAATATCAAAAGACTTTTTTCCTGAGAAAACTGTTATTAAAAATCTACCTTTGACCATCAACGTCATAAATTAACAAAGTTGGCAAACAGGAAGTAGGTGAGTCACAGACCTGAAATTGAATCCCACGATATAAGACCCTATGCTAATGCTGCATACTAAATATCAAACGACTGTGATCAGTAGTTCCTGAGAAAACTGTTACCAAAATTTTCTACCTTTGACCATCAACATCAAATATTAATGATGTAGGCAAACCGAAGTAGGTGAGTGACAGACCTGAAATCGAATCCCACGATATAGGACCATATGCTAATGCTGCATACTAAATATCAAACGACTGTGATCAGTAGTTCCTGAGAAAACTGTTACTAAAAATTTTTACCTTGGACCATCAATGTCATAAATTAACAAAGTCGGCAAACAGGAAGTAGATGAGTGACAGACCTGGAATTGAATCCCATGATTTTGGACCCTATGCTAATGCTGTATACCAAATAATAAAAGGCTGTGATCAGTAGTTCCTGAGAAAACTGATACGACAATATTCACCCCACCCGCCGCCTGACATTTGCCATTTTATAACCCGGATTTTCACTCGTTAAATCTGGCCAATAAACATGCAAAAACTCAACTACATTAAAAAATACTCAAAGCCAATACACAAACTCTAATACACCGAAATTTTATTTAACAACCAAGTTTGAATTTAGTTAAATTTTTATTGAGTAGACGAAATGGGAATTCTAAATTTTCAAGAGTAGACAAAATGGGAATGGGAAAATAGCAGACCATTGGGAGTAGACCAAGTGGGATGTTACCATGGGAATAAACCTTGTACATGTATTAATTCATTTTGTTTACCTGTGTATGATCTCAAAACTGAATCACAATCATCTTTGAAGTTGATTAGTGTTTTATGCAGTTTCTTTTTCATCAAAATATCTGAAAAATTAAACAAATAGGTATAATAATAATAATTGTCAAGGTCATGGAAATAAGCCAGAATTTTGATTTTTTTTTCATCATGGACAAGATAAGACAAGAAATACTAATTCAGAGTTGGGGTTAGGAAAATTACAAACCTAAGCTCTGTAGAGCTTTTTGCTGAAACTATTGGACGTAAATACTTAATTATAGTATAACAAAATTTTGTCAATCAATCCTAATCATATTTCTAATCAGTATATGTATATGTATATGTATTAAAATAATATATGCATTTACATGTATGTTAAATAAATAACAAAAAGTTTAATTATGCAACATGTGCATTACATGTATATATGGCAAGCCATTGTGGACCTTTATTCCTTATTTATGGAACGCCATAATTGAATTATGGAACTCAATAAATATGTGTTCCTATTTTTAACATGTAAATAATTCATTTATTTATTTCCATTTTTCATTTATGGAGTTCCATAATTAATGAATTATGGTTTTTATTGATCTCCATAATTCATTTATGGATTACCAAAAAGGACGAGATAACATGTCGCC
The DNA here is from genome assembly GCA_944474755.1 of Limnoperna fortunei. Classification (NCBI taxonomy): domain Eukaryota; kingdom Metazoa; phylum Mollusca; class Bivalvia; order Mytilida; family Modiolidae; genus Limnoperna; species Limnoperna fortunei. The sequence continues at coordinate 79,634,824 of OX104115.1, forward strand.
TCCTGGAAATTTCGACCCAACCATCAGAATTGCCAGAGTGTTTGAACACAATAAAATATTCATTGCAGATTCAAATAAATTTCAGAAATCTTGGATTATAGTATTTTAATTAAGTAAATGACTATTTATATCTTAAGAAAAACGTATATATTTTTTACTTGGATAATTCACCACTTGAGTTGTTGGCAAATGTACACCTGCTTTATTTATTTGTAACTAGCTTGAGTTTATCACATGGTCCAATGTGGGTCTTTTGTCCTTTAGTGTCAGTTAACGTCGTCCTGTATGGATATCCATTAATATTTAATAACGTGAATAAATACCGTATTTATGGAATTCCATAATTCAATTATGGAGTTCCATAAATACAGAATAAAGTCCACCTAGGCTTGCCATAAATACGCAACATGTAAAGCAAATGTAGGTCTAATGTAAAACAAGAAAAACCAAACCCTAAAATAAAATACAAACTTAAAAAATACAAACTGAAGTCACTTTGTTGATAAATATATCAAAATGTAATGTGTAATACAATGCATTACACAGGCAAATTAATGGTATTGTAATGCATTACAAAAGAGGAAAGAAGTAATTGTGACAAAATTTGAAAAAGTAATAGTAAAATTTTAATGTAATGCATTACACTGCAATTTTATTGACCCCAGGCCTTCTTAGCATAGATAAGCATTAAACAAGAGTTTTATGAATATTGAAATACTAGCAATAATTGTGCAATTGATTGAATTTTTTTAATTGACACTCTCAATCGGAACTACTGGGCTTATCTAGCGTCTCATTATTTTTTAGTTTAGCTGGGTAGTTACGATTGAGTCCGTATTATGAAAAGGTTAATTAGATTATTCAGAAGTGATTAACAAAGTTTTATAATTTTCTTGTTATTTTTCAATAGGTTGCTATGCTCAAGCAATGCTAGGATAAAGCCTATGAAAAAGGCAGTGAAATTTTAAACATTATTTATCTCAAAATTCAATTCGACAATCTTTATCCTATTCTTAACCTAAACCTTTTATCTTTTCAGTAAAGAAAATCTAAATTTTTAAATTGAGAAGCAAACATCCTAGAAACAATGAACATAAAAGAAAACAATATCAATTAGAACAATTTTAAAAACACATGCAGAAATTTCTATAAATGCTATACCAATTCCTTCTTTTCTATACTTTTCAAAATTATCCGTCTCAAATGGAAAAGACAACAGACAGGGTACTCTACAAACATAACAGTGTATAAAATATAGAAAAATAGAAAATATTTCATGCATGTTATTTAAATAAGTACTATGGAGGTAAAAATCTCAAAATAGCTTTAATATCGTGCCAAAAAAGTATAAATTGTTACTAATCCTACTTTCAAATACAAACTTTAAGTTGTATCAGATTTTAAAAGAAACAAAAACTTACATAGCATTATCACAATGCAGATAAACATTTTCACCAACCAACTTGGCTGGCCACTTAACAGCACATCCCTGAACTTTGGCCCAAACAAATGTCTGAAAAATAAGAGAAATTCATAGAAATCAAAAGGCTTTGATTTCTTAGTTTCTAATCTGTACTCTTTTATATACCCGGTATATACATCTATATTGGTTTTAATTCAGATTTTTCTTTAAAAAAACTCCAAATCTTTGCATTGGATTTCATAAACATCAAGGAAAAGTCTAAATTTTCTTTCTTTGGTGTTGCTAAGATTAGTTTGAATGTTATGTGTTTAGTTTCATCCTTTGCCAAATAGCAAGATGCTAAGCTGCGCCTGCAGGCTTTGTTGAAGGCTGCTGGTAGTCTTTTGTTTCATACCTTATTGTCATCTATTTTTGGTGCCAATATCATTGGAATAGAACACATTTGAGCCATTTATTGATAAAATTAATTTTGACTTATTTTATAATTTATTGCACACTTTCACTTTAACTCAAGTTACTATACTAAACTTACAGAATTTAATCTCTCTTTTTTCTCATGATCAGGACCTGATTCATCTCTTTTCCTGTAAATTGAAAGGTCTGTCAACATCAAAAAATGCCATAGACATTAAAAGAAGAAAAAAATGTCTTGCTTTGGTCTTTGTGAATTTAGAAATAAGAACAATTCTTGTAATCTAAAATTGTACACATAAAATATAATATTTCTATCAATTAACATACTCTTAAGATTTAAATGAAGAAATCCAGATTATACATAAGCTCTGCCTAATCTTTTTTTAATTAAACAAAGTAATATGCAGATGGAAAACTTAACTTTAAATCAGAACCGCCCACCCACCCATGCCCCCAAAATAAATACAGAAAAATATGTCAAAGACAAAACTGATGGACAACAGATAGGGAGGACTGACCTGAATATATAGTTTAAGATATGGGACCAAGATTGTCATACCAATACTACATACCATATTACCATGAATGTTGTTACAAAATGTCAACATGCATGGTTGATCAGTTGTTTTCACAGTCAATAAAAAATGACCATATTGTCCTTCAGAAGGGACGAAAATTGTTTCCCTGTTTATAGGTACAGCAGTTATTATAGCCCATGGTTGTAAAGACTCCTTTGTAGAGTTGGATAAGAAAAAGCTCTATGGGACTGCTCAAAGGTCACATTTGCAAACTTCTAACTGGAAAAGGAATAGTATAAGCCAAAGCTTGTTTTCCAATCGTGTATAAATAAACAAGAGGCCCTAGGGGCTGTATCGCTAACCTAGAATTTTAGACAGTTTCGGAGCAATAGCTCCTACAAAAGTTATATGACAATTCATATCAATGGAGACATTATCAATAAAGAAATGGAGCAGTTGGACACAACAGCTAATGCCCTTGCTCGTTAACTTTATTGATATTTTCATTTAACTTTATTCTGCTTAAGGTATTTCTAGCAGTTCCTCAGATATGGACCTTAACCAAAACTTTAACATGAGTCATGCATGTGAAAAATGTAGGTCAAGGTCACCTAATTTTGGTATGGATGGTGGTTACTATTTAAGATGTACCCATGGACAAAATACCATCCCTTTATGATTTGTGGTTCCAAAGTTATTGACAAAACAAAAACCATTATGTTCGTATGTACTTGCGAACGTACACACCAACACAAAGTTTTTGCACAACAACCTAAGGAACATCCATACCAAATTTCATTTCATTCTGCTTTGTGGTTTTGGAGATGATGTTTGAAAAATTGCTAATGGCAAGAGAAGACGACAGACAGGGGTAACGTTCATTGACATCACCAGGAGCTTGATATCATTGTGGGATAAGGGTTCATGGGATTATTAATGGTTTCAAAGGGGTAGCTGTTACCATTTTCAAAAAGTGTGACATCAGAAGTTTTAGTACAGGATTGTTAAGGTTAAATTAAACAACTCAAATTTGAGTAATAGATATTATAAATATTTGGCTAGATTCACTTACCTGACACTATTAGATCTTTGCCTCTTATTTTTCTTCATTATTATTTCTAATCTGAACTGTTAAAAAATTAATGTCCATAATTATAAATCAGTTATTTATTTAAAATTGACATCATATTCAATTTGCAAACAAACAGGAATGACCATGCTATAACTACTGTTTTATATTCTTTAAACATTGAACATAATTGTACAATCTTTGGAAAATGATGTACACACTTCACACTAGTAGTTGTTTTCAACAGTTCTTCCTTATGTACATATATAAATATATATGTACATAGGGAAGGACTGTTGAAATCAACTATTTTATTATGTCTACTTGCATTTATTTGTTACAGCTCAGGTAACGATGAAAAGTCTGCTCTAACTACATTTGTATATACTTGATATAATGACGGATTAATTTTTCATGACTTTGTACATGTGTAAAAAAATAAGGTCATAATAAAAAAAAAAATTGTTTTTAAGTGAACGTTTTCCTTTAACAGCTTTAAATAACTTTCAGTTTAATATATATACCAGACTTTTCACAAAATTAATTTGACCATCCTTTTTGAATGCAGTCTTAAATTGATTGAATGATTGATTGATGTTGGTGTTTAAGGCCCAAGCAGCATTATTTTGGCTATATTCAGGCGATGTACATGAAACATGTGAAATGAATGATAAAATAAACATGAACTGATAATGAATGAAAATGGGATGGGTCACCAGGAAAAATAGGAGTAACAGATTTTAGAATGCCACTGGAAAATGGGAGGATGGGTAGGGTCAGGCAATTTAGCCTCCTGTAGAAGATCGCAATCCCTACTCATAGCGAATACTACAGCAGCATTCTTTAACGTGTTAGGAACGTGGCATTTTTCCCAACACGGTGCACTAATATGGTTTGCAGTCAGGGTTTTCTGTATAATGGCCTGAAACCCCAGCTTGCCAGGGGTACCCCATTCAACCACCTGGGCCACACATCCCAGTTGGTCTTGAGGCAAACTGGCCTGACATGCTGGCCAGGGTACTGGGTGCTACTTAGTCGCCTTCTACGACAAGCTAGCATGACTGTGGTCTATTCTTTTGACAACAGATCCCACACAGCAGTCTTAGAACCAAGCCTTCAAGAAAGCCTGCAGGCACTGCACATCATTTTGGTATTTGCCCAAGGATAAAACTAAATGTATATGATCAATTTGGAAACAGTCCTGTCGGTCTGCTAAAAGCTTTAATAAAGCAATATTTCATTAGTTTGAAATCAGTGGATAAAGAAAATCGGGTGAGGAAATATATCCACTATATATACCAGCAGTATTGTGTTGTTTAGCAACACATTTTAAAATTCTTTTAAGCTTTTCATAAAATCACTAAAGACAGCATATGGATAGCTTAAACAAACCTTTAATTACCTAAATCACTTAATATCCATTTAAAGTGTACTCAATTCTATCAACAGAATAAATGCTACAAAAAATCCTAATTCTATGATAGGCCTCCATAGAAAAAAGCATTATTATGTGTAAAAAGTCTGTACAAGTGTAAATAAAGTGGAGACCATAGTTAAAGCAAAATATTTCAACTGCAGAATAGTCTTCTATTGTAAAAAACACCATAAAAGCTATTGGAATGCTTTGGAAGACTAACGCCATGTGGAAAACATGTGGAAATACTTATATATTAGACACACAATGTCCAAGATTTATACATATAAGTCCCATTATGTTTAAAGACTAAATACATGTGGTTTATAAATAAGTTCCACAATTCAAACTTAAAACAAACACAAATGTTTTATTGATACAGTATGCTGATACCATGGATAAACAGCCACATTGTTAAAATCAAGTCATTAAGGTACAATGTGTATAAAGAATAAAGACTTTAACCCCAAAATTAGTCCCACAAGTCATGTCAGACCAAAAACAATAATATTAAAAGTCCCATAATGTTAGATATATACCAACAAGAAAATCAGACTCACAAATCATGACTTGGAACAACAATCAGAAAAAGTCTCACAATGCAAGAAAAATACCAACAAGAATTAGACCCATAAATCTTCACTAAAAACAACAAGATGGTCCAAGGAGCCTGAATCCCTCAGCTGCACTTGATTTATCAAAAAGTCATAAGTGTAAAACCTGTCATAAGTAATGACGTCACAATGGAATTTCCCTTGATTGATCGATCTTACACTTAAGACTTTTTGTGAAATCCACTGCAGGTTCTTAAGCTTTAAGAGACTTTTCTATATGTGCTTTTAACCATATGAAGGGTTATATGAAGAAGATTTGTAGAGCTTAATAAGCTAATTGTTTAAGCAGGCAACAGCTTTTCTCCATCTGCAATCTTAGCCAATGGTACCAGAATGCATTATATCTGAAATAACTGGATGATGGTTACTAAGGAGTTTTATTTAAAAAAATCCTGTTGGTATGGTGAATGGAAATGACCTTAGCTTAAGGAAAGACAGTTTACAATATAAGTTACACATCATTTCCAAACCTGGGCTTAAAAAAGCCTGATTACAATGTACATTTCACGTCATTTCCAAACCTGAGCTTAAAGAAAGACTGATTACAATGTAACCAAAAATTGAATTCATACAATGTTCATGTAAGGGAGATCTGGGGTTTTCGTTGGACCCAGCTCTGTACTGGGAGCAAATGTGCACAATTCCGTTGGTTGAAAAAAGCCTAGATAAACCAGCTAAAATAGTATTTCATTGTGTATTATTTATAGGAAGGCCATAATAACAAAAATGAACTAACTTGTACTGTGGTTATACACTTATCTGCTTACTTTTAATCACTCATCGACAATACACAACAAACATAGGAATTGACAGCAGGATAACTCCAAGTACAGTAAATAAAAGAATAATAGTACATTTCATCCACATTGCCTTTTCTCTCTGAATATTTTCTAAATCATTTTCTAATATAGCACACTTGACAAGAAGACTATTATGATTTCGCACATTACAGATATATTTTGTTCTTGAATCACTCTCTAAAGAAACAACATGTTCCATTTTTAAATAGTTAGCAAAATGCAACCACCTAAAATAGTCCCAATGTAATATTCATCCTCAGAGGATTTAGACCCACAAATCATTACTATATTGATAAAAGACTGGACACATATTCAAATGAAATAAACCCACAAAATATTACCTGAAACAAAAAACTGAATTTTTCAATTTTTCCATGAGTATCAAATCCAACAAATCATTGATGAATAGAATCAAATATCCCATAAGTACCCACAATGTAAAAGTCATCCAACAAGAAATAGGTCCACAGTCATCCAACAAGAAAAAGGTCCACAAATCATGGCTAAAAACAATAATCTGGAAAAAGTCCCACAATGTAAAGTCATCCATCAAGAAATAGACCCACAAATCATGACTAAAAACAATAATATAGAAACGTCCCACAATGTAAGAGTCATCCAAGAAGAAATAGACCCACAAATCATGAATAAAAACAATAATCTGGAAAAGTCCCACAATGTAAGAGTCATCCATCAAGAAATAGACCCACAAATCTCGACTAAAAACAATAATCTGGAAAAGTCCCACAATGTAAGAGTCATCTATCAAGAAATAGACCCACAAATCTCAACTAAAAACAATAATCTGGAAAAGTCCCACAATGTAAAGTCATCCATCAAGAAATAGGCCCACAAATCTTGACTAAAAACAATTATCAGAAAAAGTCCCACAATGTCAGAGTCATCCATCAAGAAATAGACCCACAAATCTTGACTAAAAACAGCAATCTGGAAAAGTCCCATAATGTCAGAGTCATCCATCAAGAAATAGGCCGACAAATCTTGACTAAAAACAATAATCTGGAAAAGTCCCACAACGTAAGAGTCATCCATCAAGAAATAGGCCCACAAATAATGACCAGAAACAATAATCTGGAAAAGTCCCACAAAGTAAGAGTCATCTAACAAGAAATAGGCCCACAAATAATGACCAGAAACAATAATCTGGAAAAGTCCCACAATGTAAAGAGTCATCCAACAAGAAATAGACCCACAAATCTCGACTAAAAACAATAATCTGGAAAAGTTCCACAATGTAAGAATCATCTATCAAGAAATAGGCCCACAAATCTCGACTAAAAGCAATAATCGGGAAAAGTGCCACAATGTAAGACTTAAAGTGTCATCCAACAAGAAATAGGCCCACAAATCATGACTAAAATCAATAACCAGGAAAAGTCCCACAATGTAAGAATCATCCAACAAGAAATAGGCCCACAAATCTCGACTAAAAACAATTATCAGTTAAGTCCCACATTGTAAGTCATCCATCAAGAAAAAGGCCCACAAATCATGACTAGAAACAATAATTTGGAAAAGTCTCACAACATAAGAGTCATCCAACAAGAAATAGACCCACAAATCTCAACTAAAAACAATAATCTGGAAAAGTCCCACAATGTCAGAGTCATCCATCAAGAAATAGACCCCCAAATCATGACTAGAAACAATAAATGGGAAAAGTCCCACAAAGTAAGAGTCATCCAACAAGAAATAGCCCCCAAAATATGACTAAAAACAATAATGTACCTGGCTTTAGTGTTAAATCCGTCTGAATTGCATATATTCCACAATATTTAAGCCCTGTAAATGGCAGAAATCCACACAAACATCAAATTCTTCAAGGACAAAAAAAGCTAAACATGCAAAATTTCTTATGAATAGTTCCACTACATCAATCTGATAGTCTTCACAATAAGCACATGCTTGAGAAAACTCAAAATCGGATTGAAACAATATCATACAACATGGTAGACATTGCAGTATTTCTCCCATTATGAGTAACATTCAATGTAAGAGATTCCTTCCAAAAAAATTGGTCGAAAAGTAACAAATTTTTTAGGCATATTTCTCCATATAAGTTACTTTTAACGTGGACGATTCCTTTCAAAAAAATCACTGTCCCATTTTACAAATAGTTTTATCATCTTTCCCATTAATAGTATACTGGCAACAGCTATCAACAGAACAAGAAGAGAAATAATGCATAACACAACCAAAATAAATACTATTATGGTATCCATTTTTTTTAAAGTGAGGCTTATTACATGGTAGCCACTTAAAAATGGACTAATAGACTCATAATACAGACAGCATATAATAGGAATCATTATGCACAATACCTGTTAACTGACAGATCCTATGAAGTTGTGCAAGTAGACATAATTTCCAAAAAGCCGCATTTGTGGGGCAATATACATACAAGACATGTGTCTTAACCTTCCAAGTTAGAACCATATGACATATTAGCAGGATATGTTTTGAAATTTTAAGGGATAAGACAATGCAAGAATAATGGGCAGGTGCATCCAAATTAATCAAATAATTTACCATTGAAATGGAAACAAGCCACCGTATCCCCATTTTTCTACTGTTGTAGAGCTAATGAGCTGAACATTTCAGCAATTGATAGTTTTTCTCTATTTACTATCGTCCTCAAGTTATAAACAGCCAAAATAATTGCTATTTTTTACCCTTAAAGGGAGATAATTGCTACATGAAGTTGTCTGACAACATTGACCCAATTTTTTTTACCGTGAAAGGGAGAAAACTCCTACAAGGATTAATCTGACAACTTAAAGACAATGGAGACTTTTGTAGAGCTAAATGAGCTGAACATCAGCAATTAGTTTTTCTTTATCTACTATTGTTCTGAAGTAATCCATATTAATAGTAAAATAATAATAGAAGGAAAAAACAGCAAAAATCACTATTTTTGACCATTTGAGCAAGATAAAACTAATTCCTACAAGGAGTCGTCTGAAAACTTCGACCTAATAGAGACTTTTGTAGAGCTTAATTAGCTGAACATTTCAGCAATATAAAGTTTTTCTCTATCATTCTCAAGTTATAGGCAAAGAACCACAAAAATCGCTATTTTTGACCTTAAAGGAGTCATCTGACAACTTTGACACGATGGAGACTTTTGTACAGCTCTTCATTCTGAACTAGAAAGTAATTTCAGATTTTTCTTATAGATTATAGATTTTGTGTTGTGAGGATCACAAAACTCGACTAAAACAATAATCTGGAAAAGTCCCATAATGTAAGAGTCATCCATCAAGAAATAGACCCACAAATCATGACTAGAAACAAAAATCTGGAAAAGTCCCACAATGTCAGAGTCATCCATCAAGAAATAGACCCACAAATCATGACTAGAAACAAAAATCTGGAAAAGTCCCACAATGTCAGAGTCATCCATCAAGAAATAGACCCACAAATCATGACTAAAAACAATAATCTGGAAAAGTCCCACAATGTAAGAGTCATCCATCAAGAAATAGACCCACAAATCTCGACTAAAAACAATAATCGTGAAAAGTCCCACAATGTAAAGTCATCCATCAAGAAATAGGCCCACAAATCTTGACTCAAAACAATAATCAGGTAAAGTCCCACAATGTAAGACCATCTAACAAGAAATAGACCCACAAATCATGACTAAAAACAAAAATTTGGAAAAGTCCCACAATGTTAGAGTCATCCATCAAGAAATAGGCCCACAAATCTCAACTAAAAACATTAATTGGGAAAAGTCCCAAAATTTCAGAGTCATCCATCAAGAAATAGACCCACAAATCATGACTAAAAACAATAATCTGGAAAAGTCCCACAATGTCAGAGTCATCTATCAAGAAATAGGCCCACAAATCATGACTAAAAACAATAATCTGGAAAAGTCCCACAATGTAATAGTCATCTATCAAGAAATAGGCCCACAAATCTCAACTAAAAACAATAATCGTGAAAAGTCCCACAATGTCAGAGTCATCCATCAAGAAATAGGCCCACAAATCATAACTAAAAACAATAATCGGAAAAAGTCCCACAATGTAAGAGTCATCCATCAAGAAATAGACCCACAAATCATAACTAAAAACAATAATCGGAAAAAGTCCCACAATGTAAGAGTCATCCATCAAGAAATAGACCCACAAATCCCGACTAAAAACAATAATCTGGAAAAGTCCCACAATGTAAGGGTCATCCATCAAGAAATAGACCCACAAATCATGACTAAAAACAATAATCTGGAAAAGTCCCAATAAAGTAAGAGTCATCCATCAAGAAATAGACCCACAAATCTCGACTAAAAACAATAATAAACGATTGAGGGTTGTACTTTGTTTAAACAAAATAGACTTACAAATAAAGACTGCAAAAAAAATCAGAAAAAATCCCACAAAAAATAGATAGACACTAGATATATGTAGCGGGTTATTTTGGTGTAAAACTTGACAATTTTGTACAAAATTGATCATAAAAATGTTAGCGATTTGTATTTAAGTGGAATCCTAATTTTGTGAATTGATTTGTTATAAGAAAATGAATTTAAATTGTAAGCGAAAAAAAATATGGCAAAATTGCCCAATTTACAGTATGGTATGATAACAGCAGCATTTCAATTAACATGCAAGATTTATTCAAATTTTTTAGCAATAATGTGACATAGACTTTTTAAACCAATATCGAACAGTATCTCATATTTGTATCAATAAATCATTAAATATAGACTTATAGTGAGTAATGGCATAAAAATTAAACAACTACATGTAATTTGTGGAGTTAATTACCTATATCCAAAAATCAAAGCATTCATAGACTGACAAAACAGGACAGTTGTTTTATATTCATCCATTTTTGAAAATAAAAGAATATGAAAAACATCAGTGTATGCATGTTGATAGCACATTCTGTTAAAAAGGCAAAACTCTGTAATTTTATAAAAGTCAGAATCTAAAAGTACTATCACAAGTGTGGACACAGAAAAACGTCTCGCCTGCATTCCGCATCAGTAACGAAAATAAATTTCGTCATAAGCATTACTTAAATAGCATTAAATATCAGCAGCGGCCTGTATACAAAATATTGTCACCATACCCTGCATAGTTACAGGGGAACAGCCGTAACCCAAAAACTTTAACGTAGTCACTGGACCATGAAATTGAGGTCAAGGTCAGGTGGAACCTACCAGACAGTCATGTACTATTAATCAGCAACCTATATACCAAATATTGTCATCCTACCATGCGTAGTTACAGAGGAACTATCGTAACCCAAAAACTTTAACGCAGTCGCTGGACCGTGAAATTGAGGTCAAGGTCAGGTGACACCTGCCAGACAGTCATGTACTAGTCATCAGCAACCTATACACCTAATATTGTCATCCTACCATGCATAGTTACAGAGGAACTGTCGTAACCCCAAAACTTTAACGTAGTCGCTGGACCGTGAAATTGAGGTCAAGGTCAGGTGACACCTACCAGACAGTCATGTACTAGTCATCAGCAACCTATACACCAAATATTGTCATCCTACCATGCGTAGTTACAGAGGAACTGTCGTAACCCAAAAACTTTAACGTAGTCGCTGGACCGTGAAATTTAGGTCAAGGTCAGGTGACACCTACCAGACAGTCATGTACTAGTCATCAGCAACCTATACACCAAATATTGTCATCCTACCATGCATAGTTACAGAGGAACTGTCGTAACCAAAAAACTTTAACGTAGTCACTGGACCGTGAAATTGAGGTCAAGGTCAGGTGACAGGTGACTGACTGGCAAGTGCTCATCATAAGCTACCTCTGTACCAAATTTGATGGACCTAGGGCTTGGGCTTACAAAGATATGAAGCAAGATGTCAAGTGTTTACGCCGCCGCCGCCGCCGCCGCCGCCGCCGCCGCCGCCGGATTCCCATACATATGTCTCGCCTCCAGCGACTTTCGTCGCAGGCGAGACAAAAAAAGCTGAAGGTACATTTATATCCATAATTAAGCAGAATATTCTTCTGAAAGCCACATTAATTAGTTTTAAATTTCAATCTATTCTCTGGTAAAAGTCTCACAATAATGTAACAAACTTACATGTGGAAGTCCTTCTTTCTGTGTCTTCTGCTTGGTGAAATGAAACAGACGATCTGATTGGCTCTCTATTTCCTTTGTTGCATTTGAAACACGAATTCACATTGGACTACTTCAAGTTCATCAAGGTCATTGGATTAGATTCTTAGTTATGGTGTTGTCCATCTAATAGACAATTTGATGTCCATTCTGATGGACAAAAACATTGTGCAACTTTTGCATAAACACATAAGTCATCCTTGTACACCAAAATATGGACTTATTTTGTAAAAATTGTGGGGCTAGTCGCATTATCAAAAAAAGTCCCATAAAGTTATTTTGTACCTACATAAAGCCACATAATGCTTAAATCACAAACACGGACAGACGGACGGACGGACGGACGGACGGACATGAGGACCACTATATACCCCCGACTCTGTCGAGCGGGGGTATAAAAATGGTAAAATTGAAACTGACCTATTTTGTAAACCTTCGGACAAGCACCTTTATTTACATGTAAAATCTGATCACCTGAATTCGGTCAAACGAGCCATACCTTATGGCATTGGGATGAGAGTTAGGAGAATATGCTCAGAAAATAAAAATTATCATCAAAGAAAATACCAAATGAAAAAATGTTTACAGAAGCGAGGTTTCCAGAAAAAAGATTTAGACCATGAATTTAGAAAAATTGACACTTTGGACAGAGAAAATCTATTAAAATATAAAACAGATAAAAACAAAAATTTAGACAGAGTACCGTTATCAATTACTTACAATAAAGAACTTCCGAACATCCACAACATATTACGTAACAGGCTTAAAACTTTATATAGATCTAAAGAGATGCAGAAAGTGTTTCCGGAACCACCAATAGTAGCATATAGACGAGGGACAAATATTCAAGATAAACTGGTTCACGCTAAACACAATAATCAATTTTTTAAACGGGAAAATGAAACGGGACCATGTGATAAAAATTGTGCAATTTGTAATAGAATGCTAAATCTTACGAAATTTACAGCTAATAATGGTGTATCATACAATGTTGACAGTAAAATAAATTGTAGGACAGCAAATTTAATATATGGCATTTATTGTGAACAGTGTAGACAAATTGTGTATGTTGGTGAAACTGGGAATACAGTGTATGAGCGCATGCAAAATCACCTATCGTGTATTCGAAATAAAAAACAAGACATTGTACCAATACATTTCAATCAACAGGACCATAATATCAATGACTTTAAAATAATTGGAATTGAGAAAATTAACAAATCATGGATATATCGTAAAGAAAAAGAAAAATTTTGGATGAAGAAAATTGGAACTTTGAATGAACAAGGACTGAACAAAAAAGGATAACACTGTTTAAAAATATACTACATTATATGTAAAGCTATATTGACATTGTATTACCCATTAAGAAGCCATTGTATTGTAACGTTCGTTTTGTATCCCCCCCCCCCCCCCCCCCATTTCTACTCTTTATATTACTGCCAAATTTCACTTTTTATTTATTATTGTATAGTTTTTAATAACTGATATAAAAATAGTACTACCTGGGAAATGGTATTGAGTCTAGGAGACATACATGTGTATGATGCCCCCAAACTCCACTTTGACAAAGCTGTATTATACTTGATATTGAAGATGTGCAACTTTAGTAATGTTTATTTTGTTTGGGAGACACAAATGATGCCCCAGCATGTGTTTGGAGAAGTATCAAATGGTACAGAGTAAAATTGTGCATGCTAGAAACAAACTCATCACTTTAGACTCACATACCAAAAATCGGCTCAACATCTACAAACTTTTACTGAAAAAAGCCAGAAAAAGTCCAAGGTCTGTTATTTACTTAAAAATCAGAATTGCAAAACAAGACATAAACTTGATCTGCAACTTATCATTGTAGACTCACATACAAAAAAACCAGCTAAATATCTACAATAATTTACAACAAAATCCCAGAAAAATATTATTTTGATAAAATTTACGAAGTCTAAGTCCTCTAATTTTCATAAAAGTCAGTGGAGATGAACAAAACATAAACTTGATCTGCAACTCATCACTTTAGATTTAAAGTCTCAGGAAAACTATTATTTTAATAAAATTTCAAAATATTTCCAAAATTAGTCCGCAAAACATATGGGAAAGACAGAAGAAATTATGGGCAGGGGTAAACCAATATGCATCCCAACTGATTGTTGTGGAGGCTTGAAAACAACAGCAATAAGAGCTTCACATTGTGATGTATTGATATCCAGTTTGATACATATTCCACTGAAATTTTGACATTAGTCTGTTTAGAGTATTATGACCTACAGTTTTTATTGCAAGGAAAAGGCTGAGTAATTTGTGTAAACCCCTTTTTAATGCCAATGCCATGGTTTCACAATAATATTTATGACTGGTTTAAGAACTAGTACAAGCCATTCAAGAGAGACATGATCGTTACAGGTGGCCTGGTTCATTTGTTTACTTAAATGAAGCTAAGACTCCACAAGAGCTTCATCCTCACAAGTCAGGGTTTCTGTGTCCACATGTATCCACGAAACCCTGACAAACTTAGCTAGGAAATTCCCGGGCTAGAAGTCCTTCAAAATATCAACTAATGAAATTGCTTGAAAGAAGCAAGTGTTTGGCAGTAGTCATTCTTACTCATTCTTGAATGTGAAGAAAACGTAACGCAACTAAATAATAACGTGGTAATAACAAACTAGAAACACTACTGTACAAAATAAACCGATTTTCACATGGTCCATGCAGCACAATCAACATTGGGATATCCCTTAACGAAGTCGTGAATGAAAGCGAGCTTTTGATTGGCTACATTAAGGTATGATGTAGCCAATCAAAATAGTGACTTCTAGCCCGGGAATTTCCTAGCTAAGTTTGTCAGGGTTTCGTGGACACATAAACCCTGACTTGTGAGGATGCAAGAGCTTAAAACTGTACCTTTTTCTCTCCATTCTTCAGAATGTCTTTAATATTGTTACTTTTAACATACTCGACTGGTCTATGTCCATTCTTGTTCTCTACAGTGGGATCAGCTCCTGGAATTATGTATATAAACTTCAAAATATCAGAAATGTTAAAAAATATTAGTTAAAAACTAATTCCAGGATCTTTTAATTAAAATTCATATGCAATTGGAGTTTTAATCTAGTAAGTTGTTTGTTTCTAGGTGGAATTGCATGCAAAATATGTGTTCTTACTGTTAGATGTTTCTGAATTACAGTCGAACTTCAATGGCTTGAATTCGAGAGGTCAATGAAAAGAGTTCCAGAAATGAGTAGTTCGAGAAACTGAGTACTTTAATTTCCGGAAATGGTTCATGAGCCAACAAATCAATATCGGTTTATATATTTCAATTAATTTCCTGTCACATTGGATCAATAAAATTGTGTTTCTTCATTATATTGGATATATAAATCTTGTTTGCTTTTGTTAAAATAAAAATGTTAAGTGTTATTTTTATTCTTTTAATTTGTGCACAAGTACATAATTTTGATCTTGATGATATACAGTTGTCTGCAAAACATGACCTCATGCAGGAAAATCATTTCATACTATACAGTCACGTAACCAAATCACAAATGACTGGCTTTTGACTAGAGACAACTGGGTACTTTGACTAAATAAAGATGTAATAATTCTATCAACATCTCAGATTAATCTGGTAAGTTTCTTGTGGGGAACAATTTGAGTACATAATTACATTTATATGTAAGAATTTACACTAACACCTGCCTCTAAGATACTGCATTCAAAATGTGGTTTGTGGGAATTAGGGTTTTCACAGCAATATTTTCCAAACAGATAAATTTATAATATTCTCAAAACAGCAAATCTGTTCCATATAACATATTGCACCTACAGTAGACACATTAAAATTGGGATCAACACTGCAGTTGTTGGTTCGAGTCTCCCTGCAGGCTAGGTGTGCTTGGCTCCAATTTTTATCGACAAGGATTAGAAGTTTTCCTACCCATGGTTGGGGGTTTTCTCCGGATACTCAGGCTTCCTTCCCCAATCATAGCCTTACAGCATGATATATATTAAAATTTTCTGAAAGTATCGCCAAATGAAATACAAACAAAGATTGAAACTAGTTGTAACTGTTTTAGCACGCTAAAACGGATGTCTCCCCTTCCATAGTATCAACAAGGTGGATGTTTTTATCTGTGGGGCAAATATAAGTACTAGGAATATCTTCTACGTGGGAGCAAATAAATATAAATTGGAGCTGAACAATACGAATGTGTAGTGTATCAATTCATCATAATGAACAAAATGACAATGTTGTATGTTGCTCATCTGAAATATATTCAATAGCCATCTGATATTTAGGAGACCTAAATTTACTAAAATCTAACAGCTGAAACAATCCAATGGTCCCCATATACCATCCTTTCTGTAAGATTTTGTACTACATTTCCTAATGGGGTAGTGTTCACTATAAAAATGTTCACATTTTGATTTTGTGAGCGTGTTCTTCTTCTTAAATTAGTAAATTGTTCTCGAAAGTGTTTTATAAGATAGTTTAAATGCATAGGTCCATGAATCCAACTAATATTCTCTGGGGGCAAATGTCAAGGACACAAGGTCATATGAAGGTTACTGTGGCACTTCACATATCGTCTCATGATGATACATTCACACGTCAAATATCAAAGCCCTAGGTGAAAGGATAAACTAGAGGCTCCAAGGAGCCTGTATCGCTCACCTGAACCTGAAACCAAACAACCCTTTTTTATCCAGCTTTTCTTTGCTATAAGGAATTGCCCAACACTTCTGCAAAAGTAATTAATTTTGACCTTTTAAGGGAAATAATTCCTATAAGGAGGAGCTTTTGATGCTTAGAGGGAGAAGGGAGGTTCACTTCAAATTTGCAGTACCTGTTATACTTTTTTAACTATCAGTCGAAAACTCTCTTGACTCCCTCCCCCCCATTTTCTATTTTAAGCCAACGTAGCTATGTAGGTAGTCAGGTGTCATGATTTGCCCAATTTTGGTAGAGGACGTCCTAAAGATGATGTGTGCAATGTTTCAAAGCAGTCCTTTAATGGGTTAAAGAGGAGAAGATTTTTTAAAAGCAAGTAAAATTGATTAAAAAAATTTCAAGGAGAATAATTCCTAAACGGTTCATCAGACAATCATGACCCTAAGTCATTTTTGTAGACCTCATAGACCAGAGCAATTAAGCAATGCTAACTTTTTCTCTAGTTCTAATAATTTTCAAGATTTTGAGGCAAAAATGTCAAAAATAATCAATTTTGACAATTAAAGGGCAATAACTCCTATAAGGAGTCCTCATACAACTTCAACCCAATGGAGTGTTTCATAGAGCTTTTGATGCAGATGAAGGCATGTCTCTTCGGTTTTCCTGTATCTGTTACACTTTTTTAAATATAAGCCAAAAACTGTATTTTACCCCCCCCCCCCAATTCTATTTTTAGCCATGGTGGCCATGTTGGTTAATCTGCAGCCATGGTTGGTAGAAACTTGGTTGAGGACGGATGATGTGTACAAAGTTTCAAAGCAGTACTTTCAGTGGTTTCAGAGGAGAAGATTTGTAAAAAATCAATTAAAACCGAATAAAAAAAAACAGTTCAAGGAGAATAACTCTTAAACGGTTCATCAGACAATCTTAACCCTAAGTCATTTTTGTAGCCCTGATAGAGCAGAACAATTAAGCAATGCTAACTTGTCTTCTAGTTCTAATAATTTTCAAGATTTTGAGGCAAAAATGTCAAAAATAATCAATTTCGACAATTAAAGGGCAATAACTCCTATAAGGGATCATCATCCAACTTTGACCCAATAGAGTGTTTCGTAGAGCTTTTGATGCCGATAAAGGCATGTCTGTTCGGTTTTCCTGTATCTGTTATACTTTTTGAACTATAAGCCAAAAATTGTATTTTGACCCCCCTGTTCTATTTTTAGCCATGGCGGCCATGTTGGTTGGTCTGAGGCCATGATTTGTGCAAACTTGGCAGAGGACATTTTACTGATGATGTGTGCAAAGTTTCAAAGCAATCCCTTCAGTGGTTTTGGAGGAGAAGATTTTTAAAGAAAAGTTAACGCGGACGACGACGGACGCCAAGTGATGGCAATAGCTCACCTGACCCTTCGGGTCAGGTGAGCTAAAAAGTTATGGCCAGTACACCGTTTGCATATGAAATAAGCATTTATTTGACCTCGAGGAGCATTTATTTGACCTTGAGGAGCATTTATTTGACCTTGAGGTCAAAGGTAAAGGCCATTCTGGTACACGACATATCGTCTCATGATGATACATTAATGTGTCAAATATCAAAGCCCAATGTCAAAGGATAAAAAAGGTATGGCCAAGACAAGCATTGCATGTAAAATTAGCATTAATTTGACCTTGAGGTCAAAGGTCAAGGTCATATGAAGATCAGTCTGATACGCGACACATCATCTCATGGTTATACATCTACATGCTAAATATCAAAAGATTAAAAAAGTTATGGCCCGGACACACTTTGCATGTAAAATTAGCATTAATTTGACCTTGAGGTCAAAGGTCGTCATATGAAGGTCATTCTGGTACGCGACACATCGTCTCATGGTGATACATCTACATGCCAAATATCAAAGCTGAATATCAAAGGATAAAAAAGTTTTGGTACGGGCACGCTTTGTATAAGAAGAAGAATAAGAACTGACACAAAAACAATATGTCTCCCCCTTCTGGGAAGGGGAGACATAATGAGGGTAACCATCAATAGAAGCAATTTATTATTTTCCATGCTTACACATTTGGACAAGAAACATGAAACTACCTATAGCTTGAAAGTACCTTCTCCAAATGCCTCAAATATTTTATTAAAAAATCTCTGGCTACAACATGTTAAAGGTTTTGGAGTAGGACTAAATACAACAATCCATTCAACTTAAGTCTCAAAACAAGCCAAATTTCATTGTAATTTAATGTACTTTTTCCTGGTCATAGACACCAGATCATCTAATCGTTTACATTTACCCGCCTCTATTAAAGCTGACACAATACTAGCATCATCCATCAACACAGCATAATGTAGAGCTGTACAGCCCTGGAAGGTGGCCTGTCTGCTTAACCTATCACTGAATTCTTCTTCTCTTGCTAACATTACTGTAAATATATGTATATAAATATACTTTTCATAATAGTTCTATCTTTGAGTGGTTATTTATTATTAATCACATAATTTGCATTATGTTCCATTGAGCTTTATGTGCGATATTATCCCATCTCACTCTACTAGCATGAGATTATTAGTTATATACGTTCATATCCGTTGATATGGAGAATTTAACACCTGAAGTGCCCCAAGTATGCCCTGAGGCGAAGCTGAAGGGTGTACAAGGGTGCTGAAGGTGTTAAAATCTCCATATCTATGGATATGAACATATATAGCGAATTTATCCCTGGTATTAGTTTGAAATGATGAATTTTACGTACTTTGTCAACGCAATGGCGGACATTAAAGTAACATTTTCATTGTTATCAAAGAAAGCTAGATTTAAATTTGATAAAAATGACGCTTTTTACAAGGTGTAGGGTACTACCTTTGGTAGAACCCTACAGTTCTCGAAAAAAAAAAGTTTTTTGTTGGATTTAAACAGATGTTGAAAATTTTAATTTTGGTGCCAAATGTCATGCAGAGATGTCATAATTGTGAGACGTCATTGTTTGCCAAACTGCATATCTTTTATTTCTTTTCTGTTGAAAATAAAACACATTTGGAACTTTTGTCCAAGATTTCATCATCCTGTATATGATGCTAACCAATTACCATTTCTAATACAAACGTATCTTAGGTACTACTGTGAAACTCATGGTTAGCAACACCCGGGTATATGATCTAGCAACGAACGGGTATATTGGTTTTGTAAAGACGTGTAACTGACCAATCAAATTCCAAGAATAATACTCATACGGGGTTAAGGGCTCATATTGCCTCGCTGTCAAGACATAGTTAAGTAAACACTGTGATGTCACAATGTTACAAAACAGTGATAAATAGATTATATATGTTATACGAAACTTGATGAATTTTCTCGTCATCTCATCTCGGGGCTGCTGCCCTTCTATCAGATAGTGACAAGAAAATGCATCTCGTTTAAAAACCAGAGGCTCTAAAGAGCCTGTATCGCTCACATGATTTTATAGGCAATGAAGATGGCATTTCCCTGATGTGAAGTCCTGTAATTTTCAATAAACTTTAAAGAGGACCATCCAAACAATATTGTTAGTAAGTTGTGTTTCCATTGGTTAACCGGTTTTAGAGAAAAAGATTTAAAAAAAAATGCCCATAGGGTCCTATGTTAAACTAAGTCCAGCAATTCTGTTTAGAAATTATTCAACACAGGGTTAATAATAGCATATACATGTATATGCTCATATACAAACATCCACCTTATTTATTTAATAAACCTAAATTTTGGCAGGAAAAATGTTACCATTTGGTTCTTGACCAGTAGTTCCATTTTCAGTAATTTTTGGGGACAAATAATGCCTTATTTACAAATTGAATTTTTTTCTGTATAGGACACCTTAAGCCTTAATCAGACTACAGACATTGGTTTAGTGCTGGGGATTGTTGTTGTTTTTAGTTTTGGTAAACAAATTATAGCTGTTTTATTGTTACCAACAATATACAGAAAAGAATGAGATTCGTTACCTTGAAGAGCATTAAATCCCTTTTCCCTGGCTATTCTCATGTAATTGCTGTAGTCATCGCCAAGATTTGGGTCCGCTCCATTCTTCAAAAGTAACTGTACTGCTCTATAAGGGAACCAATCAAAAGACAAAAGTGTGCATTATTTGTTTTTATTATATAGTAAATATTTCCCTATTTAAATAAAAAAGGAAATAAATATTTTACACAATGTTTCATTTGAAGCAGAAAAATATGAAGGCATTCCTAAAATGTCTTTGAACCTATTGCATTGTTGGGGTCAGATGAAAAAAGGAGGAACAAGACATTGCTAGACTACTGCAAAACGCACAATTTGAAGAAATTCCGCAACAGGAATCAAATAATGCTATCATAAATTTTGACAGGCAAGGTGTTAAAGATTACATTGACAATCAGGAAAAGAAATCTACAGTAAAATCAAAATTAAAATTTAAAAGGTCATTCCTAATCTTCAATCAGACGTTCTGGAATATGCATATTTAACTGAGGTTCTAGTAATTGAAATAGGTACTAAATTTTATAATTTAGCAATGAAGTAAAACTCCGTTTGTTCACAAATGCATTTCCAATCAATATCAGCACTAGTTCTTATTTACTTATAATGTAATTTGCTTTGAAAGCTTCAATGGCCAATTCAAATGGAGAAACCCATATTATACGAAATAACCTGTGTTTGTTACATGACCAATTCTTTCCCCGTTAAATTCAAAAAGTGCCATGATGTCATTGCTATTTTTACCATTAAAATTGTTAAGATTTATAGTTAAAATTAAATTATAAGGAATATTTAAAATTTGTGAACAGGTTAAACTTCATAACATGGTTTGGTTCTTTTTACTATTCAACCGATTCATGGTTTATTAGGCATAAACAGACCCAAACTATGTTATATCGTATAACCTGTTCAGAAATTTGAATATTATTTCTTAAATAACACTAAAAAACAAACAATTTTGGGCAATAACTTAAATTTTTTGTGTGTAATATTTATTATTATTATACGTTACTATGGAAACCCGTACTAAAATAAATTAGATATTAGGAACAACTGTTTTTTCTCGCTCAAAACTGCACATGAGTAAAATATCTGTCTGGGAATTGGCACATTGACAAAATAACTAGTTATTTGTTCGATGTGCCAAAGCGTGCCAAATTTGAAAGGAGAAATCACTAGTTATTTGTTCGACGTGCAAAAGACATTGTAGAATGATATTGACCCTGAGGTCAAAATTTTTCTACAAGGTCCATATTGAGCATATTGACCAAATTGTCCTTAAATGTTATATTACATATAAAAACATTCCAGTTTGATATTTTCTGTCAGGACACCAGCTCGTATTGTTTATATAGAGAGTATAATGAAATCAAATGGGAATGGCTCTATATTAACTAACATGCATCATATATACAGGGCTGTTTTTAGTAACATAGCTTGAATATATACAAAAAAGAAACATATAAACATCAATATTTTTTTAAATTGCAACACAGCATACTAAATGCCTTCAAATGCCTAAAAAACGAAACTAAAAACAGACAATCTATCTATTTATCTGATAAATAATTCTACGGCATGTGTTTGTATAGTCAAAATAAGACAAGTTGTATCAAAGCTACATGTATGTGTCAATTTACATTAGAAGTTTTCAGAACAAAATGCATTCAATTGCTGTAATGATTGATCATTAAACTACAATTTATTCATTTGCAATCCAAGAATCTATCTATGTTCCATTGGAATAACTTGGCTCATTGAACTGTAAAAAAAAAAAATTGCCTAAATTGAGCTGTCCATTTTCTATCAGTCCAGGGGGGGGGGGGGGGGGGGGGGGGGGAGAGTACTCGACTCCAATCTTAATTGACAAGGATTGCCAGTTTTCCTACCGCAGGTTGGGGGTTTTCTCCGGTACTCCGGCTTCCTCCCCAATAAAAACTGGATGCCACAATATAGCTGAATAATTGCTCAAAGTGGCCTTAAACACCATTCAAACAAACAAACAATCTATCAGTCCGGAAAATATAAACAGCTACACCCTTGAAAGATTCTAAAAAAAATTGTGTGTTAGACTGTCATATTAATGAAAACTATGATCTAAAACAAACTATCAGAACTATATATGTTGAAATTGTAAATGACTGTTTGAATGGTGTGCATGTATGCTATAACAAAAATGTGTCAACAATGGGTTGAGTCGTCTACCCTAAATACTAAATATTAAGCTTATTAAGAATACCATTGTTCAATGATCAAACTGCCTAAATAATTGTCAGTTAACATAATCCACATGGTGAAATCAAGAAAGAAATAGCACAAAGAACATGTACTGGTCAGAGAGTAGTTCTTGCCATTAAAATGACAGAAGCAGTTCTAGCCATTTTGGTGACCGTGCCATTATTTTTCCAGTAAAATCAACGGGAAAGGCTTCATTTGATAGATTTCACTATCTTCAATCCAAAACAAATTACGATTATCCCTTTTAAATTGCCATTTTCACAAAAACTGTCAAAAGATTGGGTCGCCAGAATTACTTGCAGGCGAGATCTACTCCGTGACCAGTAAGTTCCAAGTGAGACAACATTGATCAAGTTTTGCAGACATTAAAAGTAACACACATGCAATGATGCAGAATAAAGGCTTGATAAGGGAAATTAAACACTTACTTTAAATTTTTGTTGACTGCAGCTAACTGCAACGCTGTCCATCCCAAATGATGACGCTTATTCAAGTCTACGCCACTACTTATAAGTCTGAAATGATTAAAATCTATCCGCTGGCTAATGATTAGACCATACTTTAAAAATAGTCATTTTGTCTTGTCCTCCGCGTTGTTAGTAATTTACAGTTTTACTATCGCTAATTACAGATTTTAGTGTATAACACAACTGATATATCACAGTGGTCACATACTTTTTCTTTAATGTACATCAAATTGTTTACAACTCTGATTTTGCTACATTATTTCTCGTGTTTTTAAACCATAACACACTTGGATTCAGTTTTTTCTTTCTTTTTCCTTATTATTATTCATGCTAAGCAATAACATCAAACAGCACATACCTTTAATATTAATCATTAAAAAAAGCACCAGATATAGCCATACAATGTGTTCACAAATTAAAATAGATCAACTAAAAAATATTTGTATAGATGTAGACATAAAAATCAATTTCTTTGCAGTTGTTATTGGAATTACATATTGACTGGAAAGGTGGGTAGTCTGGGAGAATTAGTTGGACCCGGTAAACAAGTATCTTCTGTGAACCATCTGGCGACTTGAGGGGGATTTTCAGAAATAACAGGGTGACTTGAACTTAGCTCTTGAGGCACCTTATGGCGACTTCAGGTCCTATAAGGTCGACATGGCCCAGTGTAGTGAGCCCTGATTAAAGGGAAATAACTCATACTAGTATCAGGAGTTGTCAGACAATTTTGAGACATTTGTAGGCCTTGTACTTTTTTTGTTATCATATTTACAGGTTTACTCTAGGCATTACAGTTTTTTAATATCTAACTTTTGTCTAAAATTGTCTTTAAAGGGCAATAAGTTCTATAAGGAATCATCTGACAATTTAACACTTATAAAGTGAATTGTAGGACTTGCACTGCTGATCATTTTTGCAAAAACAGTTTCACTCTAGCTTTTATAGCTTTTAAGTTACGAGGCAAAAACTGAAAAGTTTCATAAAAAATTGTCATTTAAGGTTAATAAGGAGTAGTCAGACAATTTTAGACCAAATATGTAATTTAATTTGTAGGCATTGTTTTGCTGATCATTTTAGCAATTAACAATGTCAATGTGACTCTTATAGTTTTCAATTGTAATGTAAAAACTGAAAATTTTGTCAAAATTTGTAATTTAAGGGCAATAAATCCTACAGGAAGTCATTACATAACTGCAGACTAAAACATAAAAAAGTAGAGCTTATTGTGCTGATCAATTTGAGGTAAGGTTTTTTTTCTTAAGCAATTATAATTTTTGAGATACATGTAGTGACCAAAAATGTCTGTTAACCCTTATGTTCTATTTTAGTAAAAGCAGCCATCTTTGTTCATTCATCAACACCTCTGATATAAATTAGAAACCAAATACTCTTAAAGATAATTGTGGCCTAATTTGAAAAAAAATTGGCCAAGTGGATTCAGAGGAGAGATTTTTTTAAATGATTATGATGAATGATGATGGATTGACGACAGACGATGGACACCAAGTGATGAGAAAAGCCTACAAAGATCTATTGCTAATTGTTTAAACATTATAACAAGACAAACTGACTGTTGTCCAAGTAATTCTAACCTTTCTAATTCATGGTTGTCTCTAGTTTTAACAGCTTCAAACAATTTTGCATCTACAAATATATATAATACACATTAATATACTACAGTACATGTATAAATATATATCATAGTAAAAATTTATGAGATTCAAAACTCAAAACCAATAACTATCTCAAATTATATTATTATCCTATAAAATTGATGTTTGGTGCAGGGATCCTCGTATAGATGCGTATTTAGCTACAATAATGTAGCTCCTTTTGTTATGGACAGAGCTACAAAGAGGTCCCATTACTCCTAATGGAGCAAGCAGTGAGTGATTCACACCACCTGGGGGTTTTATGCATATAATAAGCTATTCAACTGTATCTCTAAATTGATATATACTTTTTAATGTCTTTAAAGTTTAACTGATATTTCTACAACACCTAATTCGTTATTTTTACACTTTATTCGTTATCATGGCATTGTTGTCAAAATTTGAATTCCTGAAGTGCATAATTTCTGAATCGATTTGGTAAAATATTCATCCGGATCAAAATTTTTCAGGATGTATTGCATTAGCTGGGATCAAATTTTTACCAATACGATTCTACAATTCTACACTCCACAATTTCAGTTTTTGTCAACAATGCCATGATTACGAAAAACTGTTAAAATTATTTAATTAGACATTGTAGAAATGTCAACTGAATGGCGGAGAAGGAAAAAATATAAATTAAACAAAAATAGCAGTTTAATAGTGGAAAATATGTATAAATCCAAAGAGTGTTTTTGCTCCATTACGAGTAATGGGACCTCTTTGTAGCTCCGTCCATAAAAAAAGGAGCTACATTATTGTAGCTAGATGTGTATTGTACACGTCTTTTGAGTTCTGGACGCGCCTTTTCAACATCTAACGTGTCCCAGTACGTGTCCGTGTCAGTTGTCAGACACGTATGTATTTCCCTCATGTCAATTCCGTCTCCAATGCACAATTACATATTCTTACAAATGGTGATCGATATTTACCTGTTGCGTCCGATTCTCAGCAGGAAGCAATAACTCGGGCGGCAAATATGCGTTAATTAAGATGTTTATTAAACAATAAACATGCAGTTTTGATGGACACTCTTTATGGTTAAAATCAAGCGTTGATAATACACTTGTTTCAAATTTTAATACACGGTCTGAACCTTGCACTTGCAGTCCTTACGATTTTTTTAAAGTAAGAATGCTTGACCGGTACAAAGGTATCTTCAATATGAACATTAATTAGTTATCTAGTAAACTTTTAATTTTTGTATATATCAATAAGATAATCTGCTATGGACTAGGATCTGAAACTATAGGCTCCCAGGAGCCTGTAATCGCTCACCTGTAATCCAAATGACTTCAACTATATTAAAATTTTTGAAATTAACAGTTCCAGTCTAGATGTTATAGCTTTTAAGTTACTGTGCAAAAACTAAACATTTCTTCAAAAATTTGCAATTTATTATTTCACTCTAGCTGTTATGGTTTTTAAGTTACAGGACAAAAACTGAAAATTTCATTAAAAATTGCAATTTAAGGGCAATAACTCCTATAAGGAGTCATCTGACAATTTCAGACTTTGTAGTAATTTGTAGGGCTTGTATTGCTGATCATTTTTGCTATTAACAGTTTCACTCTAGCTGTTACAGTTTTTAAGTTACAGGACAAAAACGGAAAATTTCATTAAAATTGTCATTTATGGGCAATAACTTATTTAAGGAGTTGTCTGACAATTTCAGACCAATCAAGTGAATTGTAGGGCCTTTATTGCTGATCATTTGTGCAATTTACAGTTTCAATCTAGCTGCTATAGTTTTCAAGTTACAGGACAAAAACTATATGTCTTATTAAAAATTAATTATAAATAATTAGCGTCTTTAGAGTTTCAACAACGTTAACAATTTGATTTATTGCAATCCTGGAAGTCTGAGGAGAGTGAGCTGTGCAAGTACAATTCACAGTTCAGCTTCTTTCACTTCGCGAATTTATGCAAATCGTGCGCATGCCTGGAAACCTATTTTTATTTATTTCTATTTCGGTCAGCATTGTATTTTCAAAACTATTTTACGTGAATAAGAATTTTTTTCAAACAGAACTTACTTTTTTTTTAATTTCGGCAATACTGAAGTTAAATGTAAAGCTTTTTATCCCGAATTATACTTTATGCAAAGCACATGGTTTAACAGGTCAGTTGTGTATTTATGTACATGTTACACGTGGCTTTAGTCTAGAGTAGGGAGAAAAATATTTTAAGTGTATGCCTATTGTCAAGTTTTTGGACAAACGAAACTAAATTCGCATATTATTTCAGTGAAAACATAATGTAACTAGAACGATAAAAACAACAATCATCGCTATACCGGTAACAGTTACTTGGCACATAAACCAATCGATCTATTTTTATCTCTAATATGGGTCGAATTCGGTGTAAAAAAAATGACATTTTTAATGTGTATACGGATGTTTTTTAAATGAAACTTCTATTTTTATTTCATGGTTTTGGTACATTAAAGATGTAAATGTATATTTGACCTCGATTACTTTCTGCTGTCCGCGTGGTTAAACAGTTGTGTATTTATTTTTGTCACGTGCACCTTGTCTAGAGAAAACGTTAACATTAGTGTATTGCTGGCAAAAAAAAACCGAATTGATATGATATATATGAAACAATAAGGACAAAACACATTATCACTGGTATACCGTTTGTTGTAACTTGAACTAAGGACTGTATATAGTCTTTTTCTTTAATTACCGTATATCAAGTTGTTCTTGAAAAAATCAGTTCTAGTGCAAGTTCCGATTTATTTACGAAAATTATTAAAAATTTTAAAGTTCTAAATTCTTCGTATTGACATGACTTTACCAGTCTATAGCTGTTGGTAATGCAAGAGTGACTAACAACAAATTGAATAAACAATTATTTTTTGCAATTTGGGGTCGAGATAAGTTGTGGGTGATTTTGAGTGTCTACACTCAAAATTTTCGGTGTAACACCGTGAAACACTCTACACTGTGTAGAGTGAGTGACCATACACTCTGGGCGTACTGTAATGATCAAAAACCTGTGTTGACCCCCATGTTCTATTTTTAGTAACAGCGGCCATATTTGTCTGTTGATCAACACCCTGGGTACAAACTTGAAACTAGGAACCCTAAGGATGATTGTGGCCAAGTTTGAAAAAAATTGGCCCAGTGGTTTCAGAGAAGAAGATTTTTGAAAAAGTTTACGACGGACGACAGACAACGGACGACAGATGACGGATGCCAAGTGATAGCAAAAGCTCACATGGACCTTCGGTCCAGGTGAGCTAAAAAGGGGGGTTAGTGGGTAATGAGTTGTTTGGAAGAGATATTATCAGCATTTGCATCCAGGTAAGACAAAAGTCGCTCTTTAATGGGCAAACATCAGCATGTTTCAAGTAATGAGTGCAGTTCAATCATACTCCTAAAGACTTCCAAACTCAGCTAATACTAATATAAAATAGCATGGGATAAACACTCTGCAAGCCATATTATATCTTTTAATAAAAAGACATTTAAAATGGGTCGGTCATAAAAGAAAACGGTTGTATGCAAGCACTTAGCTGGACTCATCTGCGATATGTGGGACTCATGAAAATTTTTTGGAACTCACCACTTTCAAAATTGACGAGTCCAGGACTCACCATAAAAAATCCTACAAATATCACTGTTGGTGTAAAAACAATTAAGAAATAATTCATGAGGGGTATGATGTACTCATTTACACACAGGCTGGTCCTTTATATTGAATTATTTTTTACAGAGCAAAAAAAATGCAACCATGTATGTATATTAGTTGAAAATCTCAATAACAAACATCATTTTGTGGAAATTTTATTGAGCCCACAATATAAATGTTTTTTCAACAGTATACAGTCCAAAAACTAGTTATTTTCATGAAGAAAAATATCTAGAGAAGCGACTTAAATACAGCTGAACCACAAGTAAATTTTTATATCGTCTGGAGTGTAAAATGTGCCAACTTGGACCTGTGTTGCAAAAGTGGCTGTTTTCTCTATTGAGAGCTCTCTGACATCCACGCTTCCATCAAAGCCTAAAAAAGCGTGGGTCAGCAAAGAATTTTTGGACTATACCACAAGTCATCGTGTTTAAGTGAAGGTTTTTTCCGGACAAATAAAAACTGCTCACCGTGTATGGTCAAGCTTATGCTCATTTTATAGTCAGAAAAATTATATTTTGACATAAAAATATTCAGCGTCTTAATATGCAGCAGTTTATTCCATTTTGATAAGACGATTTTCCAAAGTAAGTCAGCCCTTTTTGTTTCTAAAAGGATCTTATATTGTTTACAAACATTGATCTGCTTTCGCGTTACATCATGGTATCGGACAAATTGCAATACTTTTACCCGCAAACAAGAAAGCCCGATGTTACACCCCTGTTCTAATTTAGGTCCAAATTTACTATGGAAAATCACCCTATCAAAATGAAAAACAATGCTGTATTTCAAAATTGCTGAATATTTTGAGGAAATAATTGTTGACTTTAATATAAATTTTTTGGATGTACAATAGGAGCATAAGCTCGACCATGCATTAAGCAGTTTTTATTTGTCAGCCATAACACCTCTACCAAAACAGGTGGACTTTTACTGTTACTATAAACTGTATGGTGAATAAAAAAATCTGATGCAATCACAATCCATTGTTTTTTTGTTATCAGTAAATTATGCGAAACAAATTATTAAACATTTTGTGATACTGTAAAATCTTACGATTGATATCTATCTTTTCTGTGCAGTGAGCTATAAAACCTATAAAGGCAAATGATCCTCCAACTGGAAATGCATAATGAATGTGTTTCAATAAGCGTTGAAAATTGTGTTGGAAAATATTTCTTAATGTAAATGATAAAAAATAGGGCTTTTTAGTGGCAGGTAAAAGTTCCAGGCATGTTTTTAGAGTTTCCTGTCTTCCCCGATTTATTAAACAGAGCGACTGACGATGAAACAGTCGTCTGCAAATTTTTCTAAACATGCTGCAGTTGCCGAAAGTGAAACTAGCTACATAGTCGTAAAAATAAATCTTTAGAATGAAATAATAATCATCATTTTATTTTAATTATTTTCTGAGAGATGATACTGAAATCCTTCTTTTTGGTAAAAAAACGTTGTCTTGTATTAATTCGGAAATAAGTTATCATTGTCGTTAACCTACTTCCGATAGCATCAATCAGCTGATTGGAAAAGACAACTTCATATTGTCCATTTACTGGTACAAAGGAGACAAGACAACAAAGACAAGTAATAAGATGTTGATATTATGACACTTTTATGGTATTTTATTCAAAATCATGTTTCCAGTTGCATAAATAAGGTCTAAAATTAACATAAGTGTATATAAATTTATAGGTCACAGCTGTTGTTGTCTCATCATCATCCTCATGAGTAGGGATTCCAGGTGACTGTGTCATATCTTTGGAACAGTCAATTAAGGTAGTGGGACCATATTTTACTGTTCACTTAAATTTAAATAAATGTTATTCATTAAAGCAATACATATGTCTTCTGATTGAGTTTTTTTTAGGCATTTATAATAATATTTTTAATGTTTAAATATGTTATTATTTAACTGAAAACCGGCATGTTGATCTGAGCATCCAGTTCATTTTACCTTCAATGTTGCAACTCATGGCACTTGTTTTTGACGACATTACACGTTTTTACCAATTTTTGCAACGGTGAGCCCATCAGTTCTCAGGATTTAATTTTAAATGAATAAAACCAGCATGATGTCTTGTTTCTTAAAATATATGTTTCATCTCAAGTTCATAAAGGGAAACTTATATGCTGTTCGTTTTACCAAAAAATAACTGAAAACTAAGCAAAAAAATGCAATAAATGATACAGTAAAAAATTAGAAGTTAATATTTACTGAAGAAACATACATGGTTTCAAAGTTCACTGTTTGTCCATGTTAAACATTATAATTTTAAATTTCTGATAAATGCAGCTCAGTGTTGCAATTTGTAATTTTGTTATTATTTAGACATCCTTAAAAAGCAGTTGTCTGCCATATTGTGGGAGCCATATTTACTACTGCCTTCTGCTAAATTAACTTTAAGTATACCTACTTTACAGGGACTAGACCATATTTGTTACAAAAAAATTTCCATTGTTGTGAAGGAAAGAATTTTCTCAGAAATTTGATTCAAACTTGGAGAAAACTGCTGTTTTATTGGTAGTAAATTGCTGTTGTCGGCCATATTGTGGCAGCCATTTTGAATGAGGCATTGTTGTAAAAAACTTTAAGGTATACCTATCTTATTGAGACTTGGACATATGTATTGAAAATAAATATATTTTTGGTGTAAAGTAAAGCATTTGCTTATAAATTGAACTCAAACTTAGAGAAAAAGCTGTTTTTGTCTCAGTAAATTGCAGTTGTTGGTCTTGTTGCAGCATCCATATTTAATGTGGCATTGTGGTACAAGTCTGTTACATTCTTGTTAAATACTTAATGCAGTTTATATTTTTATGGATTTAAATATTTTGTAGATCACGTGAATAATTTCGTCAAAAATTTATTGTAAAATATGTCCTATATCACATTTTTAATACAAAATATGTGGTGCCACTGTTAAAAAAACGCTTTTGTTAGGATTTTGGACAAGAACAGTTTTTAGACGAGAAGATTAATGTCGTTTAAGGTGGATGTTTTTTGCAGTACCCAATACTAAGTCAATAAATATTTACAAAAAACTTGATTAATAATAAACATACAAGGCCTAAATAACCCCTCAAGTTGGGTTTCAGCCCATTTTGATACTGAATACATGTGTACAATCCAAAAAAATTGCCAAAATTGTCATCTTTAAACTTGCATAACTTTTTTATTTGTAGGCCGATTTTCAGTCTGTTTTTTGTCTTGTTCTCTAAAAATTGTGGTCTTTTAAATGCTATGATTTTTACTAAGATGGAATATAGGGAAATTTTTCTCCTGGAATCCCTATCATGAGTGTAGGACATATAGGATCAAACACCGGTGGGAAGGCAAGACGGGAAAATCTCAGCCACCCAAGTGAAAAGATTTTTGGTCTCCAACGAGGCTCTGCCGAGTCGTAGACCAAGAGAAATCTTTCACCAGGGTGACTGAGAATGAGATAATCCCGTATTTCCTCACCACCGGTGTTTGATTCTATTACGTTAAAAAATCCGGTGCTGTTCTGTTGAAAAATATGTCAACAAATAGAGTTATCTACACTGAACGTAATCTCCACGTACATTTGTTGCGTCAGCGTGTTTGTTTTCGTGTGGCATAAATTGGTTCATGGAAGCTCAGATATGTTGTTTTTATGTTAAAATTTAAAAAGGCTTAGTAAACCAACACAACTAAATTATATATTTTACGATTTTTATCGCTAAACTGACAGTTGACGTCACAATACATTTTTACGGGAAAAGGAGCGTGAAATTCCTATCTCACCCACGGGTTGAGATAAGGATATCTCAGTCGGGTAAAAATAGGAACTACACTGTCTCATTAGTGAGAAAAATCCCCCTTCCCATTCCTTGCAATATTGTAATTTAGAATACAGGGACAAAATCATATTTGAAAAATTTACAAGGCCGACAAATTACCCCACTACCTTGTCAGGTAAAATCCCTCCTGAATCAGATTTTAAAATTTTAAAAATCATGACCACATCCTACAGGCTTGTAAATATTCAGATAAACCTTTACCTTTAAGAATGAAAAAAAAATTAAATTTTGATAAAAAGAAATATTACTTACCAGAAACTTGGACATTTTGACAGTTTGTAGTCTGTTGATGAACAATGTGACTTCAGTGTTTATTTGCTAAAAATAAACTTCTGGCTGTGACGTCATTGCACGAGGAAATCCCCGCTATGTACATACCGCGATACAATGAGAAGGGAGTATACAGATAAACCTTTACCTTTAAGAATGAAAAAAAAAATTAAATTACCAATTGTTGGTCTCAATTAGGGAAGCTCATATGCAATGATTGATTGATGACCGTTAATTCATTTGTTTTTAGTTTCACACTGCAGGCACGGTGCGTTCAACTCCAATCTTCATTGACAAGTATTGCCAGTTTTCCTACTGAAAGCAGGGGCTGCGCTGGGCTTTGCCAATGTCGCCAATTGCGATTTATTTTTCATTTGGTGACAAAATATTGTGTATGGTGATTTTTTTGGCGCCTAGGTTTTATAGTGTTAAACGATGCATGCATCTGTTAAATTTATCGGTAATCAGCGATCCTTTGTCGGCTTCTATGGTCGTAAATACATGTGTATTGTGTAGTATCCAGTGACATGTGTGTTATTTTGAGTTATTAAAGGGAAATCTGCAATAAATGAATCAACAAAGTTGTCTGATCAAAAGTGGCTTTACCTGCATCAGAGTTGAATAGACATGTCATAAAGCAATTGGTGCTGTTAATTAATGTATCTAAATAACAAAACAAACTTATATTTGTAGTAATATTTTTGTTATTATGTAATAAATAAAATACAGGTATGAAAACTGACAACGTCGTTGTTGTTGAGTGATTTCCGGACCGGATGTCCGTCTTAATTTCCTAATTAGAAAACTCTCACACATGCGTAGTTCGATTTTCAGTATTTCCGGTTTTATGTTTATTCACGGGAATAGATGTTTCCAATAAATTACTGTAAAATTTTGGTTTTCTGCTAACAAGAAAACAATCACACATTTTTTCAACATTATAATAAAATTAATGTACAGGCTGCTTGAGACCAAACTTTTGAAAAAATTGAATTAAGAGTCCGGCAAAGTTGGAATTAGTCCGACGTGATAGAAAGTCTGAATATGTTCAGGGTGTCTTATCAAATGTCACTCATAATGTTAAACAATTTCGCCAGGTCATATACTGATCTGGTGATTTCTAATCTGGCGACACTTACATAACTTGCGACAGGAAAATGCAGTTGACCATTTTGTTGGCACCAGATTTTTAGAAGCCAGAGTAGCCCCTGTGAAAGTTTTCTCCAGGTTCTCTGGCATCCTCCCCCAATAAAAACTGGACTCCATGATAAAGCTGAAAATTTGTTGAAAGTGGTGTTTAACACCCTTCAAACTACAAACAGAAGTCACACTTCAGTGCTGACAAGAATATCATTGATTCTTTCATAGTCATGGTATAAATTTACTACACTGAAATTGCAAAAAATTTTTATATTCTAAGGTGTTTTCTGTTGCCAAGGTATAGATGGCTTTTGGGAGATTTGTTAACACTTTTAGCTCACCAGACCCAATGGTCAGGTGTACTTGTGCTATTGCCATAACTTGGTGTCTGTCTTCATTGTCGTTAACTTTTATTTAAAAATCTTCTCCTCCGAAACCACTGAATGGATTGTTTTGAAACTGTGCACATAGCATCAGTAAAATGTCTTTGACCAAGTTTGCAAAATTCATGGCAGCAGACCAACCAACATGGCCACCTTGGCTAGAAATAGAACAGAGGGGTCAAAATACAGTTGTAGGCTTAAAGTTCAAAAAGTATAATACATGTAGATGCAGGAAGACAGAAGAGACCTTCCATCTTCAGCATCAATAGCTTTCTACATAAAACTACATTTAGTTATAACTGCAGAGTGAAGATTGTCTGATCAATCGTTTAGGAGTTGTTTCCAATTTTAATTGATTTTTAAAATCTTCTCTAGACTGCTTTGAAACTGCACACATTTTTAGGATGTCCTGTACCAAAATTGCAAAAATCCAGACAGCTGACCAACCAACATGGCTGCCTTGGCTAAAAATAGAACAGGGGGTCAAGATATACATCTTGTATTATAGTTAAAAAAATATAACAGATACATGAAATCTGTGACAATGCCTTATAGCCTTGTAAGAGTTACTAGTATTGCCAATAAATTGTCTAAATTGTTGATATTTGTCATTTTTCCTCAATATCTTGAAAAATGTAAGAGTAGAGTAAATCTTTTTCAAACAATATTATTCCGTTCATCAGGATCTGGAAAAATAATTATTGGTGCATATGTTATTCTCCTTAAAACATCAAAATTAATGATTTTTGAAGAAGTGTTAGACAATTTTTTATAGGAAAGAAATGTTATATAAAAAAAAAGAATTGCATTTCAATTGGTTTCAGGTTCCAGTGAGTGATCCAGGCTACTAGTATAATCTAGTTTCAATTTTGACCGATTCCACAAATTTCATAGTTATGTATTGTTTTTTTATCATGAGTGTCACTCAGGAGTCTTGATTATACAAAATGCGCATCAGAACCAGACATAGTAAACTATATATAATCTTACATGTACATAACTTCATACAATTATGGCCTTTAATGAATGTAATATCCATAATTATTAAATCAAGAAATAAGTTATTATGTTAAACTATGTCTTGCAATGCTATTACCTGAAGTCAATTAAAGGCCATAACTGTATAATTATACTGAACTAAACACAAACAAGAACAAGGGGCCTGTTTAGTCATAACTGAGTATCCCTTTTAAATTTGGCGCATTTTTGCTAGCTGAACAAATAACTAGTTATATGGGTGGTTTAAAAAAAAATGACCCCAACAGGTCATGGTCCTCTAATTTTGTCAAATTAATAGATATTTTATTTCTTAATAGTTAAAAATGTATGTCTAGTTGTGGGGAACATGTCTGCAAAAAATCTTAAAGATATCTTAGAAAACAAAAAAGTTATGCCAAAAAAACATGCCAAAATTGTCAGGAGTGCAACACTTTTTTGTGACACTTTAAAAAAATGTCATTTTTTAAAAGGTCACCAAATTGTCAAATCTAGCAATATGTGCATAATTCTTTATTTATTACAAAGTTTCAGGTGTTAACTTATTGAGAGATATAAAAAGAAAGTATGTTGCATTTTAAAAAGTATGAAAATATTGTTTTGAAAAAAAGATCTACCCTGTCAGGAGTGCAACACAAATTTAAGTTATTTTGTATTAAGTTCTTGATAGAAATTTTTTCCTTTTGTTTTCAATAGTTAAACCAAAACAAAATCATAAATGTACCTTTGCTGCATCAAAACAGTCACAGCAATATACCCTAAAACTGGTAATCTGAACAGGGACAACAAATAAAACAGAGCACCCTCAACTGTCAGGAGTGCAACAAATGACATGTTTTTAGATATATTTTCTTTGTAATGTGACTTATTTTGTGTATTTCTTTACTTTTTAGCAGAAGCTATACAGAATCGTTGAATAAGTATTTCAGATGGCTGAAAAATACCTTTAACATTAATTTTTTTAATGTCAGGAGTGCAGCAGTTTTTTAATTGATCTTCAATTGTATCATAATATGAAATATTTTATGAAGATTTATTTATTATAATTATTTTAATTTAAGTTAAAGAAACTTTTCTTAGAAATTAATTGTTACAATAGCAGTTTATGAGCTTAAAATTTGATAAAAATTCATATTTTGTGTACAATTTAGTTGTCTCTGATATGGATACCAAGTGTTTTTTATAATCTAGAGACATATTCCAACAGCTAATTGTTTTATATGTTCATTTTTCAATTGGCATTAAAAACAATATACTGTTGAAAAACATATCTGTTCATTTATCTGAGATGTCCTGTTTTAAATGTCATCCATGTAAATGTTGCACTCCTGACACGATATTTAAATTAATAGATGATTGCAACTATACTGCAAAATTATGGTTCTCCATATGGATGGAACAAAGACTACAATTGGCAATGGTGTATTTCGATTATAAAAACAGTTGGTATCAATATGAGAGCCAACTAAATTGTACACAATATATGAATTTTTATAAAATCTGAAGCTTAATTTTAAACACATTGCTACACTCCTGACATTAATCAATGAATGTGAAAGGTATTATCATCCATCTGAAATATTTATTCAATGCTTCTGTATAGCTTCTGCTGAAAAATAAAGAGAAAACACAAAATAAGAGAACTTTTAAAGAAAACATATCTACAATGTAAGAACATGTCATTTGTTGCACTCCTGACAGTTGAGGGTGCTGTTTTACTTGGTGTCCCTGATCAGATTACCAGTTTTTGGGTATCTTGCTGTGACTGCTCTGATGCAGCAAAGGTATATTTATGATTTTATTTTGGTTTAATCATTGATAACAAAAGGAAAAAATTTCTACCAAGAACTAAATGCAACGTTGCTTAAATTTGTGTTGCACTTATGAAAGGGTAGTTTTTCCAGAACAATATTTTCATACTTTTTAAAATGCAACATACTTTCTTTTGATATCTCTCAATTAGTTAACACATGAAACTGGGTAATAAAAAAAGAATTATGCACATATTGCTAGATTTGACAATTTTGTGACCTTTTATAAAATGACATATTTAGGTGTCACAGAAAAGTGTTGCACTCCTGACAATTTTGGCATGTTTTTTTACATAACTTTTTTGTTTTCTGATATATCTTCAAGATTTTTTGCAGACATGTTCCCCACAACTAGACATACATTTTTAACTATTTAGAAATAATATATCTATTAATTTGACAAAATTAGAGGACCATAATATGTTAGGGTCATTTTTTTAAAACGGCATATATACCGGGGTATTAGTTTTGTTCTTTCTCAAATATCCTATTGAAAATGTTAAGATATATGAAATTTGTTCCCAGCAATATCACAAAATTACTTCAATACTTTTTAAAGAATGTATTTCCTTCTTTTATAAGAGGTAGATAACAAAAGAATTTTCAAAAATTCTTGAAAAAAATTATTTTTTTGAAAAAGTACAATTGCATATTGTTCAAAATCTTGCTCAGGAAGTCATTAGTATTTGTTACATTGTTTAAGAAAACAGCAACAAGTTATATGAAACATAACATTGTTAAACTGAAGTAAAATGTATAAATGTTAAGAGTTCTTTATATTTCAAATTTGTTCAATAAAATATTATAAAAACTTTATTTCTTACCTTTTTGTTAATTTCATATTTGATTTATTAACTTCAGCGTATGCACATTTGGAAATTATGAACAAAAACTTGATATGCTCATGTTTAAATTAAGAAATAATTCATGGCTGCCCCAATTTTATGGATTATTTAAATATGGGTAGGCATTATATTCATGAATATTTTGCCATGAGCGTTAGCGAATGGTAAAATATCATGAATATAATGCTTACCCATATTTAAATAATCCATAAAATTGGGGCAGCCATGAATTATTTCGATTCTGATATGAAAATACAGAAATTTTACATTTCGCGACTACCTAGGTAAAGGTTTATTTTGGCTGTTCGAATTTCCGAGAACCTCCCTTGTTTCGAAATTATTATATTTCTCATGTAAAACTTAGTAGAAAAAATAACGAAGAAATATAAATTAAAAACAAACAAACATATTTATTAACATTTACAATAAAATTTAACAATCAAAACAAAGAACGACAAAATTAAATGCTTCATTACATCAGTCGCCGTGTGGCGTGTCTGGGACTGTTCATGTGTTGCTGTGTTTGCGTGAGAAATGAAAACCGCTTAGCGCATTTGGTCAATCTTGTGTTCCTGTTTTAGATCCACAATGGTGCAAATTTAAATCGACAGTTATTTTCCACAATTAATCAACATTTTGAAATTCGGTTGCGTTTTCATTTTGATACGTAACAGTAAATTCGTTTGTGGTGGGGGCGGGAAAAGTCTCGCGGTTTGCATTGAACGTCATTGTAAACAACGTAACGTCCCTTGAAAACACAACGTAGCTAAGCTAAAGTCAAGGAAGACTTGTAACATGTAAACAATAAAGGCATAGAATAGAAAATGAACTTGTTATCGTGAAAACATGTTATCTATTGGATTTTCTTACAAAGGTACAAAATAAAATAAATTTTAAAGCAAAAACATCAACACACGGGGGTTTTTGAAATGGCTGGAACAGCCGTATTTTGTTGAATATTTAAATAGAGGTGTGTTTCCAAAGCGTTTGAAGGACGTCATATTAGAATTTGACATTTTTTTCACATCTTGGGGTCATATTTTTTGAAACAGCCCATATCCTCTTTCAAATTTGGCATGTCAAACAAATAAATGTATTTACTGAAGTTCAACTAACACATGTATTTGTTTACTTATCTGTGTTATTGTTTTGAATCATTTGTCTCCTTGTAACTGGTGCATAATTTTATAGCACGGACGGTGTCTGATAAATATAGGTGGGGAAAAATTATATTGTAAAGTTAGGACCATGGCTGGTCACTCGACGCTCGTATTCAGTGCAGCAAGCTTCGAGCAAATTTTCATTTAATTTGCATCATTGTACCGGTATTTGTTTTAATTGTGTTCTCTTTTTTTGTAGACTGTCATGTACAGCATGGACCTATAATTTCATGGACTTAGCTTTTATATTGAATAAAAATGTGCTGCACGCAGTGGCGAGCTGTTCCTAGATACATGTATTTGTTGTTTATGACAAAATACTTTATGTTCGGTTGAGTTTGACAAATTAGAACATAACTTATTTTACCCATGTGCAGTTTTGAGCAAGAATAAACAGTTATTGCTCATAATATTAATTTATATTAATACTATACAATTACTGTCTTTTGATGAGGTAAATGTGTGGAGTTATTGACTTTTGAAAAAACTTTTATTCACCGAGCCCAGCGGGCGAGGTGAATAACAAAGAGTTTTTTTCAAAAGTCAATAACTCCACACATTTACCGAATCAAAAGACAGTTATTGTTTTATTCAATAAAAAAGGATATTCACTAAAAAAATAATGGTTATTCACCGCGGGAAAATGCATGCCATTGTTATTTAAAAAAGGGAATAACCGGGATTCTATAAATAACAATCGCATGCATTTTCCCGCGGTGAATAACCATTTTATTTTTAGTGAATATCCTTTTTTATTCAAATTTTTCGGTCACATTATTTAAAAAAAAAAGTTTTATATATTATTGAATAATGGTTTGTATAGTAAAGTATAATAATATGTATTATCATTACAGATGCGGCTTGTTATTTTGGATGACTATGACAGTGTTAGCACATGGGCAGCTAAATATATACGGCGCAGGATTATAGATTTTAATCCAGGACCAGACAGATTTTTTACACTAGGTTTACCAACAGGTATAATCACATCTTTATTCAGTTTGATAAAAGCAGCTTGTTATAAGCCATATCATGAGCAGTGTTTTCCCAGAAATTTTTAATAGTATCCTGGTATTTTCAGTTTTCACAATAGCATCATTTGCTTTGAAAATATAGCATCACATTTCTTATGAAATATATTAAGGATGTTTTCAGAAAGCATCATATTTGAACCAGATAGCATCACATTGCCAGGAGGCTAAAAGGGCCTGGGGAGAACACTGCATGAGTGACACTTCTTGTTGTCAGCTCTAGATCTGACATGTGTTTCTGTGAGTGTTTACCTGTCCTCTAGGTGCTTGACTGTGACGTACTAGTACATTTTCTCATCCTATATCCATAGTCCTTCTATTTTCTGAGAAAAAAAATTTGCTGATCTATTGAATGTAAATGGTTCCAGTTATGGAACATCCATTTGTACATTTCCAATGAAGTATTTTGCTTAATGTGACAATATTCATTAAAAGTTACTTAAGATAGAAAATAAAATTATTTTTATAAAAAATTGATAATATAAAACTCTTAAAGATAGCACAGAAAATGTTATTTTTCTCCATCAGTGCATACATGTATGTAAAGTGCACAATAGTCACAAATGTTTATTTATTTACCTAATGTTTTTAATTGTTTTTTACAGAGAAGGTCAGAAAGTAATAATATGTAACATTTGAGTTTTTATAGTTCTTTTTATTATTACCATATAACATTATTTATATTCACAGATTATCAGATTTTGTAGTTAAAATTAAAATACACATACATAAATTTCTTATCTTAATTATGTAAAATTCCAATACATGTGCTTGGGTAAACAAGAATCAAAGAATTGATTATGTAAAGATTGGCATCAATCAAGAATTTCTTTTGGTCATTTAAGTACATTACTGACACAATTCCAAAATTATAGCTCTTTTTCAACAGTTATTTCTCTGTTAAATCATTTATTTCTGGTTTTTTTAGGAAGTACACCATTGGGTACTTATAAGAAATTGATAGAATTCCATCTCCAAGGACAGCTTTCTTTCAAATATGTCAAGACATTTAACATGGATGAATATGTGGGTAAGGAGCTACTAATATGTTTTTCTGATGACAATTTTTTAGAATATGTAGTGTAGCTTCAAATTTTGTCTGAACTCTAAAGTGGATAAAGTCTAGATCTGTTCCAGTGAAACTCTTATAGGTGGTTGAATGGCAATTTTTTTTGACATCCACAAAAATTTCCTTGTTGTTCCCTTTTAATTAATTTCAGAAACCTGACCACATATACAAATTGATATCCCTACTCAATACATTATCAGTATATGTCTGAATTTAGATGCTTTTCTGTATGATTTTGACCATTATTAACTATCTGAAAGCTATAGTTGTTGAACAGAAGAATTTTGGTATTAGAAAACGTTTTGATTTTACAGAAAATTTACCATAGGAATTGCAATGTATACTTTCAAGTCCAACCCAAACATTATTTAAGGATTACACATACCAGTTCATGGCAAAATTGTTGTCACATACATGTACTTTTGCAATAAATTGCAGTTTCTACAAAGAAGTGTAAGTGACCAAAATTAACTCAAGATATGTAATCCAATGTAGTCCATTATTCTTAAGTATATTACATGTTATGAACAACTAAACAATCTTTACTCTTTGCATGACCGCATCTTCGTTATTTGCATGCAATGTTTATCAGCAGTTGCAAGTTTATGATAAAGCAACATAAACAGCACATATACTCTGTGATGTGGGCAGGGTAGATAACCTATAAGTTCTGTTCACCAGAAAGCAAAATCTTT
Source organism: Limnoperna fortunei (assembly GCA_944474755.1). Classification (NCBI taxonomy): domain Eukaryota; kingdom Metazoa; phylum Mollusca; class Bivalvia; order Mytilida; family Modiolidae; genus Limnoperna; species Limnoperna fortunei. The sequence goes on from OX104115.1 coordinate 79,677,068, forward strand.
AAAAAATTATTGTAGGTATTCCTAGAGACCATCCAGAAAGCTACCATTCCTTTATGTGGAACAACTTTTTCAAACATATTGACATACAGCCATGTAATGCTCACATTCTGGATGGCAATGCAGCAGACCTAGAAAAAGAATGTATTGATTATGAGAAGGCTATTGTAGAAGCTGGCGGAATTGAATTGTTTGTTGGTGGTATGTTTCACTGAATACATAATACACAAAACATAATTCATGCTTATTACGATAACTTGAATATAATTTGAGATATAATTCAGAATTCAGTATTTGTTTTACATTCTGGACTTTTTTTTACAATATCAGCATTAAACTTCATCATGTTTTCATTAATGAGTAGAATTTTTTCTGTGTTATAAATACTGATAAATTTGTGTAATTCTTTTAAACTACTGCTATGAAAAAGATGTTGATTGCTGAATCCTGTAAATGCATTACAAGAATTACACTGTTCGAGTTTTGTTTTATTTGACCTCTGCTCTGCTAACATTTGGTTTTAAGTTTTCAGGGCTATTCCAGTAATGTAGAATAATAGTTTATTTCATGTGGAATATGTTGACAAGTGCATCAGCACGATTGAGATATTTCACATGATATTGTCAGTTTCAAAATCAAAAGAAACAATTATTCTATTTATCAGTAATTAAAAAAAAATAAGCTTTTATGTACTGATAGTACTTCATAACTATTAAATTAACATTTAAAACCACATGGCCATGACCTACATAACACATTCACGTAAGTTTCATTGATGACTGTGGAGGAAAGCATTGTGACGTCTCAATGTATTGACTGATATTTTTAATATCTTGTCGTATAGGGGGCCTCTGTGGCAGATTGGTTGAGGTAGTTCGTCTGCCATTGATCATGTGGTCTGTCTACAGAGATTGCATGTTCGAGTTTCACTGCAGGCAGGGTGCACTCATCTCAATCTTAATTGATAAGAATTGCCAGTTTTCCTACCAAAGGTCTGGAGTTTCACTGGCTTCCTCCCTCAAATAAAAACTGGATGCAATGATATAGCTGAAAAATTGCAAAAATGGCATTAAACACCATTCAAACAAACAAACAATCTTGTCATATACAAGTATAGAAGAAAATGTCCCTAAACAACGTTAATGGGAAATAATGTACAAATTACCGATAAAAAGTATATTGGTGGAAAGGTAAGAAGTGTTCAATAAACTCACAACAAAGATGCTTTATTCATCTTGTTTTTGCTTGAACTAATGTGCTTTGACAGTGACATATAATACGCAGTGTTTCAAAATAAAAAAAAGAAAGACTATCCCACAGCAGACTTTTAATGGAATAGCCATCACATTTATTTGTACATTTCATTTGTGTCAATAGACTTTATACACATTTAGGCCAATATAGAAATAAATCTTTACATTTACAAGGTCAGTCTGCATATAAATGGTTTTTTGACAGATTGAAATGATTAATAATAGTAAAAAATGATGCACGGAAAAGAAGTTTATTGTACTGAACTGATGCTTTGAAAAAATATTTTGAGAGACAAATTACAGCACCACTTTAATTCATAGTCAGGGGTATGGTTTTTTTTAGGCATTGGTCCTGATGGTCATATAGCATTCAATGAACCTGGATCAAGCTTGGTATCCAGGACAAGGATCAAGACATTAAACAAGGACACTATTATTGCCAATGCCAGATTTTTTGGAGGAGATCTCTCACAAGTTCCAACGAGAGCGTTGACTGTTGGTGTTCAAACTGTAATGGATTCAAAAGAGGTACTAAATTATAATTTTGGCTAAAAAATGTATTTTATAACAATTTAGATGAATGATATCAGGGGTAAAATGTTTGTTTATACAAGAACAGTTGTCCCTTTGTTTCATGAAAAAGCTTTTATTTAATTCTGCAGTTTCTATGATTGTCTTCGTGTCTCTAATATGTATTTAATTAAGTTCACACGAGACAGGTGGTCACTTAATACAGGTTTAATTAAAATAAAATGCACTGTTATTATTTAAAAATAGAAAAATACAAATTACTTTCAACATATGAAATTATTGTTTAAAAGATATGGTGGGTCTGTAAGGTAGGCTTGACTGACAAATTAAAAAGAATATTCACCCTTGATTCATTTTAGCTTTTGTGTTCAAAATTGTTGTATCACACTACCTTAAGAAATAAGATATCACATGATTTGCCGTACATAATAAGGTTTTTAATGTAATAACAGGGTGTTTTCAAAAAGAGTTAGGGCCTCATTGGCCGAGTGTTTAAGGTAGTTCAGTTCGAGTGCTATTGGTCACAAGGTCTGTCAACACGGATATTTCAGGTTCAAGTCTCACTGTGGGCAGGGTGCAATTAAGACTCCAATCTTAATTGATAAGGATTGCCAGTTTTTCTACCAAAGGTCTGAGTTTTCTCCGGGGACTTCCTCCCACAATAAAAACTTGCCATGATAAAGCTGAACAATTGCTGAAAGTGGCGTTAAACACCATTCAAACAAACGACAAAATGAGTCTTGAATCATATAGCCAAGGGAGATAACTGAAATATTAGAGTAATTTTTCTCCTATAATTGCAAACCAAAAACAAAAAACTTTAGGCCATTGATTTTTGATTTTTAGTTTTACAAACCCGCCGACTGTAATTTTTGGCAATTTGGAAAAAAAAAAATGTTTTTTGAAATTCCTGATTTTTTTTGTTTGATGTCCAAATTAAATCAAAGTTGTATCTTTTTTCCGGTCTTCAAAACGTTTGAAAAGAGCATTTTTTGTCACTTTTTTACAAGAAAATAATCAACCACATTTAAAAACGTCGATCGAATGAATGTGACCGTTTAGAAAAATGTCTTCGTGCAACATTGTCAAGTTTGACCATACATGTGATATTTCACGGCGTGAGACAAAAACTCGTGCAATTCTGGAGGTCCCCACGCCCCCACGGCGTTAGACAACGAACTCACACAAAACAAAATAATGTAAAGTATAAGAAAATTTATATTTTTTCTGCCCGAAGCTTTTTGCTATTGCGCAAGCCGCCATCTTTGTTTGCAATAGATTTTTCATAGAGTGATAGATAAATCCCGAGATTATCGAAATTACACTATTGATTATTTTGGGTGTTACTAAATTAAGGAATATGTTCAAAATTAATTTGAAATAAAGTGACAATGTTTTTTAGGGGTAAATACAAGTTAATTGATGAATTAAGAATTAGTTCAAAGACAAAAATAATATTTTTAAATTTTATTTTGTACAACAATTTCTACTTTTTACTCATGATAGATTGGTAAGGTCTGCTAAATGGGAACATTCATGTACATAATGCTGGCTATAATTTTTATGGTAATAAATATTACAAAATTCCAGTTTTACAACTTTGAAAGAACTAAAACTTTCAGAAATACTTCAACTTTTATTCTGTCATGAGTGTCAGGTACAGTCCAAGAGGGGACAAACATATCCAATACAGGCTCAACCCAGAACAACAAAACAACAAACAAAATCAAAGAATGAAAAAGCTAATAATAACGCAAAATCAGGGTCGACTAAAAATCTCACACAAAATCATCAAATATCACAAAATGTAGTCCAGTCTCACACATTGGGCTGAGAGAAATATCACATGTATGAGTCTGACATAAAGAAAATCAAAGAAAAACATGGCACTAATCAAGTGCCACAAACTTGAATATTTCGCTTTAAGAAAGTTAATGTTGAAACAGAACCCCGTTTTGGATAAAATTTAATTGTTATCGACCAAAGAAAGTGGTCAAAGTTCTCAAAACATATACCAAATGAAAATGATAGTGAAAAACATTATTTACTAAAACTTTTCAGTATTTAAGAGTATGATCATACTGGGACAACAAGATATTTCTTATTAAACCTTAAACCAGTTAGTTGATCTGTTCAAAAGTGAACGTCAAGAAAATTGAATTTTTTAAAAACTGTATTTAGACATAAAACAATTCTTTCCTAATTGTGGAGTTAAAGATTTGCAGATGCCAAGGCTGCATTTGAAAAATGGTAGGAAAATCTCTTGACAGCAAAGGGCATAAGTTATGGTGTCGTAGACCTTAATATGGCATGTTGAATTTGGTTTGTGGTTTGGAACAACAATTGGGAAGTTAGGTGCGATACATTTTTGAATGGGGGTATAATCTCAATGTCGGCCTGTTACTTTGTAATGAGTATAAGTTTGAGGATAAATCAGATTATATTTGCAACTGTTTTGGGAGTGCATCCTATTAATGGCAAAGTAGACAGTGCAATAAAGGCCTCTCAAAAGGTATAAACGACTTTCTTGTCAGCTGTGTTTTTTTTTTTTTTTTTGCCTCCTCCTACCCTGGAATTTTAAGGAAAAAGCCTGTAAAACTAAAAATCAAAAATCAATGGCCTTATTGAGTTACAAAAATCCTTGTTTTATAGTTTTTAGAAAAACCATCAATATAAGTCTTCCATAACCCACAGTATTAAAAAAACCTGAACAAAGACTTCTTATAAGTGGTATTATTTTCTTTATATCTTCTTGCAGACAACAACCATGAAATGTTGTTCTGTTGAACCCAATATAGAAGACAACATATTGTTTTTCTTATATAGGTGATGATTCTTATAACTGGTGCCCACAAAGCTTTAGCATTACACAAAGCCATCGAGGAGGGTATCAGTCATATGTGGACTGTCTCAGCATTCCAGCAACATCCACGCACAATATTTATATGTGACGAAGATGCCACCTTGGAACTGAAGGTGAAAACTGTCAAATATTTCAAAGGCCTGATGGATCTTCATAATCAGCTAATAGCAGATAAATGAAGTTGTTTAATTCTTTGAAATGCATTTAAACTGACTATTTATGGATTAAAGGCATGATCTATATATATCTTAGTGGTATTGTTATGGTAATGAATAGTGCTTTAGTTTTTGTATTAGTGGTTGTTGGTTATCTATGAAAAAAATATTCTTTTTAATTTTACATTCCAGCTTAAGTATTCGTAATTAAAGTAAAGTTAGTCTAATAAGTATTAATTCTGGTTGTTTGAACTTTGCCAAAGATATTTTGAAAGGGTACGTTTATATTTTTATACAAGTGCCATTAGTTTTGTATCTATGTTTTGATTTTTAATTTGTAAATGTTCTTCTCAAGCTTTAATTCATTTTGTAAAATAGTCACAATTTTCTTGGGTATGAATTTTTGTGGAATATATGGTTTAACAGTTTCTGTTAATTTGGAATGCAGTAATTATGAATGAATGAATGAATATCTACACATTTTTAGACATCTATGAAGAAAATTTTCAAATTTTATTTTACTGATAATTTTCTACTTAATATATTGTAAGCAAGAATATGATGGAATCATTTAAATGCCAGTAGTGTTTAAGTTCATATTGTGTATCACAGGGTTTTTCAAAATGTAAGAAATTATATGCCTTGGGTGAATGAAAACTTATATATGTAGTTTATATATATACTGTAGATATAAAAAGAAAAACAAGTTGTAATTTTCTGTAAATTTTATTTCTTTTTTTAAGTTTTTGACAATCACATAATTGCCAGATTTAATGTATACAGAAAGTATTGTCTGTAATTCTACATTTAAACTCTTTGTTTTTACAAATGCTGTAACACACTGTTTGGGGAGACCTCTGATTTGACAGACAATCATCCTTTATGATGCAGAAGTCCCCATTAATCCACCCCTTTTCACAGAAACCCTTCTGAATTGTGTAAGAAAAAAGTAAACAAATATTATGTGAAGTGAGGTTTGGTGGGAGGTTGTGGGAGTGGGACAACTTAACTGTGGTAATATGCCTCTATTTAGGATAACCCATTCCTTTTCCATGAGGTCATTTTTTATTAAAAATTATTGGCTCAATAGACAGGTTAAACTGTATTATTGTACATTTTCCAGTTTTTGATGTAATACAAACAATTGTATATCGTCTCCTTGTTACTACTTGGTGATCTATGTAGACCTTACAGAGATTGCATTGTCAGAAAATTAGTATGCCTGTTGTCATTTTAAAACTGTAGTCCCTCTAGATCTCTTATAAAAAAAAATCACATTGATACTATATGAACATTTGTTTAATTTGTTAATTTATACAGGTCAGCCAGATTCGAAATTCAAAGTCTGAAAAATACAGTATGCAAATTGTTCTTTTGTACAAAAGACTAGTAAAAGTCTTTTCAGTGTGGGAGATTTCTTGTAAAGGCTCAAAAGTGAAATATGTAAATATCACATGAATGTATATTGAAATATATATATGAATATTTTCATACATACAAATTGATTAAGGTCAAAATTTATTAATTATTTGTCTGTGATTTGTTGTTATTTATAAAGTAATATAATTTGTAATTTCATATAGATTACTGGAATATATGGCACCTGTTAAATGTTTGAAAACTTTCACCATAATCAGTTGTTTATTGTACTCAACTTTTTGCTCTCAAGATCATGTGATCAACCTGGGTGTGTATTGTACACAAGATCATCTGGTCAGTCTGGATGGGTATTGTACACAAGATCATGTGATCAGCCAGGGTGGGTATTGTACACAAGGTCATGTGATCAACCTGGGTGGGTATTGTACACAAGATCATGTGATCAGCCTGGGTGGGTATTGTACACAAGGTCATGTGATCAACCTGGGTGGGTATTATACACAAGATCATGTGATCAGCCTGGGTGGGTATTGTACACAAGATCATGTGATCAGCCTGGGTGGGTATTGTACACAAGATCATGTGATCAGCCTGGGTGGGTATTGTACACAAGATCATGTGATCAGCCTGGGTGGGTATTATACACAAGATCATGTGATCAGCCTGGGTGGGTATTGTACACAAGATCATCTGGTCAGTCTGGATGGGTATTGTACACAAGATCATGTGATCAACCTGGGTGGGTATTATACACAAGATCATGTGATCAGCCTGGGTGGGTATTGTACACAAGATCATGTGATCAACCTGGGTGGGTATTATACACAAGATCATCTGATCAGCCTGTGTGGATAATGTACACAAGAAGTCATAGGTAACAGTAAAACTTATCAAATCACTTGTTTTAAGATGATGTATTGGGTGTTTATATTATATCAATGTGTATTATACACAGCCTATTATGGAATCCCTGGAGCCGAGGTCATATTCGGACCATTCCATTCCGTAACACTACGCTTAGCATATCATCTCTGCCACACAAGCTTGAGCTTTCCCTATAAACTACGCCCACAAATCTGTCCAGAAATACCAAGAAAATTCAGCCTTGCACGATGCACACTTATGTTGAACGGTAATTAAGTGAAATTTAAATTTGAATAAGAAAAGTAAATTCAGTTGAAAGATTTATTTATTCTAAAAATTGCAGATGATACACACTTAAATAATCTCAAAATGAACATAAAAACGATTATCTGTGCTTATAGTTTAGTTAACCTATATCAGTGTATTCAATAAGAATGAAATGCTATTTAAAATGTGAAATCAATTGATCATTTAGTTTGTTTTGTTTAATTGTTTTTTATAGAGGCTAATAGATAAAAAAAAATATGGGAGGAGCTAAATTCCTTGTGTGGCAGAGGTGAATTCTGACATAGGAAGTTATGTAGCCTCTGTTTTGGAGATTGCCAATTATGGTACTTTTTATAATGAATGAGTGAATGGGCATGTTATTTATAGCCACAATAATGTAGCTCCTTTGTAATTTTTTACAAGCAGAGCAACAAAGATGTCACATTACTTGAAATGAAGCACAAACACACTTTGGATTTATACTTATTTTAATACTAAGTAATTATTTTTTAGTATTTTTTATTATTTTTTAATTAAGTAATACTAAATAATTATACTTAGTTCTAAATGAATTGTTTTTATGTTCTTGTGTCATAGGTAAAGTGTTCTGTTATTTTAAGTTGCCTATGCCTGCAAATCCATATCTGAATATTATGGTATCTTTTTAAGCATGACATGATAGGTCCAACATGGATCTAAAAAAATGTCTGCAATTTCAGCTTCTCTTGACCTAATGGCTAGCAAAAACAATGACATTGTTTATAGATAATTACATCACAAAATAACAGCCTAATTCAGTCAATAGAGTAAAATATCAGCAGTTTTGTGATTTTAATTTTTTTAAACATGATTTGTGATTTTTCAGTATTTATGAAATACACAAATTTTCATTTGTGAAAATAAAGAGATTATTATCATGTTTGACAAAATATATATGATAATATAATGTATACTATATTCTGACATATATAATTTAATGTTTTGGTGCTTCTGTCAAAAACAAAATCTGTTACTAATTCTAGAGTGTACCTCATTATTACCTAATTCTAGAGGGTACCTCATTATTACCTAATTCTAGAGGGTACCTCATTATTACCTAATTCTAGAGGGTACCTCATTATTACCTATTTCTAGAGGGTACCTCATTATTACCTATTTCTAGAGGGTACCTCATTATTACCTAATTCTAGAGGGTACCTCATTATTACCTATTTCTAGAGGGTACCTCATTATTACCTAATTCTAGAGGGTACCTCATTATTTCCTAATTCTAGAAGGTACCTCATTATTATCTCAATGTTAGAATAAACTGAATATGTATTATTCCTTATGGTTTATGAATTGGCCTGGTTATGGAACAGATATTCTTGCTTGGCTGTTCATTAATTTCATTAAATGCAACTAAACAAATATGGAATACATGCATTTTCATCTTACATTCAAATGTGAAATGAAAAACACTCTGCAATACATCTGTGACAATGGTGTAATGTTTGAATGTATGGTAGTTATTTTTAGTTATGTATATGAGTTATGTGCACTGGTTTCTAATGGTGCTAGTTGTACAGTATATGTGTATCCACTATATACAGTGAAAACCTGCCTAATCAGAACCTGTTGGGATTTTTGTGTTTGGAATGGAATGTTTTGGCTGGTTCCACTATATACAGTGAAAACCTGCCTAAACAAAACCTGTTGGGATTTTGGGTTTGGAATGGACATGTTTCGGCTGGTTCCACTATATACAGTGAAAAGCTGCCTAAACAGAACCTGTTGGGATTTTTGTGTTTGGAATGGACATGTTTGGACTGGTTCAATTAACATAGATTAAAAAAAATTGTGACTAAATCTAAAAAGTTTTAGGAGAATTATTTTTAATCAGGGTTCGGTTAAGTTGGGTTTCACTGTATTATATTTCCTGGAATATAGGTCAGTTGTTTTACTGTCATGTCAGGACCTGTTAATCCTATCAAAAATGTACTGTTGAAAAAATTTAGTCCACATAGACCTATAGTCCAGAATATATGTTATCTATATACCGGTAATGTGTATATATGTGTATTTTCTTTTTTTTTTTAATGTTATTTTTCTTTTTTGCATTTAATTAATTATTCTGTTGTGCTATTTTAGATCTTTAATATCTGTCATTTTACTGATGTGTCATATTGGAAGATCTGACTAAATCCCATACATCTCAAAGTGACCCTTTTAAGAAATTGTCATTTTTTGGGCTCTACTGCCAAGCAAATCACATTAGTTTCCTGTCTTGGAAAGTTCTTTTGATTTGTCAAGTAAAAAGATCAATGTGAAAGTTCCTCCTATGGGCTGTTCTGAGATCTTCCCTGTGACTTAAAAGTAAAATGGATGCAGTCAGAGATCTGTTTTCATTATGTTATAATGTTCTGTTTTATAATTAAAAATTTTATGTGTTATAGCCTCATTTTGCATTTACAAATATTTCGAAGTCTTCCCTGTGATTAAATCTTACTCCTTTTTTTAAGGAAATATTTTTGCACTCATACATGCACTGCAATAATATTGCATGAAATCTTATCTTTTATTTTCAATCAGATGTTGCAAATTTTAAAGCACTTTTTGTCTTAAGAATGAAGTCATCTTTTTGAAAGCTATATTGCTATGGTGATTGATTTCTTCAGCAAAATAATTGTCCTGATTTTCAACAATATTTGAGAATTTACTAGCTGTTGAAGACACACTTGCCTTACTTAATCATTCTATAATAAAAATAATAATGCATTTATTAATTATCTTCAATCTTGCATTAATATTAAAATATGTACATTGCATTTTAATTCAAATTATTAGATTCTTAATTTCAGTAAGAATACATTTTTAAGCTAAATTTTCTTCAAGTGCTCATTTACATGTTAGGTCTAGATTTATTAATTTAGTTTATTAGCAGTGCACCTAAAATTTGTATCCCAAATTGGGACATTTTCTAGCTTTGACATAAAGCTTCATTTGGATTCAAAATATCATATGAAAGCTCACACTCACATGTAATAGTAAATGTAGCAGTTTTGCAAATTACACAATTACTGATTTTGATACAGGTTACTATAGGGATACTGACTTTTTATACATCATTACCAGAATTTCCCAACCAGGACATTTTTTTATTACACAAATAGAATTTTGTATGTTTTTGATTGGTCTAAAAACAACTTTTGGGTCACTATAAATCAAAACTATACTAAAATTGCATCAAAATATGGAATTTTTTGTCCACTGCAAGATTCTGCTGCACAGGGGTCAAGTGGAATCCAATATTGACCTGGTTTTTCTCTAAAAATAGATAGAAAACTACAATTGTGTGGTAGCATACTCTGTTTTTCTGATAAAGGAAGATGGTGATTGTATTGATGTAATAAAAAATAACTGACCTATATATAAAGTCACTATCAAGATTTCTCAGCCCTCAAATATCTATATTCACCCTACCTAGTGGCTCAGTGAATATTAAATTTTCTCTGGCTGATAAATCCTGGTATCCACCTATATCAAAGTCATTAATTGTATATTGTTGTCTGCTAATGTAATATTTCCTGTTTAGTTTAACCTAAACAGTTCCAGCTTTGACTGTTTTGATAGTTATGTCTCTATTTTTGGAATTTCTAATATACAATAATAGTATTCTTGCATCAATAAAAATATTCAGAATATTCATTGAATATGCACTCTCACATAACATGATATTCTGCTTGTGACACTATTTACCAATATATTTGCAATATTTCTGTAGTAATGCTCTTTTACTCGCACACATCCTCATCTGTTTCTGGCGACTGTCGGAAACTGACCTCATATGTGTAAGTGTTACAAGTAATGACCAAAAACTGGTAAAAATATATTAACAAAGCAACAAGATTTCTGATCAAGATTATTCAGTATATCAGATAACAGTTTGGCACATCATATTTTTCATTGTAATAATGTCTTTAAACTCTAATTTTTAACTCTGTAAGATTTCCATCTTATTGAGCTTTCGATGAATTGATATTTGATTTCAATTATTATTATTAATAATAAAAGAAAATGAACAAATAAAATTTTCACAAATGAAGTCATGATGTTAAAAACCTTGTGTGGACCTTGATAAAACAGTTTAAAATTTATACTGCTTACATCTGAGGTCAGTTTCCAGCCTTAAATGGTAATGGCAGAGAGATGTTATAATTCTGTTATTTATTTTTATACTGGATATGATTCTGTTAAATTCCTTACTTCCAACTGTTAACCTGTCAAACGTTTGGGACTTTATTATGTATGTCCTTATTATTGTTCATGTTTTCTGCATCTGCAATAAAAAACTAAGATTTCCTCCACTAAATAATGTTTGTTGAATCTTTTACAAATCTGTCTCCTATCTAATATGATATTAATGTGTTTTTAAAAATTATTGGTTTGTTAAACACTAGGGTATTTCTATTCTACATGATAATGTTGTTTTAATTCCTTGCCATTTGTTATGAAGTCAGTGTGTTATGATCTAAACTGTAGATTTACCTCAAATCTGCCATTTTCTACAGCTGTAATTGTCATTTATTTGTGTGCTATTCAATCTCTTCATTGTTTGTCACTTGTATTTATATGCAATTATGCATTTATTTTATACTAACAATTTGCATGTAGACTTCTATAAACTCTTTTGTATTTTGTAAAATTGTCTCCTGAATTTCAGATTTGAAAAATAAAAACTTTCACACTCGGTAGAATCATTCAATACTTTCTACTTTTTAACCTTTTCTATTTTTCTATGGCTGAAATATATTTATAACCAGATTTAAAAAAAACAAGGGTAAACAAATATGCCCTTCAACTTTTCGTTGCAGGCATAATCAATCTTTGTTACACTTACCGTATATTAAATATTACTTGTCTGAAGGTCAAGGAATCTCTCCAAATAATCAGGATTTCTCCCCAATAAAAAAACAGGACTCCATGGTACAGCTGAAAAAATGCTGAAAATGGTATAAAACTCCATTCTGACAAACAAAACAAACTGTTACTCTGTATTTGTACTGTGATTGATCTTTATTTGTATGTCAATTCTATGTGTTGTAAGTAATTGTTTTTAATCTCTTTGATAGTCATTAAACCATGTAAGTGCTAGTCTCTTGCCTTTATTGCATTCCAAGACATATATTGTTGTAATTTGATTATTCATTTTGTTTTTGCTTCTTATTATTTTTATCTATGTACATTCAACATTTTATTAAAAAAACTTGGTATTTTGTATTTTTAATGTTGATTGAAAATTCAGAATGTTAAAGCATTCTGGTTGGCTAAAATTTCAGAAATCTGACAAACCTTGTGGTTTTTTTTAAAAATATTTGTTAGCTCTAAAGGTCAATAATGTAAATCCAGTCCCATTAGGGCAAGATTTTTACACAAGGTTTTGTGAGCTTTGATATATTTATGAATTATATTTCTTTATAAAAGCTAGAATTTGTATTATCATGGTATTAATACAAAATAACTGAAAGAAAATGCAGTATTTAATATACTTCAATTATGCCAAATTTGTGTAACATTAATTTGAATGAGCAGTTGTGTTACTGTTGGATAAGAGGATGTTTTGAATTTTTAGAATTCCATTGTAATACATATATTAAGTTTCTGGTAATACAAATGTATGTTATATTTGTTTAGGTATTACCATTTATTTAGCATGGTGAATGCTGCCAACAATATATTCATTTTAAGAAGAGGTGTAGTGAAAATGCATTATAGTTCTATAATCAGAGAATTTGAAAATTTCTTATAAAATGAATCTTTACTTTCAAATAAATAATTGCAAACTTGAAACTGTGTTAATAATTTTTTTCTTAAGAATGGGGAGAAACGCTTTAATGTGTGAGAAATTATAAATCATGTTCAGGTCCATTTAAGTTGTTCATCTTCTCCTAACCCACAGGCTTCCTCCTCCAATAAAAACTGGATGACACGATATGGCTGAAAAATTGCTGAATGTTGCGTTAAAACAACATTGAAACAAACAAACAAACTTAACCCACAGGTTGTCAAGTTAAATTATGTTAACCTTGCTATGAATCAAATTGTGTGATTTAATTATAGAGTGCTACACTTCTTAGAGATCCCTTTTGTAGATTTCCAAAACAAATAGGCTTATTGCAGCTGCTTTTAAAGACTGAATTTCCTTCCCTACTCAACTATCATTACTTTTTCTGTAGCAATTAAAATTTCCCGTCCCTTCTTAAATTTACTTTCTCCAGTTGATTTGTTGTTTTGTTTATTTGCTGTCATCATAAATAGTTGAAATACTGCTTGGTTGAAGTCAGAAACCAATTAGCCCACTCGAATTGTTATACCCCCACTTCGAACAAGAGGGGGTATATTGTTTATACTGTTTTACCCTTGTCCGTCTGCGTCCGTCCATCCATCTGTCCATAACAAAAATTTCCGTCGCAGTTTTCTAAGCAACTATAGCATGTAGAAGCCTGATATTTTGTATATTACTTTATCGTATGTTCCCATATGGTGTATAGCGATTTCATGCTCCTTGGTCATCTACTTCCTGTTTACCGAATACTTAGATTTTTACACATAGTTGACATACATGCAAAATTTCCGTCGCAGTTTTCTTAGCAAATATAGGTTGCAGAAGCCTGATATTTTGCATATTGCTTTATCCTGTAGTCCCATATGGTGTAAAATGATTTTATGCTCCTTGGTCATCTACTTCCTGTTTACAGAATAATTAGATTTTTACACAGTTGATATACATGCAAAATTTTTGTGACATCAGGGGTATCACTAGTGAGCATTAGCTCACAGTCCACACTTGTTAGAACCAAATTTGCCAGGAACTGTCTATGTATGACCCTGAGAAACTTATTCTATGATCGGGTGAAAAGATTGATTTATATCTTCTTTTGAACAACTGGGACAATTTCAACCACATGATGACCTTACCAGAATTGTATCAAAAAGACAACCCCCAATGTTTGTTTTCATATTTGGTGTCTTGTGTTGTAATTGGCATCATCAGCATCGTTTGTTTGCAGAAAGCTTTGATTTAGTGGTTTACATTTTGATTTTGTTGACCGAAGGCATTCACACTTTTCCAAGATGGCATCTAGGACAAAAATAACTCCTCGGATTAGTGGTCATCTTAGTCCATACCATTCTGGAAAAATCGATCAAAGACAGAAATGGCCCGATTTCGTTAAAAATTAACTAAGTCGGTTAACATTCATTGATTGGATGTCTGCTTTACGTCCAGCGAGCAGTATTTCAGCTATATTCAGGACGGGAAAGTCGGTTAACAGGAAGTAGGTGAGCGACAGACCTGAAATCGAATCCCACGTTATGGGAGGCCATGCTGATGCTGCATACCAAATTTCAAGTGAATGTGATTTTAGTAGTTACTGAGAAAACTGTTACGAAAATTTTTTCCCCGCTCGACATTCACCATACTATAACCCGGATTTTCACTTGGTGAAATCCGGCCAAAAATGGAATGAACCATGTTTTTTCTTAAATTAGTTGTTTTTTTAATTTTCCTTCAGCACTATTTTTTGCTTTCAGAAGACTGCTATCAAAATTTCTGTATGTTTTACAGATTTTCATAAAACAGGTAGCTAATGGACCAAATCAGAAAATTTGTAACTTTATTGTGAAATTTTTACAATAATAAATCATGCATGCTTGTCTCCTAAATGTTTGATTGGGGACAAATCTGGACTGTATGGTTGGTATGACGTGCATGTACGTGTACACATAACCACTGCAATTGGACGGTGTCATCATGGAGATGCTAGATGCAGGTTAATGTATGGAATTCCAGCACTCGTGGTTTTCCTGTGACACACTTGACAACCATGCGTAACCAACAATATCTGTCGCTGTTGCAGTCTGAAATCAATTACAATGTACATGTAGCAACAGACCCGAGTATCAACAGGCATGTGTAGCAGTGGCCTATTAAAGTGTATAGTGGTCTCTTTATGCCTAGGTGGCAGAGTTGTTAGTCATCTACTATTGATCATATGCCTGTCAACACTGAGGTTGCTGGTTCAATGCTCACTGCAGCTAGGTGTGCTGGACTCCAATCTTAATTGACAAGGATTGCCAGTTTTCCTACAGAAGGTCCAGGTTTCTCCATGTACTCCGCGTTTCCACCCACAATTAAAACTGGACACCACTATACAGTTTTGAAATTGCTGAAAGTTATGTTGAAATTAATTAAAACAATCAAACAAATCTTTATGCTATAATTCTGATGATGGCAAACAATAAAAAGTCAGCAAATTTTCAATTAATTTATTTTAGCCATCATTTAACACAACGACAAGAGCATTAACAACATAACAATGTACATCCTAATAGTTTACAGTGGAAAACATTTTCATAGCATAATAGTTTAGCGAGAAGACACATTCAGTTTCTTTGCCCTAAAGGTTTAGAGAAGACACATTCAGGTATCTTTGCCCTAAAGGTTTAGAGAAGACACATTCAGGTATCTTTGCACTAATGATTTAGAGAGAAGATACTTTTAAGTATATTGTCCTAGCAGTTTAGATTGAAGACACTTTCAAGTATCTGTGCTTCAGTAAGTTAGAGTTAATACACTTTAAAAAATAATTCCTAAATAGCTTAGAAAGAAGACTATCTCTCATGGTTTAGAGAGAAGATACTGTCCTTTACAGTTTAGAGTAAAGGCACCTTTATGTATGATCAAAGTTTTTACAGATGACAATAATACATTTACAAATTGTATTAAAAATCATTACAGAATGGTTTTATTTATATTATAAATAACATTGAATACCTTTATAGGCACATGATGGTCTTAAAAATTTTGCTTACTAAATTTGAGTAATTTGTTGTCTCCATTTTGAAATTTTAAATACATTGCAATGGCCTAGCTTTAAAATGTGTGCCAACATTTGACATTCACAGACTGTTAAAAACTGAACATGCTACATATAAGTAATAAAGTAATATTGGGCAATATTGTTCCTATCAGAATGTTACACTGCCCAAACTTGTTGCAACTCTGGAACAAGATGCAGTAATATTAATGCAATAACCATTACTTTGTATGGTAGAACACAATAATAATATGATGTCATGATTTACAACTAATTGCACGGTGTGCAAAGCAGAAGAATGCTTCATGATTGTGTTTGGTTACCATGATTACATTCTGTACAATTAGTATTATACAAATACTGCTACACAGCTATACAGCTTATTATCTTATTCTGTATAACAGAATAACAGATTTCAATTTAATAGTAAAATGCACTAATCATGAACTCCAAGAATGAGAAAACTTCACTCACCCCAAAACTATATTTATATCCATAGAATGAACAATTTATACAGAAAAATACATTCAAAATTTACTATTAAACAATTGTAAATGTAATAAACGTTTGAGCAATACTTTCCTCAATCAAAAATATTCTGCAAAATATTAAATCCAATTTTCACAAAGGCCAATGACACAGATATCTAATAGAGCAAAACCATCTGACAGAATGACAAACACCATGGCACTATGAAATGGTCAATGAGACAGCACATTTTTGACTTTGGGTCCACTAGGTCTTGCCCATCTCTTCTCTTGTTGGTTTTTTCCTGATACACCTTGAGGCTGGAAGCCAAGATCAACTCTTAGCATTACACTTTGGCTGGTTTTTAACTACTACATTATTTAAAAAACAGCCAGGGTACAGAAACACTGATAATCTGTCTCCACTTTAATACAGATTTTAAACAAATTTAAAACAAGCCATGAAACAGAGATTCAAGAAATGCCATTTTATATACTTGTCTTAAACTTGAGTACAGGGGCCTCGGTGGCCGAGTGGTTAAGGTAGTTCGTCTACTATTGATCACGTGGTCTGTCAACACTGAGATTGCGGGTTCGATTCTCACTGCAGGCAGGGTGAACTCGACTCCAATCTTAATTGACAAGGATTGCCAGTTTTCCTACCGCAGGTCGGGGGTTTTCTCTGGGTACTCCGGCTTCCTCCCCCAATAAAAACTGGACGCCATGATATAGCTGAAAAATTGCTGAAAGTGGCGATAAAACACCAATCAAACAAACAAAACAATAAACTTGAGTACAAAAGAATGGTTTTTTATGTACAAGAGATCAGCATGTGGAGCTTATATTCACCATATATATTATTTGCCAATTACAATAAACTCTGAAATTAGACATTTATTTCTTCAAGAGTTGTTTCCCTTAAAGGTTACGAGCTTGTTCCCTGCCTTTAAAAGATCAAGGGATAATTACATTTTTAGGTTATAAGATATAATTCTAATATGACATGCTTTAAATACTTTGAAACAACAACTGTGTAAAAATGATTCATGTATGAGCAACATGCGACAAAAAGGGCATGTCTTGAAAGGCTGTTTCAATAACGCACAGTAATCCACAGGAAAGCAGATGCGCAAGACATATTAATCTTATTGATAGTGACACACAATATTATTATCCGTTGCAATATATTGTGTGTTAAATTGGCAGAACAGCCAGTTTATGGTGGAAATTGTGTTGGCTACAGGTACCATAAATATCATTAATTAGCTGTAATTGTCATATTAGAATCAAAATAATTCACAGAGGCTGGGGTTTATCATTCTTTTACCATGGGCTGGCTATTTATAATGACATGCACAGCATTATTTCTTAAATATTTTGAATTTTGCAAACATGTAAGATAATCTAAAATCATGACCAAGATCACCTGTAATTTTTTAAATAAAAATTTGTCTACAAAAATTTGGTCTATCATGCAAAGGTGTCTCAAATAACATTTTATAGAATATGCACAACATGAAAATTGACATTTGTAAACTGGTTCTATTGAAATATTGTAACATTGGTTTTGATGTATCTACAAGGCACTTGACATAAAAAATTACTTGTTATAAAACCTGATATTAAATACTGTGCCTGAGTCTTTCAATGACAGCAGAAAAGACATGTCTTGAAGGATAGTCAAGTTGACATCAAATTAGAGAGTTACACCATGGATGTGTCCAAAGGTAAACTTCCTGTAGATGTCACTCTTCGTCATCATGAGAAGATGAAACCTTATTTGCATGCAACGAGTTGATAATTTGTTAATGGATATAAATCTATGGCCCAATATAAAATTTTTCCATAACTATAGTGTAGTCTAGTTCATTATTCATAGTTATGAGAATCATGTTGATAGTTATCCAGAGGTAGAATCCAAGTTATGGAGCATAGGGATTAACCTTGCTGACATCTTACCAGTAAAAAGCAAAACATTCAATTAGTTTCGAGGTTATTTTATATAAATTAAAACATTACCATTGTTTGTTTGAATAGTATTTTTTTCAACATATATGAAAATTGTTTAACTAAATTATGTTGTCCCATTTTTAATTAGTTTAAGAAGCTGGAGTATCGAGAAAGGAGCCTGACCTTTGGAGATGAAACATTAATGACACAAAATCTAAATAATTGTTTTGTTCTTAGATATTTCTCGGGAATTTTCACAGGAACAACAATGTTCTTTATAAACACTGCTCTTATATGCTTTATAATATTGTTACAAAGTCAAATGAAGTACTCCACAAGAAATACCCGTAATCAACTTTTTACATTTTTGTGCCAGACATTGGTCCAATAACTTTAACTTGACCTGACCAAAGCTAAATTTTCCCTGCTATGTGCTGGACACTAAGGCATTCTAGTGAGACTTAACATTTTTGACCCAGACAAAACTTTGCCTGACCAAAGTTAAATTTTCCCTGCTAGGTCCCGTGGTCAGGAATGAGAAGACTGCATATATAGTAGTTACAAGTCTATAATGACAGAGGAAAGCATAATATCTTGAATATAAAAACATTATATGCATACAGCTTGTAACAGTCCAGAACAATTTTATCATCACAGATATTATAAACTAAGAAAATTCATTAAAAAATGTTTACTATATATTTTTTTTGTGAAATCAAAATTGATGATTGACTTTGATTAGTTAGCAGTATGTTAAATCAGGCAGTTGTATGGACTGGTACCTAGCTATAGGGACTTGTACCTAGCTGTAGGGACTGGTACCTAGCTGTAGGGACTGGTACCTAACTGTAGAACATATAACACTGAGTGATGAATGTAAAGAAGTAACATTAATGATTGTTGTGTAAATGTCTAATGATGGGTTCAATGGTTTGTCAAAGCTTGATGCATGTGATCGATGATGGAGTCCTTTTGTTGCGAAGAAACAGCATATTTCATTGCCCATGTCACAATCTTCTCGGCAAATATATGTCGCTCATTTTCAGTCAAAGTATTGCTTTTGCCACTCATTTCTAACAATAACTTTACTGAATCCATAGGATTTGGAAATGGTGTCTGAAAAAAAAAAAAAAGAAAAATAATATGCCATATGTAGTGAGGGATGTATAGAAATAATAACGTCCCCCTTGTAGAGGGAGTACTGTTCTGTCTGGTTGGGTCAACCAATGATAATAAAATTGGAAAACAAAATTTCTGAAATGAAAACGCTACTTTTTGAGTTGGCTTCACCACTAGAAGCTGGTTTTCCCTTAGAAGATTAAAATGTGGGAATGTCATTTTGAGAGAATATGGCCGGTCTGGCATGTAATGTTAAACTTAAGATTAATAGTTACTTATAAGAAATATAAGTTATGTTTATACAAACAGGAAAAACTGCCACACTTGTTTGCAGGAAATACATTTCTCAAGTCCCATAACATTTGGTCTAATTATTTTTTATATAATGTGAGATTAATAAAATTTGGCACTTGACACCTTGAAGTTACAACTGGAAGCTCAACAGGGAGCTTCATCATTTCTTAATCCTTTACATGATAATAAACAATCAGTGTAAGTGGTAATGAATTTGTCATCATAAATCAGTAACAGGTTTCGGCCTTAAACAGTTATGCTCCTCCTATTTTAGGGATATTCCACTAAATAACTGTGTGTATAGCCATTAGCCAATCTGGATATTCAGTGTTCTGGTTTTCAGTAGTCAGACAAATTGCTAGACTCAAAAGTGTTGCTGCTCTAAAAATTTTTTCACACTAAAGGATTATGAACTCAAGTTTCCATTAATTTCTGTCCAAAGATAAACCCCATGCAGAAAAAAGAATATATTCCATATATTAGTGCTGGAAGTCTAGGAGAATTTCAATCAGAACGAAGATCAGACTTTATAAAAGCAATGTAAGATCAGTTTTACTATATGGAGCAGAGACATGGAGAACAAACAAGGAAATTGAAAGAAATCTGAGAGGAGTAGAAGGCAGGCTGTTAAGAAAGATGATGAACATCAAACGGACAGACAGAGTATCAAACATGGAACTCACTGAAAGAACAGGAATTAGAAACATCAATGATGAGATTAAGAAGAGAAGGTGGAGATTTATAGGGCACATTTTAAGCATGGACAACACCAGACATGATAAAAAGAGCACTGAGGTGGACACCAGCTGGCAAGAGGAAACCAGGAAGGCCAAAAGGTACTTGGAGAAGGACACTAGAAGCAGAGATGAAAGAGTTGGGATACAGCTGGGGAGAACTTGAAAGAAAGGCAAAGGACAGAGCTGGTGGGTGTACCCTGGTGGAAGCCTTATGTGTTACCAAACACTAAGAGGATACACATTAGTACTTCAACTGCAGTAGACATTTGGAAATTGACAATTTATATCCAATTGTTCAGCAACAAAACTGTAAGAAGAATTCAGTAAAGGAAAGTTATGGAGAAAATAGCACCATTACAAAACTAACTAGTGTAACTAAATGTTTTTGTGTCTTAAGACTAGTGAATCTATTTTCAAATTTTAATTTTCATTTAGGATTTTAGTCAGTATTTTAGTTTACACTTGACTAATTATAGAAGAAATAAAATACTGTATCAGAACTGCGGTACCAGTTTTTGGAGTATAGTACTGTTTTGTTTACTGTGACCATACTTTTCTGTGAATACTTTCACGTGGAACAGATTTGAGAGATAACCGTCCAATTGGCAACAAGACGACATGCTTGTCACATAGTTAGAATGAAGACATCACACGGCCAAAGAGGCATAATTGGGCAGCCTTATTCCAACTCATAAATGTCCTGTATAAGATAAGTATTAGATTTCAAATATTTACATTTATTTCAACCCATCAATACATGCATCTGTGCAATCAGTTTGTACAGTGAAATATCTCTGTGATATTGTGAAGCTTGTTTCTGGATGTATTTTATTCATATATTGTGATGACTTCATTTCTATTTAAACTTATGCATCAAGTGAACACAACTACCCAACAAGGGGATTTTGGGGTTTTTTTTGCATAGGATGTAACATTTACATGAGTGAATGCTATATATTGAACATATTTTACACCGTATTGACAATATCAAAATCCAAAAAGTCTCGCATGCTTGAGATTCACCATGAAAGAGGCTTGAAAGTTTTTGGGGGGTTTATTTTGAAATATTATTTACTTCTTAACAATGTTTATGCACATGAATGTTAGTGTGACATTTATACATGAAATATCAAATCTTGAAACAAGTTTAATTTCTGTCAAAATAATCAATGGAAATCATAATTTGCTTGTATATTTTTCTTTTATCTTCCAATGATGCTCCACAAAAAGACAGGATAATAGTAACTTAGAAGAAATATAAGTTATGTTTATACAAACAGCCATAAATTGCACTGATGTACATTAGTAGTAATTAAACAGATCACACACATTGAATTTGATTTCATTACCATACATCTGAGGTTAATGAGTCCAGCACTTGACACTTAACATGGACAGCTCACCAGGGAGCATTATCTTTTCCTTACATCCCTATATGTTTACACATCAATTTAATTTTTTGATTAATTAATTAATTCTCTGAACAGTTAGTCTCCTCCCATTTCTGGGTGTTTCTATTTGAGTGGCTGTTTTGTGTATTTAAGCCATTAATCTGTCCTTACCCCCACAGAATGCTGGTCATACCAGACACTGAATATTTATACTCACAACTTTCATACATGTATTTATTATTTATGTGTTTTTTCAATAGTCAGCTTTTTCTCAATTAATTAGTTATTATTAGGGTTACACATAACTAGCATACACATATTAACACCACATAGCTGGGTTCAGTTTATTTAAGATAAAGAGGTTTCTTATGACTAAGATGGCTTAGAAATTTGTTGTTGATAAATTCCAAAATACTTCATTTGCTATATGTCACAAAGAGAAGAAAAAGTCAATGATTGTATATATATATTTTATTATCTCATTAGTTAGTCTGCAATCTTTTGAAGCTGGACAGTTGTAAATGTTAATGCATCTGTAGGGATCAGACCTTATCTCTAGAAGTGATTAAGGATTTTTATTTGCATAGCCAGTATCAAATTTTATGTGACCACTTGTTAAGAAATTAATTATCTTAATACCTGTACTTTAATTTGGGGAAAGAGAAAACATTTGGTCCTTGTTACAGTACAGACATGAGATTTTTAAGAGATATGTACCTATTATGATATATTTATACATATGGAGGTATTTTGCTGTTGATAAATTTCACAAATTTCATTTGGCTTTATGTCACAAAGAAAGGAAACCGTATATAAATTCTGTTATCTCATTAGTTAGTCTGTAAGCTTGTGAGGATGAAAAGTTGTATGTTTTAATGCATCTGTAGGGATCACACTTATCTCGAAAGTGATTACAGATTTTTATTTCTTTTTACTAGCCAGTATAAAATTTTATGTGACCACATGTTATGGAATTAATTATCTAAATAATGTTTCAACTTGTACTTTAAATTTGGGGAAAGAGAGACATGTTTATTATGATATATTTGTACATATACATGTAGATGTATATTTTATGTACTTAAAGAGTAGAATAAATTGGGTGTTATGAACATGGTGTCAACTTTGTCACCTGTAATTAATTATGCAACAAGAAAGGTTGGTTGAATTTTTGGTGGCAGCGATGGGATTCGAACCTTGCAATTCCTACTTTATGTCGCCACAAATCTATCACATTTTAGTATTTAATGAGGAACTATGCCATCAGTATACTGTATCACATATATATTGATCCTTCATGCAAACCTTATTTAGCAAATGTGCATACATTATTTTTTCCATTGAGACAACATGACTATGCTTTTGGAGTGTTACATGTAAAGGCTGGCTTCTTGATCATGGGAACAACAATGTTTCTTTCAAGAACACTTTAAGAATTACATGCAGCTATAGACCAGACCCTTATCTCATTCTGTTATGTACAATCCTCACTGCATGCTCCTTGTGCAGATAAACCCTTTATCTTATTACCATTACATGTCAGCACAAGTGCACTTTCTTTTAAGCTCATCAGTGGGTCATGTGAGTTTGTTTCACATGACATTCTCTGTTCATTGCTGCATTATGTAAAAGTGTTACTTCCTATTATATATATTGTAATATCATAGTTACATGTATTCCTTTATTTTATAGATTCCATGTGAAAATGCTGATTTACTGCTAATATTGAATTATGGCTGCACTTGCAGAACAACATGATCTACATGAAAACACTGTATAATATTTTTGCATTCAGACAAGAATAATGCTAAAAAAAAATGCTTTGCCATCTTAAATATTTAAGAAGAAGTACATTGTCTTTCCTTGTTATATGTATATTATGTATATATTAATTATTATTATTTATATTTATATTTTTTTTTAATTATTTTTTTTCTCATGACCTTATTGAAGGTGTCCTTACACTAAATTCTTGGGGGCACTCAGCTGTTTCCATCTGAGTTTTTGGACCTTTATGAAATTTTATCACTGATCGTTTCTTAAATTTCATTCATCCCCCAAGTATTTCGGGGATATACAAAATTTCATTCCAGCACCATTAAATTATTTAATAAAGAAATTATATGTATAAACTCTTTTTCTGATTAAACTAGAACTTTCCATTTGGCTAATAGGTTATGGCATTACACAGTCTTTCAACCATTGATACTTAGGAATATAAAGGCACACTGATGACTGGAAGTGTTTTGTGCACTGACACATACAGTTATGTTACACACCACACAGGGTTATAACATAAACGTTTAATTTTATCACAACTTTACCATAACTACATATGTTTGTATACAAGAGCTATTAAAAAATCTACAAAATTAGTAGAACATCTTAACGAATTCAATTAAATAGTGTTTTTACACCTGAAGAACAAATCACAAATAATAGTACAGTCAAACCTGTATTTACTAACAGGAAAATACAAATCCCTAAGGAAGGAGTTAAAAACAACAGCCTTATGAGACAGATTTTTGCTTACTACAGGCATTGACTTGAACTACTGTCTTACCTGAATCGCATCGGGGCCATTCTTTAATTCCTGCATCATATATTCTTGTTCTTCTTTCAGTATTGCCATGGTTACATATTTCATCGTGTATTTTTGATCAGCAGACATATTGTACCATTCATCGGGAACATTGATGTACTTGTTTGGGTTGATAATGCTGGTTAAATTTTCTTTCCCAGTGTGCATAATTGCAAATGGATGATGTGGCTCATCTTCCCAGAGGACTTTACGAGATTTGATCAACCATTCTGATGACATGTACATTTCTGCATCTTCAACCAAATCTTTATCAATACATGGATGTTGCATTGACATGGCTTCTAAAGGTTGACTTCCTGTTGATGAAGAGCGATGTGACATTTCTAGTTTTTCGCCATGTTGAGGTTTGGAAATGACTGGTTCGCTGGAATGGCGTTTTTTAACAAATGTAGATCCTTGAAGGCTAACCAATGATCCAGCTGAAGACCAAGACTCCCCTCCTTGGGCCATTTCCTGTTGTGGTAACAAGTGATATTCTGTAGGCAAATTGTCTGTCGAACTAGAACTTACTTCTGACTGAGACGGTGAAGGTGAGATTGAACTAGGTTTTAGGTCCAACAGAAGTTGTGAAATACCTTTGTAAATGTACCCCAATGTTTCTGTCAAGGCAAAACGCTTACCCTGTATATCCCACAATAACCCACGGGCCATAAATGACAACTTTGAAATACTGAGGCAATAATCTGCATTTTCAAATGTCCTAAATTTAAATAATTTTGGCCTAGCCCCTTTATCACAGGGAGGTAATGATAAACTCTTATCAATTGTTTCATCTGTCTTTTCATCTGCAATTTTCACAGAAATCTGAACCTTTTCATATAAATTTGCTTCTTCGTTCCATGCAATATTTTGTTCCTCCACGACAGTTTCTATAGTAACTACAGGATTACATGTCCTCGGTTCATGTTCAGGCTGAACAGAATGTGAATCAGAAGTCAGAGTTTCTGGATTTATATCTTCCCTATGTCTTGTCTCCAAGTCAACAGCACTACTTGCTTGATTGTGTGTAACACTCTGACTAACCTCCGATTGTTTTGTACCACTCTGACCTTCACCTTTCTCGTTATTTTGTACACTAACATTGCCACTTCTGGTTTCAGTATTTGCACTGTTACTTTTGTTTTCTATGTCAGAATTAAGACTTCCTACTTCAGAGGTTTCCTTTTTCTTCTCCAAATTTTTTCTAAGGAAACTCAAAATTGCTACAAAATAATAGGCCCTAAGACAGTCTAACTCACGACACCTCAAGCCTCCATTTGAAACAGATTCCTCATCTTTTAGTTCAGACATGTAACGTTTTATCGTGTGCATTTTTGATGTGTCAAAGTCAATGTTGTTTTCCATGCTAATAACAACCCTCATTGCAGTGATCTCTTGTTGTAATTTAAGCATGTACTTTGGTCCTGTAAAAATATATGAAAAGTTAAAAAAAAAAGAAAACTTGTGATATAAAAACCATTTTAAAAACCCAAAACAACTCAGTCTTAAAAAGTAACAAAACAAGGTTTTGCTGAAAAAAAGACATTATTTTGACACTATATCAAGAAATGGTTAACCCATGTCTGTGTAACACAGACTTTATCACCTTCTTCTTGCCTGGGATTCCAGTGTCTAATTTTAATTGTTTGAATGGTGAAGTACACCACTTTCAGTATTTATTGGGAAGTCTTAGTCTTAGTCTTTGGAGAAATAAATTCAATAGATATATATTACAGGTAGGGGAGATAACTCAATCAACAATCTACTATAAAGAACATATTTCACACAAGACTCAGTTGTTATCTATATCTGTAGCTATTCTAAAACTGCAGTTAGACATTATAGCAGGGTCTTTTTAGTTACGCTCCAAGAAACCATATAAACAAAACACTTGAAAATTGAGCAATATTTCATCTGTCATGGCCAGAAAAAGATCAAGAATGTTAACATAGTACTAACAACTGTATGGCTTGATAAATCTGAAAAATTGCTCATCTAGCAAAACTACCTGGTAGGGTAAGAAAGCAAATTTCTAAGACTTTGGGGGGGGGGGGGGGGGACAACAAAATAAATTTAACCATACTTCTTGGTCACCTTATTTTTATTAATTTGCATACAGAATAACATCACAGTAAAACACTCTACAGACCTTGAGGTAAGAAAATCTTCAGCAGTATTTCCATCACATGTAGATTCCCAGTCTCATGCAAACTACTGACTGCCTTCAGTAAATGTGAGATGGCCATAGGTGTCTCTGACATCAGTAAAGACAACAGGCAAAGTACCAGGTCAATACTGATCTGTACCAATATCTGTAATAATATAAAGACAACAGGCATAGTACCAGGTCAATACTGATCTGTACCAATATCTGTAATAATATAAAGACAACAGGCATAGTTCCAGGTCAATACTGATCTGTACCAATATCTGTAATAATATAAAGACAATATTAGTACCAGGTCAATACTTATCTGTACCAATATCTGTAATAATAATATAAAGACAACAGGCATAGTACCAGGTCAATACTGATCTGTACCAATATCTGTAATAATAATATAAAGACAACAGGCATAGTACCAGGTCAATACTGATCTGTACCAATATCTGTAATAATATAAAGACAACAGGCATAGTACCAGGTCAATACTGATCTGTACCAATATCTGTAATAATAATATAAAGACAACAGGCATAGTACCAGGTCAATACTGATCTGTACCAATATCTGTAATAATAATATAAAGACAACAGGCATAGTTCCAGGTCAATACTTATCTGTACCAATATCTGTAATAATAATATAAAGACAACAGGCATAGTACCAGGTCAATACTGATCTGTACCAATATCTGTAATAATATAAAGACAACAGGCATAGTACCAGGTCAATACTGATCTGTACCAATATCTGTAATAATATAAAGACAACAGGCATAGTACCAGGTCAATACTGATCTGTACCAATATCTGTAATAATATAAAGACAACAGGCATAGTTCCAGGTCAATACTTATCTGTACCAATATCTGTAATAATAATATAAAGACAACAGGCATAGTACCAGGTCAATACTGATCTGTACCAATATCTGTAATAATATAAAGACAACAGGCATAGTACCAGGTCAATACTGATCTGTACCAATATCTGTAATAATATAAAGACAACAGGCATAGTACCAGGTCAATACTGATCTGTACCAATATCTGTAATAATATAAAGACAACAGGCATAGTTCCAGGTCAATACTTATCTGTACCAATATCTGTAATAATAATATAAAGACAACAGGCATAGTACCAGGTCAATACTGATCTGTACCAATATCTGTAATAATATAAAGACAACAGGCATAGTACCAGGTCAATACTGATCTGTACCAATATCTGTTATAATATAAAGACAACAGGCATAGTACCAGGTCAATAATGATCTGTACCAATATCTGTAATAATATAAAGACAACAGGCATAGTACCAGGTCAATACTGATCTGTACCAATATCTGTAATAATATAAAGACAACAGGCATAGTACCAGGTCAATACTGATCTGTACCAATATCTGTAATAATATAAAGACAACAGGCATAGTACCAGGTCAATACTGATCTGTACCAATATCTGTAATAATATAAAGACAACAGGCATAGTACCAGGTCAATACTGATCTGTACCAATATCTGTAATAATATAAAGACAACAGGCATAGTACCAGGTCATTTTTCAATAGAAATTCTCAACCAGAACATTCAAGGTCATTTTTGTCAAGGTTAGGAAGAAATAGCATACAATTTTCAAATTAATTAATATCTATTACCTGTGGAAGTTCTGTCTGAGCTTGTCTCCCAGCATGCAACACACTCAAGGACTTGTACATTTCCTCCAGACTACTGGTATCCATGGTAATACCTAAGTTACCATACCATTTTCTCAAAACATGGTGGGGAAATGTATGACCTTCAACAATGTTTGGCTGCCATGGTGAAATGGGATCATTTTCATCTGGATCCAAAATAAAATCTAAAAAAAAAATATTCAAAGAATAAGACATGATGACAGAACATTATCTATCCACAAAAATAGGGTCCATTCCAAAATAAACAAGATTGCTACACATAGCCAAATTCCCAAGATGCTGAAATATGGAATTGCCTGTGTAAGAAACTAAAATGGGCAATTTTTCTTTGTGATACATATAATTATGGGACAATATAATAAACATTTAATATTATCAGAATTATTTGGATTGGTATTTGGGAAAGAGCAAAGCAACTTATAAAAATGACGAACCAAAATGATGGTAGAGTATGCACATCTACACATCATTACAATTATACCAAATATCAAATCCAATCTGTTAAGTGGTTTACGAGGAGATGTGTCCACAAAATCTACCACTGTATTAAATTGCTGAAATGGTCAAAGTCCCATAACTCCTACAAAATTTGACGAATCAAAATGACGGTAAAGAATAAGCATTTACACATCATAACAATTAATTCTACCAAATATCAAAGCAATCTGTCAAGCGGTTTCAGAGGAGATGTGTTAAAAAAAGCTACCATTGTATTGTATTGCTGAAAATGTCAAAGTCCCATAACTCCTGCAAAATTTGATGAATACACTGTGCACATCTACACATCATACAATTAATCCTACCAAATATCAAAGCAATCTGTCCAGTGGTCAAGTGTGTTTTTTAAGTATTTAGGTTGTAGGATTACTTTCTAATTGTATATCCTATATAAAAAGATAACAGCAATGGTTCTGTGGGCAGATACACAATTGGGAAAGAACTCGTACTTACACTGCAGTATTGGTGTAACTTTTCTGACC
Organism: Limnoperna fortunei; assembly: GCA_944474755.1. Classification (NCBI taxonomy): domain Eukaryota; kingdom Metazoa; phylum Mollusca; class Bivalvia; order Mytilida; family Modiolidae; genus Limnoperna; species Limnoperna fortunei. The sequence goes on from OX104115.1 coordinate 79,706,618, forward strand.
AGTTGGTGAAGCTGGGGCTGTCTAAGGTTAGGTACTTACCAGGCAATAGTGGCATAACTTGGAGTTTTTCTGACCAGTCGGTGAAGCTGGGGCTGTCTAAGGTTAGATACTTACCAGGCAGTATGGGCGTAACTTGGAGTTTTTCTGACCAGTCGGTGAAGCTAGAGCTGTCTAAGGTTAGACAGCTGTCATCACATTTAGTGATTTCTACAACCAGTAACTCATGCATAGCTGTCACTGCAGATAACAACTGAAATGAAAAGTATTGGAATATTAAAAAACATTGTAATTCTGATGTAATAAGAAAACCAAATGATCAAAATATGTTGACATGTTTTCAAGTTTGTTTATTTTTTTTGTTTGTTGATGGTGTTTTATGGCACTTTCAGCACTTTTTCAGCTATATCATGGCATCCAGTTTTTATTAGGGGAGGAAGACGGAGTACCCGGAGAAAAATCAGACTTGCGGTATGAAACCTGGCAATACATGTAAATTAAGATTTGAGTCGAGGACATCCTGCCTGCAGTGCGAGTCGAACCAGCAAACCTTACTGTTGACAGACAACGTGATCAATAGTAGATCGCTAACCAATCGTCGAACAAGGCCCCCAATTATAATTTGGAAACCACCAACTGTTGACCAAAAAAATAATAAAATTGTATTGGCCCAAGTAAAAAACTACAAATTTGATTGTGCTAAAAATTAAACTTGATGTTCATTTTATAGTACTTAACAGAAGTGCAAAGTTTAAACAAAATCTGTTGACGTGTTTTCAATTTATCATCTGGAAACCACGAGGCATGGACAGACTGATGGAGGGTACAAAAAGGCCCATGTAATTCTGGACATCAGTGGACCAAAAAAGTAAAATCTTCACATCACATAGACATGTTAAGAACCATCTGTATGCTGTGTAGAGCATAAATAAAATTATATATTCTTTCTCATTGTCGTTGAAAACAAACTGCTTGAACTGAATGGAAAAAAAATTGTTTTATAAAAATATAATTGAAATAGTTACAAGTACTTGCAAGTTGAAAGGATGCAATATCAAATTAACAGAGGTGATAAGCATGAGGCATTGTGAATGCTAGATTAGTTTGTATGTCCTTGCCACAGGATAGTCAAAAAACTTAAATTCACCATTATCTTTATTAATAATTTAGGTGTATTCAATCTGTACTGCATAAAGAATGTGACTTCGTTTGACTGGCCTAAACAATTTTACTGCACAATGCTGAACAACTTAATTCTAAGATGTAAAATAAATAAATGTACCACTGACGACACTCAATGTCACATGTCTAAAACATTTACCTGTAGTTGTTTGTCTTCCCTGAGGAAACTGTATGCCTCCTTCCACTGGTTCTGGATCAAATACTGCTGGACGACTTTCTGAGCATACACTAACCCTTGTTGTTTATCTTTAGCAATCATACAAACGTGGGAGGCTGTGCGGAGACTGGACTGATTGTACCTCCTTGCTAGGAGATTGGCAGCATCCTGTACTTGTCTCATGGCTAAGTGGCTGTTCAGAAATACAAGCTTTTAATTTACATTATCCTGCTTATGCCCATAGTTACTTCATGTACCATAACTGCCTAAGTACAATATGTAGTAATAATTTATTTTAATGGAGAAATCCAGGTTACATGGTATAAACTACTTTGGGTCACATGATGTATTCATATGCCAATAAAATTGAAATATTTCCTTAAAATTAATGAAATGAATTGATTAATGAGTAAAATTTGTGTTGAAAAATTCAATTATAATTAATTTTCACACATCCAATGCTCACACAACAAATAATTCAAATTAATTAAACCAGAATCTTTTTGACTTCGCATGATATGTTCATCAGATTATCTTTTAGGCAAACAAATGTTTGTTTGAATGGTGTTTAACGCCACTTTAAGCAATTTTTCAGCTGTATAATGACCGTATTGGAGTTGGAAGCCGGAGTGCCTGGAGAAAACCCCCAACCTGCGGTAGGAAAGCTGGCAATCCCTGTCAATTCTGATTGGAGTCGAGTACACCCTGCCTGCAGTGAGAATCGAACCCGCAATCGCATACGTGAACAATAGTAGATGAACTATCTTAGTGACTAGGTCACTGAGGCCCCAAAATGAGTTAAGATACACCACAAATGATTACAGCAAACAGGCAAAAAAAAGCCTAAACATCCCATATCTAGGAATACTGAACAAACAAAACATAGCAAAAATATATTCAATTATTGTGACTAAGTAATTGAATTTGTGGTATTTTAATGGTGATCATTCAAGTAAACAAAGTAATATGACTTCAGAACACTGTGTTCTCCTTTATACTGGTTTAGTTGTTTGTTTATTGTGGTCTTCACTGTTTAGAAATTTAAGCAGATCTTTAGCAGTAAATAAAAATCACATTAATTATGATACCCACCATTTTGCAGCCTGTTCATAATTTCCATCTTTTGTCAGTTGGTGTGCCCATAGTGTGTACAAATCTTCTAACACAGGATCAAAGGGAGATAATCGTACTTTGGCCAATGCTATCGCCTCTCTGAAAAAAAACCCAACAAATAAATGGATTGTATAATTTAACAGTCTAACCTGTTCACAGCAATATGACAAGTTTGCAAAGCTATTTTTATTTGTATGTTTGTTTGTCTGAAGCGAGTTTATGTCTAATTTAAGTAATTTGTTTAGATATTGCATTACAGTTTTAATTCTGACTGTATTTATTTTCTTTTCTGTAAACATTATTTTATTTGATTGCTGTTTTATCCATCAATAAGGTATACCCTTTACACATGATGTTTCCATGTTTTTTGTTATGCACTGAAAACTTTTAGCTAAAAAATCGAAGAATGTGTCCATGGGACACAGATGCCCCCGCTAAATGAAGTCCCAAACAGGAAGTAGTTGTCCGACAGGTCTGAAAGTCACTTAGGACGTACAACTTGTGATACTGAACTACCCTGCCTAATTTCAAATTGTTCTCATGTACGGTTTCTGAGAAAAGCTTGACGGAAATTCGTACGGACGGACGGACATGAGTAAAACTTAATGCCTCCTGACATGTCGTCGCGGGGGCATAAAAATCTGTGAGCTAATGCTCACTACTGATACCCCTGCTTTCACAAAAAGTATTCGGTAAACAGGAAGTAGATGACCAAGGAGCATAAAATTGCTTTACACCATATGGTACTATAGGATAAAGCAATATGCAAAATATCAGGCTTCTATATGCTATAGTTGCTTAGAAAACTGCAACAGAAAATTTTGTTACTGATGGATGGACGGACAAGGGTAAAACAGTATACCCCTCTTCTTCAAAGTGGGGGTATAATTAATTGTGAAAAAAAATTATAAACCACACTTGATGATCTCTTATCTTAAATGATATACCACAAATCTTTTAAACATGTTAAACTTCTACAACATATTTATTACAAATCTGTCAAACAAATTGTCTATAGAATATCGATTAGAATGACATGCCAATTGTACAATTTTATGGTTTTGTTTGTTTGTCTGAATGATGTTTAACGCCACTTTCAGCAATTTTTCAGCTATATCATGGCATCCAGTTTTTATTGGGGGAGGAGCTCGAGTACCAGGAGAGAACCCCGGCCTTCAGTAGGAAAAGTGGCAATCCTTGCCAATTAAGATTGGAGTCGAGTACACCCTGCCCCACCATTAAGGGATATATACATTTGGAAATAACTATGTCAGCTTGTTGACAGTTTTATAAATGAAGGATAAACAGAACTACATATCAAACATGATATGTTGAATAAAAAACAATGATCTGAATAGAAGTTATAATTATACATAAAACTCACAATTAAATTTATCCCTAAATCACTACACATTCACATAAACTTTCTTTATGTAAGACTCACCCCCCCCCCCCCCCCCCCCCCCCCAAAAAAAAAAGGAAAGTTTAAAAGCTTCTTGCATTCGTTTTAAGGAAATACTAAATGATTTGCCATGTGTGTTTTACAAGTGAAGTGTAGCAAAATGAGGGAAAAGAAAAAAAGTTAGTTGGGAAGCATAATTTCTTCTTTCTTTTCTCCATTGGTAAATATCCGAAAAATAATATCAGAATGCCCAAATCAAGAACTTTTTTTCTAATGAAACACATGTTTTTGTTTCAGGTGTTCTGACCGGATTTACTGGGGGTGAATAAATACACAGAATTAAAGCTTTAAATAAATATATCAAATTTATTTGTTTATTTAAAAAAAAAAGTTTTTGAGGTTGTATGAAGTCCCTTCTTGTTTTTCCAACATGGTCTTCATTTATTACAATCAATCAATGTGTTTTGAAAGGGAAACCAAAAGCATTAGATGACATTTAAAGCTATTTTTTAAAAACAGTTCATCACCATTAAAGATTTTCAGTGTAAAAATACACATGTTAACAAGATAGATTATGTTACAAATAATTTCCAATTTTTTGTAAAGTAACAGTACACAGCTGACAGTTCATCACTGAAACAAAACATTTAAAAGTGATGGATGTGTCCAATAAGTTAGAGCAATAAGTCAAACCAATTAAATAGCAAGAAGTTAAAGTCCATTTCAAGCAGCAATTAGTTGAAGGAATGTCTTCCAGCAATAAGTTAAAGACATGTCTACTAGCAATAAGTTAAAGACATGTCTACTAGCAATAAGTTAAAGACATGACTACCAGTAATAAGTTAAAGGCAAGTCTACCAGCAATACATTTAAAGCAAGTCAACCAGCAATAAGTTAAAAGCAAGTTTACCAGCTATAAGTGAAAGGCATGTCTGACATCAATAAGTTAAAGACATGTCTAATAGCATAAGTTAAAGGCATGTCTACCAGCAATAAGTTAAAGGGAAGTCTACCAACAATAAGTTAAAGGGAAGTCTACCAACAATAAGTTAAATGCATGTCTACCAGCAATAAGTTAAAGGCATGTCTACCAACAATAAGTTAAAGGCAAGTCTACCAGCAATAAGTTAAAGGCAAGGCTACCAACAATAAGTTAAAGGCAAGTCTACCAGCAATAAGTTATAGGCAAGTCTACCAACAATAAGTTAAAAGCATGTCTACCAGCAATAAGTTAAAGGCATGTCTACCAACAATAAGTTAAAGGCAAGTCTACCAGCAATAAGTTAAAGGCAAGGCTACCAACAATAAGTTAAAGGCAAGTCTACCAGCAATAAGTTATAGGCAAGTCTACCAACAATAAGTTAAAAGCATGTCTACCAGAAATAAGTTAAAGGCAAGTCTACCAACAATAAGTTAAAGGCAAGTCAATGAGCAATAAGTTAAATGCATGTCTACCAGCAATAAGTTAAAGGCAAGTCTACCAGCAATAAGTTTAAGGCATGTCTACCAACAATAAGTTAAAGGCAAGTCTACCAGCAATAAGTTAAAGGCAAGTCTACCAACAATAAGTTAAAGGCATGTCTACAAACAATAAGTTAAAGGGAAGTCTACCAACAATAAGTTAAAGGCAAGTCTACAAACAATAAGTTAAAGGGAAGTCTACCAACAATAAGTTAAATGCATGTCTACCAGCAATAAGTTAAAGGCATGTCTACCAACAATAAGTTAAAGGCAAGTCTACCAGCAATAAGTTAAAGGCAAGTCTACCAACAATAAGTTAAAGGCAAGTCTACCAGCAATAAGTTATAGGCAAGTCTACCAACAATAAGTTAAAAGCATGTCTACCAGCAATAAGTTTAAGGCATGTCTACCAACAATAAGTTAAAGGCAAGTCTACCAGCAATAAGTTAAAGGCAAGTCTACCAACAATAAGTTAAAGGCATGTCTACCAGAAATAAGTTAAAGGCAAGTCTACAAACAATAAGTTAAAGGCAAATCAACCAGCAATAAGTTAAAGGCAAGTCTACCAGCAATAAGTTAAAGGCAAGTCTACCAACAATAAGTTAAAGGCATGTCTACCAGAAATAAGTTAAAGGCAAGTCTACAAACAATAAGTTAAAGGCAAATCAACCAGCAATAAGTTAAAGGCATATCTACAAGTAAAATATTTAATCATGTCCATAAGCAATAAGTTAATTTTCTGTTGGGGCGATTTAGCATGTCAGTGTTTGACTGTATTTAGATTTTTATAATATGTCATACACAATTCATTTTGTTATCAACAAATGGAGTATATCCAAATCAAGACCCTTTTCTTCACGTTTATAATTCTGCTTCAGACACTGTTTTATTCTGAAAGGCAGCCAATACACATTATGTTTTTCTTCCACCCTAGTATGTTAGATTCATTTGAATTTTTATTAACATTTGGTGCAAACAATCAAATTTTATATGTTACTACATCTGTGTTCTATGGTTCTTTTTTTAAACATGTTTTTATTAAAAATAAAAAAAAGTTAAAATACTTTAAATATTTTTCAAGATATTTATTAAACCCATATAGGATTGAAATATTTATTATTTTATTTTTATTACATTAGGTGAAGTGTTTTATTCCATTTAATGCCCAATTTACATGTCATCTATTTCCAACTATGTACCTATATTGTATATGTATATTCTATTGCCCCAAACCATGTACATGCTTTTGTAACATTAGTGAAATGTGAAAGAGTAAATTATCTGTGTTTATTGACAAGATCAATAGTTTCTACTTCTGAAAAAAAACACACTAGCCTAGTTTTAACTCAACAACAGTTAATATCATTTGTACACCTTATATATTCTACCCAGTTGGAAATACAAATGTAATTGATACAATCCGTTTTTTTTTGCATCTTTTTCCAGAAATTGACAATGATGGAAAATAAACAAACTAAACCAATTACATAGATTATGATTTTCCTATTGTTTATTTCCCCTTCCCCAAAAGCAAAATTCCATATTGAAGTCCAGCTTTACACATACTGGTAAAGTTCACTCAAGCATGAAGTATTGGACCTACAGAATTTTGCCAGTGAGGAGATCTCATCATGTTGTTACTGTGTATGAAGTTTCATGAGGATCTGAAGTCATCTTTATAAAAAAGGCTCAATGCAAAGGTAAACCTGAGTTAGGATGGACAGACAAACAGACTGAAAATCTATATGTGCCCCAACTTTGTTGTTGGGACATAACAAATGACAAGTGTGTTGTGATAGATATAAGAAATGCTTTTGGAGCACCTGATTTCACTGCTGGTGTCATTCTTTCTTTATTTGTAGTTTGTAAATTGAATGTTTCATCTGTTCTTCAGAATGGGAGTCCTTGTCTAATCTAACTTGTTATAAATCATCATATTAAAATTAGAATAAGCTTTGTTCTTTGAAGAGGTCTAAGGCAATGTAGTTTCAATAAAACATGTATGATATTGTATACTAGTAATGTGAACCATCTGTAATTATTGAAAAGGTCTAAGGCAATGTAGTTTCAATAAAACATGTATGATATTGTATACTAGTAATGTGAACCATCTGTGTTTATTGAAAAGGTCTAAGGCAATGTAGTTTCAACAAAACATGTATGATATTGTATAGTAATGTGAACCATCTGTGTTTACTGAAAAGTTCTAAGGCAATGTAGTTTCAACAAAACATGTACGATATTGTATAGTAATGTGAACCGTTTGTGTTTGTTGAAAAGTTCTAAGGCAATGTAGTTTCAACAAAACATGTACGATATTGTATAGTAATGTGAACCGTTTGTGTTTGTTGAAAAGTTCTAAGGCAATAGTTTCAACAAAACATGTATGATATTGTATAGTAATGTGAACCGTTTGTGTTTGTTGAATAAGTCTAAGGCAATGTAGTTTCAATAAAACATGTATGATATTTCATAGTAATGTGTCTATTGAAGAGGTCAAAGGTTCTAAATGTAAAATGTGTAAAATTGTATACAAACTTGAATAATCTGTGTTTCTTGAAAAGATCTATGGCATCGTAAACTTTATGAGCAGCTAGGAGGTATGACACGGCTTTGTGGTACTGTCCTTCTGATTCTAATTGTGAAGCATAATCTGTACAGACTGTTACCCATGTTTCAAATGAGGCTGAAAAAAAAGATTAATAGGTTCTTGCATATGTTTTTTGTAGACTTGGAGATCTTCCATGAGTGATAGTAATGTCTTTTCATGAGTTGAGCACAGTGGAACGAGCAAAAGGACATAAACAATGTTTATCAAGAGTGGAAGATCACATGGGGTTTCCCAAAAACGTATGAAATTAAATATTTTTTCTGTAAACCAACAACTTGTGCATTTTATATCCTATAGACTCTCCATTGTTAGATATCCGTCATCCAATCAGAATTCCTGAAACAAGATCGCATTCTGGTTTCATGCATTTTGATTGGAAGACAGATGAAGGCGTGTGAGCTCATTTGTACTAGGTAATCTACTAGAAAATCAGCCATTTACGAAATGTTATAGTAAAATCTAAAAAGAGCCTGAAGAGCAAGCTTGGAGTCTGCATTTATAGCAAGCTTGCTTTGTTACTGATTAAAGAATCTTTACAGCAAGCTTGTTATGTTACTGACTTAAGAGTCTGAATAGCAAACTTGCCAAGTTAGTGATTAAAAAGTATGTATAGCAAGCTGGTAATTTAACTGCTTTGAAGGTTACTTCATGTGGCATGCACACAAATCGTATCTTAAATGCTGTTCAATGTTTAAAAAAGAAAAATTAACTGCCATGATGCACAATCAAGTACCCATGTTTCCATGATATAGCTGGGAAGGAATCCATAGTACCTGATAAAAAAACCTGACCTTCAACAGGAAAACTGGCAATGTAAGCACATTTAAGGTATAACGGACCACAATTGACCACATGATCATATTTGGTGTCCCGGTTGTCTATTGTTGTTCAATGGAGCAGACCTCAGTAATGTTGGGCAAAGATCGGAAATACTTTCTGAGTAACTGAATTTTTTTCTCAAAACTGTAAACATTGACTCTAAGTAAAACAATATATTTAATTTGTAACTTTACTTAGCAGTACATTTATGTAATAAAGCTGTATTTCTTGTTCGAAAAATAAAATTAAACGGTGACTTCAATTATGGGTCGGATACCTTAATATGAAATGTGCAAATTATAAAACAATTTGTGAGGTACATATAAACTTGCTTTAGATACATCTCTGTTAATAAATGTACTGGTTCCTGGCACAAACCAAGTACATGTGTATTTGTATATGTTATTTGATTCTGTATTACCTTAAGAAAACAATTTATATACATCAATTGACAGGAAATGTAAGCACATTTAATATGAAATGTGTGACAACAGGAAATTTGTGAGGTACATATAAACTTGCTTTAGATACATGTTTCTATTATTTGACTGACACATGTCACCTCTGTGTACTACTAACAGACAAGGAAAAAAACAAATACATTGCATGTCAAGTCAACAATGACCTTGAAATAAATGAACTGGTTCCTGGTACAATCAACTGTTCCCACTGGTGCTTTATGTAAAGGTAGAACGGTAGTAAATGTTTTGGCTATAGTCGAAAGTACTAACATTTCTGTGACTTGCATACCTTTCTAACATTGATCAGCATTTATCTGTGCTAGGAAATTAATAAACTTTCATTCAACATTAAAAAAATATATGCCATATATATCTGTGACCAATTCCTTTTTTGGCTAGTTAGAACATTTTGAGATGCTCCCACTTTTACATGCACTTTCTAATGCAGTGAATGTAAAAATACTAAATTGTTTTAAAAATTACCAAAATTTTATCTTGCAAGATCTGAGAAAAATTTTACCACTTTTTAAAACTTAATTTATGCAGGAGCTTACAGACAAAAAATTGTAAACATGTAACCACTATTGACCAAATCAGAACTCGACAAAGTATTTAGTTCTGTACTAAATGTAGGGTACACAATCTGGTAACCTGTTACTGGTACACATTTACTAATGTTATACCTATACCAAGTTTCCAAGAGAACCAATTTAGCCAAGATTCCTACAGCAAGTACATAGGCCATATTTGAATTAAAAACAATAAAAGATATATTGGTGTTCAAAGTGTTCTTGAAAAATTCTTCTATTCTTTAGCCCTTAACCCAAGGAGAAAAATTGCATGTGTATTGAACATCTGTTCGCAGACATCTTCGGAATGAAATTTTGCATATTTGTCACTGCACCTGCACTTTTAAATAAGAAAACAATATCAGAGTTGTAAAACAGACACCTTTTAAATACACTTAGCCTTACACTATACTATTGGCCAGCCCAATCTATGCTGGCACCCTATGATCTTGAGGCTTTCACTAGCTGACCACTCCATCTTTTAAACTATGCCATGTTGTCACCTAAATTGTTTAAATGTGGCTTCAAATTAACAGGATAGTGATTTTAGACAAGAAACCTATTAAACAAGTACAAATAAATGAAAACATTTCAGTTTAACCAATTTTATACCTTCACTTGGTGCGAAATAAAAGTACTGATATTTCTGTCAAAGGCTGTTAATAGCATTAAATTCCACAAAAAATCCTACTTCAGTAAAGGAAACGAGTTCTTTATGGTAAATTGGTTATTTTGAACCTAATTATGCCTTTACAAACCATCTGTTGAACAGATTTTGTTAAATCATGTGCACAATAATCACTTTTATAGACAATACATTAACATTTTTGGCTAATTTTTGCATATTCTGGACTAACATTTAAAAAAAAAAGAAATTATTCCTATTAATTTACTTAATTGTGGCCCTAAATTCAGCAATTTGGGACAAAATCTAGCTCCAGCCAAAGGGTTTCATTGTGATGCCAAAACTGTGGGAGAAATTGATCCAAAGTTAAAACTCAACATTACGGTTTAAAATTTACCTTATTTTTGGCCCAATATTTGTATCGCAATTTAATTTTATGCACATGGATATGCCCAGTTCATTGCGAAAAGTAAAGATGACCATACAGAAATAATGTTAAAATTAAATAAAGACAGAAGAACACTTTCTTGTGATTTTGTGTGGTTTTTTATATGTGTATGTAGAAAAGATGCCAAAAGTGCTGACTAAGCAGTTTCTATAGTGTACATTAGACAATCCTTTTTTTTAAATACTGCCTTCAGTTAGTTTCAACAAGAGATACCACAATCTATGCAAAAAATAACCTTGATGTACTCTCAGAAATAAAAATCCACAAAACATCATCTGACATATAGGTAGAATGGTAGTAAATGTTTTGGCTATAGGCGAAAGTACTAACATTTCTGTGATTTGCATACCTTTCTAACATTGATCAGCATTTATCTGTGCTAGGAAATTAATAAACTTTCATTCAACATTAAAAAAATATATGCCATATATATCCGTGACCAATTCCTTTTTTCGCTAGTTAGAACATTTTGAGATGCTCCCACTTTTACATGCACTTTCTAATGCAGTGAATGTAAAAATACTAAATTGTTTTAAAAATTACCAAAATTTTATCTTGCAAGATCTGAGAAAAATTATACCACTTTTTAAAACTTAATTTATGCAGGAGCTTACAGACAAAAAAATGTAAACATGTAACCACTATTGACCAAATCAGAACTCCACAAAGTATTTAGTTCTGTACTTAATGTACCTGTTACTGGTACACATTTACTACTGTTATACCTAAATGACAAGACTGACAACTAAAACTCCTACATATTCTATTTTTATGATTAATTGTCCATAAATTTTTTGTTTACAAGATTCATCAATATAGCATGAATTGATAGATACACATTTGTTTGGTTTTTCTGTACTTGATTAAAATAGACACAGTCTTGGTATACAAATGTTATATAGTTGGCAAATATAGAATAAAGATAGCCACTGAAAATTGAATTGTAAAAATTTTTACACCAAATATCTATTTTACTATATTTTGGTGCTATAAAGTTTGATTGTGAGACATTTAAACTATGGCAGGGCCTCGCTAACCAAATGGTCAAGGTTGTTATTAATCTACTATTAAATACCAGTGTGTCAAAACTGAAGTTCTGAGTCTGGGTCTGACTCATGGCCAGGTATGCTTAACTTCAACTTTTGTAAGAAAGATCTGCAGTTTTCCTGCCAAAGGTTATTAGTTCTAATCAGATACTCTGGTTTCCTCACCCAATAATAACTGATTGCCATGATATAGCTGAAAAATTGCTGAAAGTTGCAAAATCCCTTTTCAGACAAACAAATAATTAAAACTGTGACAGTCATGAAGAAAAAAATTTAAAATGTATATTTCACTAAATTATGAATTGATAAATCATGTAAGTAAGGCAATCAGTGCATCAGTGTCCAACCAAGTACATCCTAAAGGACAACAAACTCATCCCATCATATAGCTAATTCAACTCAAATATTGTAATAAGACTAGAGGCTCATGAGAGCCTGTATCGCTCACCTGACTTAAAAAAAAATACGTTTTAAGAGACATGACTTTTCCTGCAAGTTTTGATATAAAATGCTAAAGTTTATGTGAAGATGCTGTTTCTACAAATGTTGCCATGTTGAATTTCCAATCAGCAGCATTTTGTAGAACAGTTTCTGAGAAGAAGCTGTTTTATGTTTTTCTCATAGGTTACTATGTTAAGTGATGTTCCATGGTGACAGCAATTTGTAATTTGCATCTAAACAAAATACTCAAAATTAGTAGAGCCCATTTGAGGTACATTTCTACAATATCACAATTCTTTCTGCCAAGGTGTTTGTGAGGAAACAAATTTTGAAATTTCAGCCAATCAGAATGCATTATCATCTCTGGCAGCCATGTTGAATTTCCAATTTGCTAAAAAAAACTGAAAACAATAAGATAACTATCCAAGCTTCATTTCTTCATAATTTGCCATAATTGTGTGGAACAGTTTAATTGAAGAAGCTATTTGTGTGTATTTCCCTTAGGATCCAATGTTAAGCTATGTTCCATGGTGGCAGCCATCTTGGATTTTAGATCACCACAAAAAACTCAAACTTGAAGACCATCTAATGTACATTTATGCAATATTTCAAATCAATCTGCCATGAGGTTTGTAAAAAGAAGATTTTTGAAATTTCAGCCAATCAAAATGCATTTGTGGCCCTGGAAGCCAATTTGCAATTAGCTCGAAAAACTCAAAATAAAAAGATAACTATCCAACCTTCATTTCTTCGTAATTTGGCTTCATTGTGTGCAACAGTTTTCGAGAAGAAGTTTGTATATTTTTCCCATAGGGTCCTATGTTAAACTAAGTCCTGCGATAGCGTCCATCTTGGATTTTGCATTGGCACAAAAACTCAAACTTTGTAGAGGACCATCTAAGGTACATTTCTGCAATATTTCAAATCAATCTGCCAATCGGTTTATGCGAAGAAGATTTTTGAAATTCAGCCAATCAGAACACATGAATGGCCCTGACAACCATGTTTAATATGTGATTAGCACCAAAAACTCAAACTTTGTGAAGAATTATCCAATAAACATTCCTGCCAAGTTTTGTTCTGATTGGCCAAGTGGTTTTGGAGAAGAAGATTGAAATGTGAAAAGTTTACGGCCGACGACAACGACAAAGGCGATTACGATGAACTCAATGTGATGAGAATAGCTCATACTGACCTTTAGGTCATGTGAGCTAAAAATGTAATAAACTGCATACCCATTGGTGCCATAGCAACCAGCCAATCAGAAAGTTCTTCTCTTTCTCTAGCTATCCTGAGGGCACCACTGATGTTTCCTTTCCAAATTTCAAGTTGGTAAAAATAATCCATGTTGTCATTTTCCCTGTGGTACTGGCCTGTAAAGAAATAAAAATAAACTAACGATTTTTGTAGTTGTACTGATTCCATTCAAACACTGAATTACTGTAATAAACTTCAAAGATTCCTCTGTCTGTGTTTTATATCTGAAACTATTTGATAAAACTTTTAAAAAAGACACCTTTACGTAACTCCTGCTAACCAGTAAACAAAACCAAACACAGTAATATAACAATTTTCTGTTGTACTAATGTCTGACCAATTACATGCCAATTACGGCAGCAAACAATGTCTGAGAAATCATCAACAGTATAATCAATGAAACTCTATTGTATACACAGCAATAGAACTGGTCACAGCTGTTTACAGCTTATATGTACATTTTCAATTGTTTTTAAGACTACTGATTGGCACTACTCAGATAATCTGAGTAGGCCGAAGGTTTACAAGGTTTTTAACAGTTCAAGGAAAGGTTAAAAGGTCCTTTAGATAGTCTGTCCTTTTATTAATAAACTAAATTAGTTGAATAATCCGTGTTAATTGGATGTCTGTAGATAGTTCCCTACAGTGTCAACAGTAATATTTCTATAAAATGACAAATATCCTACAAAATATCAGTTGGAAGCAATCTATTCTACTGTGCCATATTTGGTGTCTTCTTGCAATAAATAATTCTAATATACATAATTTACAATTCTTTAGAAGAAAACGAATGTATTTACACCAGGAGTGATCTGAAAAGCTGGCTTTCTCGTATAAAAACAAATTTATGCACTAATCCTTCATATGACACTTTTTTACAAATAAAAGGATGTATTTCAAAGACGTTCAATGTTTTGCTAAATGTACTATAGAAAATAATCATATATGTCAATTATAAACAGTTGTTTTACAATAACTACAGTTTTTCTGTACTTTTTTTTTTATTGATATGCACTAATCCTTTATAGTTATGACCCTTGTTTACATATATATAGTATAATTCTCTCATTGAGTTATAGAAAATGATCACGTACATAAATTATAACGTTCCATTACAATAACAAACAGTTTTTCAATACCATATATTGTTCATTACAATAACAGATATTTAAGGATCAACTACAAAAAACATTTTCTCCGTGGAGGGATAAAAAATTTCCATTTTGCACATTTTATAATCAGTGGATTATATTAAATGTACACAATAGAAATTTTGTTATCCCTTGATGGAGACAACAGTTTTTGCAGTTAATACTTATAAAACAAATTCAAACATTATAATAAACTCAACCCTGTTTTTGTGTAATTTTACATATAAAACAAACACACAAACTAAGTTTTCCGCAGAGTAATACATGTCCAAGGGTGCATGTCTCCATTACAATATTTTTTTCCATCCACGGAGAGAAGATTCTTCCAGCCAATCAAGTCAGTATTCTCGTAAAATTTATTTAAAACAGTATAACAGACATTTTTTTCCATACAATTTTTTGTTTTTCTAATGTACATTTTTACTACGCTGTTTGTTATCTTCCCACACAATCTGGTATCATCAGTTAATTAATTTAACAACACAACAATTGGACATTACAGATATTCGTAACCTAAGTAACACATATGGCTGATATCTGATTTACAATAATAACACCAAATATTATGATAAATATTGACTGAAATCGGACAACCTGATTATGACATCAAAAAATCATGATAAATTAATTACAGGTAAATTTATTACAACTGATATGATTATGTCGGTAAATGAAATAATTTAATTTAATTATTATACATGTATCAGTTGTTGGAACTGATCTATGCTCTGATTTCAAGATAACAAGCTTACAGCAAGCTAAATAAATATAAGTAACAGCTGGAATCATTTCAGGTGTTCTGGAAGGGTTAGAGTATCCTGCTTTACTAGTGACATCTATCATGTTACTTATGATAGGACCAGTACATTACCAAAGAGTATAATGTCACCAAAGGCAGTAAGACTTCAAGTATTTTACGTGGAAAAATGTAAAGCTCTACAACATCTTAATAATTTGGATTTTTAAATATGTTTTGGGTTTGAGATTCTGACTGTATAACCTTGGTATCTTTGATGACAGTTTATTTGTAAGATTAATTTTCTTTCTACAACATATCAAAGTTATAGTAAACTGTAAACCTTTCTCTTTTTATAATCACAATGTATTTATAAAGAAAAATAATAGACTTTTAAAACTGTTTGTTTGCATGGTGTTTAATGCCACTCGGCCACCTAGACCCCTTAAAACCTTAGTAAAAAAAGGGGCAAAAAAACATTTAAAACATATTTTGTTATACTAGGTTTTATGTAATCAATACGGGCCTCGGTGGCCGAGTGGTTAAGGTAGTTCGTCTACTACTGATCCCGTGGTCTGTCAACACTGAGAGTGTGGGTTCAATTTTCACTGCAGGCAAGGTGTACTCGACTCGAATCTTAATTTAAAAGGATTGCCAGTTTTCCTACCGCAGGTCGGGAGTTTTATCTGGGTACTCCGGCTCCCTCCCCCAATAAAAACTGGATGCCATGATATAGCTGATAAATTGCTGAAAGTGGCATTAAACACCGATCAAACAAACAAATATAATCAATATTAATTACATGTCTGCATTACCTTAATGAAAATTATTCCTTATATTTAACAACCTCAATCATTGATAATGCGTTTGTTTTCACGCATGGAAAATGAAAGTAATATCAAATCTGTCCTTTTTGCCTAGTCATGCCATTTAACTTTATCATTATTGTTAAAAATCGGTAATAAATGGTTTCCCATTATTTCCACTTAATTAAGAAGTCAACAAAATGACGTCAATCATAAGCTAATGAAATTGTCAACAATAGGGCAGTGACTTTAAATCTTGTCAACTAATGTCTTATATTGAATTGACCAACAATATACATGTATGTTAAACACAGGATGGGGAACAATCAGACAGTCATTGTAAATCTTGAACTAGATGTCAAACATCCACCAATCAATCCTGGTTGGATGTCAAACATCCACCAATAAATCCTCGCTGGATGTCAAACATCAACCAATCAATCCCCACTGGATGTAAAACATCTACCAATCAATCCTCGCTGGATTTGTCAAACATCCACCAATCAATCCTCACTGGATGTCAAACATCAACCAATCAATCCTCACTAGATGTTAAACATCCACAATCAATCCTCCCTGGATGTCAAACATCCACCAATCAATCCTTCAAGTTCATGGATGTCAAATATCCACCAATCAATCCTCCCTGGATGTCAAACATCCAACAATCAATCCTCTCTGGATGTCAAACATCCACCAATCAATCCTCACTGGATGTCAAACATCCACCAATCAATCCTCACTGGATGTCAAACATCCACCAATCAATCCTCACTAGATGTCAGACATCCACCAATCAATCCTCCCTGGATGTCAAACATCCACCAATCAATCCTTCAAGTTCATGGATGTCAAATATCCACCAATCAATCCTCTCTGGATGTCAAACATCCACCAATCAATCCTCACTGGATGTCAAACATCCACCAATCAATCCTCACAAGATGTCAAATATCCACCAATCAATCCTCTCTGGATGTCAAACATCCACCAATCAATCCTCACTGGATGTCAAACATCCACCAATCAATCCCCTGGATGTCAAATATCCACCAATCAATCCTCCCTGGATGTCAAACATCCACCAATCAATCCTCACTGGATGTCAAATATCCACCAATCAATCCTCACAAGATGTTAAACATCCACCAATCAATCCTCACTAGATGTCAAACAGGCACCAATCAATCCTCTCTGGATGTCAAACATCCACCAATCAATCCTCCCTGGATCTCAAACATCCACCAATCAATCCCCTGGATGTCAAATATCCACCAATCAATCCTCCCTGGATGTCAAACATCCACCAATCAATCCTCACAAGATGTTAAACATCCACCAATCAATCCTCACTAGATGTCAAACAGGCACCAATCAATCCTCTCTGGATGTCAAACATCCACCAATCAATCCTCCCTGGATCTCAAACATCCACCAATCAATCCCCTGGATGTCAAATATCCACCAATCAATCCTCCCTGGATGTCAAACATCCACCAATCAATGTTCACTGGATGTCAAACATCCACCAATCAATCCTCACAAGATGTCAAACATCCACCAATCAATCCTCACTGGATGTCAAACATCCACCAATCAATCCTCACTGGATGTCAAACATCCACCAATCAATCCTTCAAGTTCATGGATGTCAAATATCCACCAATCAATCCCCTGGATGTCAAACATCCACCAATCAATCCCCTGGATGTCAAACATCCACCAATCAATCCTCACAAGATGTCAAACATCCACCAATCAATCCTCACTGGATGTCAAACATCCACCAATCAATCCTCCCTGGATGTCAAACATCCACCAATCAATCTTCACTGGATGTCAAACATCCAACAATCAATGTTCACTGGATGTCAGACATCCACCAATCAATCCTCACAAGATGTCAAACATCCACCAATCAATCCTCACTGGATGTCAAACATCCACCAATCAATCCTCCCTGGATGTCAAATATCCACCAATCAATCAATACATTTTAGTATGACAAGAACCATAGTAACAATTAGATTGAACGTTTACTTTACCAAGGCACCATAATGTTTTCTATTAAATAAGATGACTTTATGACATGTGTTGTTCTCTGTCAGATATATATTCACAACAGGAATGGTGCATATATTTATATAAACCAACAAACAAATCAATGGTTTTTGTTTTCTACAATTTCTCCTACTATGATGTCCATTGATGTATTCAAATTAATAATTTAATTATTTTTATCAGTATTTCTAAAAAGACGTAACCAGCAGTGGGGTTAGGTTTACCTATCAATATCACAATATTTTAAAGCAGCAGTGCCTCACTTTCAATAAACAAACAAGAAAAAAAACAAGTCTTCATAGGACATCAACATCTGTTACTCTTTCAGTGTAGCATGAAACCAAACAACAGATAGAATAATAGGAACAATAGCTCAATAACTATTTATTGGTTTCTAGAGAACAACAAAAACGTCATTTTGATGACTGCTAGAATGCTGTAAACAGCGTAGTCAAAGTTAGTATTTCTGAATTCCAAACAAGTGAAATCTTTTTATTACATATACTTATTTTGTAGTCACAAAGAAAATAATTGAATAACCAATAGACTAATTTGAGGAAAAAACAGTACATTTACTATAAAAGAGAAACATTAAGTCTTCATCTTATGGAAGCCTGTACATGCCACGGAAAAATTAATTTATAACTGGTGTGCACAAGTTACTAACTGGTGTTGAAACTTGTGCGCTCAAGATTTGAAACTCATGTGCTCAAGTTAGTAACTCGTGCGCACAAGTTTGAAACTAGTGCACACAACTTATAAATTATTTTTTCTGTGGCACGTACGGGCTTCCATATCATCTTGTGTAAAGCTTTTAATACAAAAAACTCCATTCAAACAAACAACTCTTGCATGAAGCTTTTGACAAAAATTAAACAGGAACAGACATCCTAAGTTTTTTTCCAATCTGCCCAGTACTAGAATTAGTTTCTATGCTTTTGGTCAAGGTAAGAAGTGTTTGTATATGCCCACTGTCAGGACTGGTGGGATTTTCATACTACTTCCACAATCTGACAGAAATGGCTGGCTGAAAAAATGTCTGCATTTAGCTTGTAGACTTGGATTTTTTTTGCTATTGTGTACACAAGTGGATAGTATAAGAAATGTTGATAATAAGGATGTATCTCTCTAAAAGCAAAAATATTCAAAGGGACTTGTGGCAAGTCTACACAAAGCTGAAAGTATAGGAAATGTTGATAATAAAGATGTATCTCTCTAATAGCAAAAATATTCAAAGGGACTTGTGGCAAGTCTATATAGTTTGTTAAACATTTGGTGATAGCTTTTGGACAAATAATTCTAACAGAAATTATCTGAATACCAGGTTCCCAAGCACCCAATTTCTGTCAAATACATGAATTAATACAACAAGAAATAAAAGCCGAAAAAGACAAATTACCACAATTATTTTGAGCTTTATCTTCAGATATAGTTTTATCTTTACTACGGTATGCTTGGCTGAAGTTTGTAATTTCCTGGTTTCATATCTTTTTACAGCATCACTTGCTTCACTTGTAGTAACCTTGTACTACATAAACACAGCCCCTATCAAAAACAGGTGAAAGAAAGCTATGCTTCACCTGTCTGACAGGAATTGCAGCAATAAAATTATTACTAATGCTGCCTGTAAAAACAACAAAATTTCTAAGGTCAGGTTGGGTCTGACATTACTAACAAAGAACATGTGAGCTACTGCTCACTCAGTATACCACTGCTATTCACATATCTTTATAATGACTAAATTAATATGTCGGTAAACAGGAAGTAGATAGCAGACCTGAAATCAGTACTCGCAATATAGGACCACATGGTAAGGTCACATACGGTATAAAATTTCAAGTGGTTGTGATAAGTAGTTGCTCAGAAAACTGTTACGAAAATTTTCATCCATTGACAACTACTGTTAAAAATTGACTAAGTCGCTAAACAGGAAGTAGATATGCGACAGACCTGAAATCGGTACTCGCAATATAGGACTACATGGTAGGGTCACATATAAAATTTCAAGTGGTTGTAATAAGTATTTGCTGAAAAAAACTGTTACAAAAGTTATGTTGTGGATGGAAAGATGGACTAACAGAGGTAAACCAGTATACCCCCTCTTCTTCAAAGCGGGGGTATAATAAGTCAACATCATATTCCTACAATCTGTTTAAAACATGTAGAAGTGAGCAACCATGGAGTTGACATGCCCAGGATCTGTTCCTACCTTTATGCTGACCTTTATAGAGAAACCAGGGCATTTACCTGCCCAGGGTCAGTTCCCACCATTATAGAGCAAGTTTTCGGTGACATACATGTATCAAATATTTGTCAATGTAATAAACAAGATAATCAATAATGCATCGTATATATTGAAAATATGATCACTCATGAAGAAATGCATTCAGATCAAGTTTGTACTTGTTGAGTATCCAGTAAGAACTCTTTTTTGAACAGGATTGTTAAGTTGTTTAGTCGAGCTTAAAACAGACCCTAGAGCTCAGACTCCATTTTACACCCAATCCCAACTTTCCCTTCAAAATTTGTAGTTCACTAGAGCTTCCAATGGATTCAGTAAAACTATTCAATTTATCTAGAATAACTTGTATTATCACTATTTTGTTCTATTTTCCTTTCATCATGCAATCTGATACATATTAGGATCTAGCATTGGCATGAGTGGATTATCAGACAGCCTTTAAATTCTATAATTTTACTATAGATTGGAGAAATCTGATAATCTAAGAGTACTAATGTAAGATTCTGTTTCTCTAAAAATCTTAAAAGTAGTAAATTTGCAAAACGAAATATGAATTCCCCCAATCCCAATTTTATGGTCATGAATATGTCGTTAATAGAAGTTGTATTGTTTATGACATCATTATTTCTGTTAATGATGTCAGTATTTTAAACCAATCAACAGATGAGAACCACATTTTCACTAGTGACAAGAACTATCTTTTCCACATCTGTCAAGCGGTTTGAATATAATGTAAACATTTGAGAAAAAACCATCATGTTCTATTAGAGTGATATGGATAATAATCCTCAGTTTATAACCATTACCTCAATCTCATCCTCAACCTCACCATAAGCAATTCAATAATTTCAATCTCAAAAATAAAACACACTATATTCTTTATGTATTACTGACTTTCTATTACTAGTATACAGATAAAGACTTGCCACAAGTATGTTTGAATTTTTTTGCTATTAGAGAGTATCAACATTTCAGATACTATCCACTTCCTCTGTACACAGGTGGATAAAGTATAGGAAAAAATGATATTACAGATGTAACTCTCTTAACAGCAAAAAAAAAAAAAGAGACTAGTGAGCAAGTCTAAGACAGACAGTACATAATATAAGTACATACTACTTACAGTATTTGTACCTTTCCAGGTAATTATATATGTACCTATCCAGGTAAGTTACCATTTGTCATATATGTAAATATATTGAATTGGTTCATTCATATATTACTGAATATAAGTATGAAAATTTAAAAAGAATTGCTAGGTTTTAGTAAGGATTTACGCTGTCCTTGACTTAACGTTTTATTCTTACTCCTAGGTATTTTCAATCCTTTTTTCTTAACATTACATTTTTAACATTTTTTATATAAATTTGCATATGATTGTTTTCATAATCAGTGCACAGATTGAAAAATCTTGTGAACAGATGTATATTTTTTCAATAGATTTACAAATGGAAGGCAAGACTGATCTGTAACCGATTGAAATAAAACAATGGTTTCACCTAGGATATAACACCATAAGTTGTATGCTATTAACAACAATAGATCCTAAAGTTACATAATACAATATAAGTATCTACATACTCCAGGCAGCACAGTATTATATAATGATCGTATGTGTGTGGCCATTTCAAAAGTGTTAGATTAAAATTTAAAGAAATGGGAAAACAAAATAACTGTACAATCAGCATTATCCAATCACAGTTAATAGCAACCCCACCACTTTCTCATCTTGTGAAATAAACAAAACAGATTCTGCTTAAGACAACAATATATAAAACAACAACAAAATTAGTTTCAGTCCAATTTGTATGTAAAATTATTTTAATTACTGAAGTTGTTACTCCAGATAAACCTGCTAATTAAGCTTACCTCTACTCATCTATAGATTCTGATCTTAGGGTACTTGGCTATCAAGAGTAATACCTTGTACTAACATTCGGGCGAAGTAATATCTACCAAAGACCTTTTGTTTACCTTCAAACTCGACAATATGCTACCAAAACCCTGTCATAATTCCAAATTATTACATTGTTTAATTTTAAACCTCTTTCGATCACGCAATTTCTAAAAATAAATTCAAGGTCATAAATTTACTACATGTATACTAAACCTGACCAGAGTATCAACAAATATAAATAATCAATTCAACTGTATAATCTGTTGATATAGACTTTAAAATGGCTGAGGATTTCAAAAACAAGTTAAATCAATATAAACAGTGTTCCTTAAATACCAAGAAAATGGTCAACAATTTTTTTTTTTTTTTTTTTTTTAAATTATTTTTTAATAGTCAGGATTCTACAAATACCTCTACATCACCACCTGACTAGGGTGTAATGAGGTGTATATGAAAACAATAAAAGAACCATTACAGGTATAGTGACTATAATAACATTTTGCATATATATGTATTGCATAAATTATGTCAAGGAGAAAAAAGTAAATAAATAGAAAAAAAAAAATTAAAAATATAGAATGACTTGCTAACAACCATACATACATGTACATAGATACATGGACACAATCTTGATTTAGACCTCTCTCACTCGCCATTCATTCCATGTTTTTGCTGACTTGCCTTATCAACTATTAATACAACTATAGGTAAATTATAAAGTTATATAATTAATACAGATTATGTTCTTACTATTAAACTATACATTCATTATGTTCTGGATAGGGGCCCAGAAATTTCTAGTTTCTGGTTTTTTTCTGCTAAATATAATTCTAGAGAAATATAACTTCGGATTTTAGACACGAGACCAATTATATCTGGAACATTCTCTTTCAGTTTGCATTTATAGATGTATTGCTTTGTTAATATTAACAATAAGTTCAATATCGGGGGTCCATTTTCAAAACCAAGTAGAATTTGTTTTTTGTCTATTTCTAAGTTTCTGAAACATTTGTTGAGTTGATAAAAAAAAAAGTGGTCCATAGAGCAATTGTTTTGGACAATCAAAGAACAAATGATCTATAATCTCTTCATGAGCTGTACAAAAAGTACAAGCATTTGTATTCTTTATACCCACTTTAAATAAAAAGGTGTTGGTAGCAATTATTCCATGTAGTAGCTTATACTGAAAATTTTTTAAGTAAGTGTTTTGACAGCATTGTTTTACAATTTTAAAGTATTTTGTGAAGTCTAAGATTTCGCAATTCAGAGAATGTTCCCAAGCATCTATTTTCCGGATTGGTTGCTGAAATACATTCTGAATAGCATTATTATACAGAAATTTCAAATCTTTAGTTCTAAGAATTCTCTCTAAGAAGAAATCATGGATATGAAAAGTATCAAAATTAATGTCAAACAACCGTCGTTAAATACAGTCTTTAATATATTTGGGAATACTTGTAATTAAAGTATAGTATTTCAAAAAGTTACTAGTTTGACATATTTGTCGAATTTGTTCAAAGGTCAGAAAATCTTTTCTGACTTTGTCAATGATGTCAAATATATGTTCTATACCAACATTTTTCCATTTTAAGAAATAGGGAAAATCATTGACTGGTACAAAGTTAAGTATATCAAGAGATAACCTATTACTGTGATATCAGTTTTTACAATTTTTTCTTATTTAAAAAAAAATAAATTTGCAATTTTCTTCCAACTGAAAATTACTGGTTTGTTTTTTTAATATTTTATTATTATAGCTATCTGCTGAATTAAGATGGCTGTGACTTAAGAAAAAATTTAAACATATACCTTGTGTTATGAGCAGAATTAGCAGATTTATAATATTCAAGAAAATGTTTTAAGTAATGATTCTTTACATTGTATGAAGATGTCGCAATTGCATAAAAAAATAAATAATTTGGTAATATTGGTAACATTAGTCTGATGGAACAACTATTAAAACCATGTTACAATTTTGAGCTAAACAATTAATACTATTAAATTTTAAACAATTCCGTATGACAATGATAACCTGTTATATGAAACATATTTTTTTGTTTTGAATGGTGTTACACCACGTTAAGGAATGTGTTCAACTATATCAGTTTTTATTGGTGAGAAAGTCTGAGTACCCGGGGAGAACCCTTGAGATTGGGCAAGAATACAAAAAGTCTGAATAATCTAATTCTGACAGAGGAGTTAATAGAAATGAACAACTTAAAAATTTAATAAATGAAAAACTTTATTGCTTTAATTCCAAGTTTCAATCTGTCAATCCTCTGACTTTAGACATAAATAAAAATGTAAATAATGTTATGTTTGTAGAAAAGAGGTTTAAATTCGGTTAAGACCATGTCAACCTCTTAATCACTCATGGAATCCATTATAATCCTTTAAGTCCAAATCGTATTAGATATGTCACGATCAATTTATTTTGCCAATCACCTTGAAATGTATTAATATTTGTTATTCAAATAATTCAATTTACAAAAATTTTGTTTTTTAAATAAATGTAAAAATTAGAAAATAACAATTAGAAAATAATTAGAAAATAGTTTGAAGGCTGCATATCATTTTCTGCTCTCTGTATATTTTGTTGTCTATCTGAATTTTTGCCCTGAACAGAATTAAACACCAGTAAACCCTATTACTTCATTTTTTAATAACAGTCCATGTAGTCCAAGTAGTCAGCAAGATATTTGAGTATTTTAGCACCAATAGTTGAATGGTAATATGGTGCAAGATATACAACATAAACCTTTGTTTGTCCAATTAGTACACATATACTGAGGTTTGTTTTTAAATAGAATAAACGAAAAGGAAAATATGTTTAACCATAATTTTTAAAAATTCCTTCAGTAAAATGTTTTTGTCTACCTTCCAGAACACAAACTATACAAATAATATCGTACCCACTCTCAGACCAAGGCCCCACATTTGTGATCAATAGTGGATAACTATCATACCCATTGATCTGCCACCAAGGTCCCACATGTATGATCTATAGTGGATAACTATCGTACCCACTATGCCACAAAGGCCGCACATTTGTGTCTTATAAACACGTTAACTTTCTCCTATTGGTAGAGCTCATTTCTGGGGGTCAGTGGGGAAACAGCCAAACATAGACGGATGGCCTTACTAAGAAGAAAAGAATACTTGCAGTTACGAACAAAGATGAGAAAATATAAGGGTCTGTTGATCGATTGATTGGATGTTTGCTTTACGTTCAGCTATATTCAGGACAAGAACAAGTTAACAAACAATTAATCAACAGAAATTGGGGGTGGGATGGGACACAGGGAACACAATTTAGACTGCCATTGGAAAAGTATGGAGTTTTGGGTAGGGGGAGAATTTTGCCTTTTGTAGTGGCTACAATGAGCCTACTCTTTCTCGAAATCTACAAAAAGGAGTCTTTACGTTGCCAGGAGCGTGGCACTCGCCAAACACGTTACCCACTACGGCCCCCAGCAAGAGGGTCTCCCCTATCCGCCACCCAGGGACAAGCTGGACTGCTCTGTTGGTTGAGCACTGGAAACCCTCCCAATATAAAGGTCTGAAGGTCGTCAAATGTTATTAAATATTTTATTTGTTTCTCAGCAGCGACATTGTGATTTTTACTGCACTTGTTAAAAACTTGCACTTAATTAAAGAAGATGGGATCAGCACCAGAAAATTATTTATGTTTATGTGAATGGAACCATATAAATTATTTTATTTTGCCTTTCTAAGGAAATTACATAAAATATAATAGCTCTTACTAAAGACCAGGCCTGGGCGCCATAAAACCTTTCTGAGTAAAAATATTTTGCTCATTTACCATGGCAACAAGGGAAAAGTAAAGATTTGATTGGATGAAATTGAGAATAAAAAAATTCTCAGCAAAGAAAATGTTTATGGCGCTGGGCCCAGGACATTCCTCTTTGTAACACCATGTGTCCTGGGAAAATGGCTGTCACATTCAGCTACATATAAGCCTTTATAATGGAATACAAACCTTAACAGATTAGTTGATCAATTTTTCTTGATCCAAAACTAACTCATGATGTAATCATAACTAGTTTCCTATAACAAGTTCAATAATGCAATATTCCATATTTAATTGTTTCCTCTTTGATTGCAGATAAAGAATTACTATTCCAAAATATTGCTTGCATTATCTTATTCCAATCCATATATGTACTTGAAAATGTAAAATGTAAATGTTGTCATCTGCTTGATGTGAACAGACTTCAGTGAACAGTCACAAGTTGTCGTCTGCCTAAACAGTCACAAGTTGTCATCTGCCTAAACAGTCAGCTATATAAATAATTAAAAACACCTCACTAAAAATAGGACTAACAATTTTAGCGATGCCGTTTATTAAAACCAATAATTTTTCTGACTTTCCTACATCCTAGGAAAAAAATTCAGAAATATACTTAATTACATCAAAATTATTTCCAATAATGAAAGTTTTTTTCTGACAACAATTCCGTCTGAACATATTAACTAAAGGAGTCTTGAATCAGTTCATACAGACATTTACATAAGAATTACCTTCTAATCTGAAGTAGCCTGTGTAAGATGGTTTTTTTTGTCATGGATGTTTGTGTGAGTGCATTTTATTATAATTTCTTCAACCAATCAACTGCTAGAGTATTGATAGGATTATAGCACAAAATTTATTTATAATTTCTATAGCATTCTTGGTACTTGATGAAATAGTTTACTTCTGAAAAAATGTATGTTTTATTTAACATGAAAAGTGGTTTACTGTTATAGATAAGATAATAGTATCTGTTTAACCGTAGTATGAACTCTAAAAAGTCTTTGTGGAAAATTGATTTAGCAGTATGTGTCTGGTACAATAAATTTATAATGTAATGTGTCATACCAATATCCATTAAAAAAAAATTTCTCCCAATTTTTGCAAATTTCCAAACCACCCAATTGAGTGATTAAAAATAATTTATAATTAAACAGTCCATTTCATTGGAAGCGACATGATACGAGACTAGCGAACAATGACCTGCAAGCACATTCGTTACAATATTCCTCTAAGTTTTAAAGTAGGAAAAGAGATCTCATCACGTTGTAACTGTTGTACCGATTTTCATGAAGATGTGAAATCATCCTCTTAAAAAAAAGCATCAGCGCAAAGGTAAACCCGAGGTGGGACGGACAGAGGAACAGAAAATCTATAATGGTCTAAATTTTGTTGGCGGGACTTGACAACTTAAACAAATATTTAAAAATTAGATAAGAACAAGAGCACAACCTGTATTAAGCAAACCATTTGTAAATAAACATTATCTACATTATTGATATGCCAAAACATGGAATAAAAAGTTCACATGTAGGTTATCAATTTCATTTAAATGTGTATTAGAATATATGCTATGTACCTTTTATATTGTTAAAACTATTTTTCTGAAGTGCTGTACAAAATAAGCCAAAATGGAATTTTAACAGAAAATAAGCGTAATTTTGTTTATAGCAATGAATAAAAAACATTAAGATGTTACATAATATCGCTAATCAACTTGTTCATGGTTTGCAGTAATTTAACAGACCTTCCAAGGATTAAACTGTATCAACTTAGTTCTAGAATAATATTATATAAACTTTCCAGTACTTTATCTCCCATTACAAAGTAACAGCTTGATTTAAACCAGAAATGCAATTCAAACATTGTTCTTGCACTAAATCAATTTAAGAATATATTATTGACAACTGACTTTTTGGAGTTTCACAAAACATTACACAATCTGGATATACTATAGGTTAGGTTTGTTTGTGTGAATGGTTTTTAGTGCCACCTTCAGCAATTTTTCATCTATATCATGGTGTTCTGTTTTTATTGGTGGGGGAAGAGAGAGTACTTGGAGAAAATGTTTAGGTCAGGGAAAAATAATTTATAAGATATAAATATTCCAACTGATGCAAATTTTTTTGTACATTTTTCTATTTTTTTAAAATTAAGTATTTTATTTTAATATAGTGACAACCAATTGTTGAGAAAGTGCACCATTGACCCTGGAGCAAGTAGTCAAAAAATTGTTTTTAACCAATTAAAAAGAGGCACACAAAATACATCTATCACAGGTTACTACATAGTCCCCCAACAAACAGAAATATAAATTATCTGTTTTTATGACTGTATAGATTTATGTGTCTCGTATGTCTGTTTTCACAGATTTATAGTCCCTGGTTCTATTCCAAATCGTGATGTTTTATTCCTGTGATGTGTATCTCATCTTATCCATTATTTATAAGACTTAAGAATAATACTACAAGATCTTCTGAATTTTTTCGCTATTAGAGAGTAACATCTTTGTGTATAGTATTGGAAATGTTTATAATAAAGATGTAACAAATAGCAAAACAATTGAAGAAGACTTTTATTTTTATAACTTGCAAACATTGGTTTTGACAACTTGAGCAAATAAGAAACAGAACTTGAAATTTTCATACAACATACAAAGATTTTACATTTGTTTTTGACATGTATGCAATTTGAAAATGTTTGGCAACATATACCGATCCAGAGGAGTCATTTCAGTGGTTGGAACCTCTGCCATACATTCAAAAGGTCTTACAATTCCAAGGGAAAATGCTTGAATCATAACCTTCCAACATCAACACCTAAGAACCCCTCCTTTTGAAAAATGTATTTTGGAAAAAGTTTGCTCTTTAGAAAGTGTCAGTACAAACTTCAATACACCTGTTAAGAATTTCAAGCCTCATAATGATCATATAGTTTACATTCTTTGTCAGAATGTTAGGTATACACAATTATCACACTTGTCGCAGTATGGCTTTTGTTTCACCTCCCCCTCAAAAAGTCAGGCACGGACAGTGACCTTACTTTTCTCCGGGTATGTCAGGCCCACATGCATATTTAGGAAAAATAAGCAAATTTTCCTTTATGTTTTCAAAATGTTCATAGATCAGGATGAACATAATTTTAGGTTTGAAATCTCGCATGCATGTACTTCATTTTAATAAAGTAAACTTTGTTTAAAATGTTGTCAGTGATTTATGAAAACTGTTTGTTAATAAAAAGGTCTCTGATGTTGACAATTAAGGCAAATTACAGAAAGGGGTTAGCATTAATTAGACAATTATCACCTTCTGCACATGCTTATAATTTGAATAAATACATATTTATAGAACATCTACAGATACTGTTGTTCCCCTATTTTTGGACAAGAAATATATTGCTTCCAGTTTATGCAAATTTTGACAACTTTGAATAATTTATTAGCTATCACTTAACACCCTTTACTTATAATAGAAAGTCATTAACATAAATTTGTATCGTTAGCACATTCATTTTTCTACACTGTCATTAATAACTAACTATTTATAATATGTTTTGACTATTGATGTTGACATTATCAAGTAGTCTATCCAGGATGGGATAAATAAGGTCAGTATCTGGACAAAAGAACACATATGGAACCATCTGAAACTTAATTATTAATGTTTGAAAGAAAAATAGCAAAGAAAATAACCAAACAACAACAAACATATACAACACAAAACAAAAACCCAAAACAGAAAGTGAGTAACTTGAGACCCTGTAAAAACCATGGGTGCATGCACATATCTATGGATGAGTTAATTTATGAATTTAAATTTGTTTTAATATTCTAGATGTCCTTAAAGAACATATAACTGTATTAAGTGTGGTCACATGTTTCAAAAGAAACTCCTTGGAACAATTTGAAACTTAATTATTTTTGTTTTATAAGAAAAAGGCATTAAGTGATATTTAGTATGTATCGCTATTTTGCAGTATTTTCCTTTGATCTTCATGTACGGTATTTTCCCATCTCACTCTACTAGCATGAGATGGGCACATCTCACATCCTTGTCAAGATGTCATTAAGTAAACACTGTGAAATCACAATGTAATAAAAAACAGAGATAACAGATTACTTAAGTTTTTTGGAACTCTATGCATTTATCATCATCTCATCTTAGGGCTGTCGCCCTTCAATGAGAATAGACGAGAAAATGCATTTCTTTCAAAATACGTATATAATCTATAAATATTATATTTTATATGCTACACATGTCATTTTCTATAACTGCTGTATTTATGTATTATTGCTTAATTAACCTGATAGGGCTTAATTACATTATAGTATGGATAACAACTCTCTTAAACAGAGACATATTACTTGCAAAAAGTCCCTTTGAATTTGTTTGTGATATTAACGAGTTGCAACATTTTCCAAACTATCCACCTGAAATCATCAGATGCATGTAGTATAGGAAATGGTTGAAAGTCGACTTGCCACAAGTCCCCCTTTGAAATGTTTTTTTTTTTGGCTATTAGTGAGATACATCTCAACATTTCTTATACTATCCACAGGTGTACATACATGTGGATAGTACAAGAAATGTTGATAATAAAGATGTATCTCTGTAATAGCAAATTCAAAGGGACTTGTGGCAAGTCTAAGGTTGAAAGTTGTCTCATAGCATAAAAACCAAACTGTGACACGTCTAATAAAAACATATATTAATCAATTTTGAAAAAAGCCAAAAAATTTACTGGAATAAATTTTGTTAAATTACAATAATAATTAACTTATTCCAAATCTATTTTAATCCTTTACAACAAAATAGATTTCAGATCAAATAAATCAACAAATACTGTTAATAAAAGTCAAAATATATATGTTTACTTACAGACCTGAGTTAAATGTTAATCACATAATACAACCTGTTCATTTCCATCATTCACAATAATCACGTAGTTATCAAGCTATTTTAGCAATTTGTAAACAGTAGAAAGAAGACAATATAATACTTGTTCCATAAGTATTGAACCTCTGAAGATAAATGAGAATATGAACAGCTAAATTAGCCACGGTATGTCACAGCAAAGTTTGTATTTCCACATGAATGAAAACAAACTTACGCTTCATTAATGAAGACCAATTAAAGTATTTAAAGACCCTTCTATGGTTACAATGGTCCAGGTTTATCAAGATTTTACAATATTGTTAAAGGTAATCATGTAATAAAAATAATTACAAAGATTACAAAAAAATCCTTTAAGAGGAAATGTACAGTAAATAGGAGTCCATCGTGACCTTGATGGGAGAGACCATGACCACTGATAGTAGTTCAAACTGGGTAACCTGACATCTTCCGATTATAAACAAAAGTGATAATGATCAGAAGTTATCAACGTGGCCTTGCATGGCCTTGTATTAGATCTTGTCTTAGATAAGGACCAAACACATGAGAGGGTGTGATATATAAGGCCATAATTTTACCTGTTATTTTACCATCTGACCAAGGGCATTAGGTTGTCTGTATAGGACATTAAAATCTCCCCCAAGTCAAGACTGTTATTTTACATCATTGTATGCCTGTTGGATGCATAACTAGTATAAATGGCACACTGTACAATAAAAGGCCCATGGTGCATCTGAATACAGGAAAGTTTAAAGAAGACATCAATTTTAAAAAATATATTTATAATAAAAAAGGATTTCTTATATATTTTTGAAATAAAATCGAGTCATCATATAAATAAAGTTATTGATTTATTTTTATTTATTTAATACATAAATTACTGCGACTGATCCAAAAGACGGGAGGCAAATGTCTGGAAAATACATTGTATGGTTTTTCTTTTGGAGAAATGTGGTCTGACGAAAATAGCATAATGATTTTGATAGAAGATTAAATAACAAAGAATAAAATTGGAATAAAAAAAACATGTATAACTTAGACACCATTAAAAGATGGTGCAATTGGAAGACACAAAACCAATTATTTCGTAAACAGAGAATAAAAACGGTTATTTTCTGTTTTGTAATAGAATTCTTTGTTAAGTAACATTACTGTTAACCAATATATGCTAATCTGTTTATAAGTACTGCTATAAAAAAATTTGGAATATAATACCCTGTAATTTCCATACCACAGTGACGGAAGTCTATATTGATGGATGGTTTTATACCCTGTAAAAACAAATTAAAACTACAACTGGTACAACGTTGCAGTAAAAAAATAATAAAAATGACAAAACACAAGGTGCAACATCACCTTCTTTAATTGTTATTTTATTCTAAATTTTTGTTTGGGTCATTAACTTAAAGTTCATGCAGTGTAAAAAGTTGGTAAACACAAAAAGTCCAGTCACTGGGGTAGGCGTAAAAAACAGGCATAACGAGCAGGCATAACAGCGCTTTTCAGCTGCAATGATGACACATAACATGGATGACAAGTTTATAGCAATTTTATTATCATAATCTTATAATGCTGTTAGTTTTCTATCTTGTATTTGTACATTGTTTGCCCATAGCAAATCTTCCCAAAGGAATGTTAAGCTATTTTTTTTTTTAAAAACCTAGCAAGAATTTACTGCATGCAGAAATATAATTATTTGTTTGTTAATTATCTGCAAAGAAATGGTGGGGTCAAGAGAGAAGCGCAGGACTACTTCATATCCCCTGGAAAAAATGTGGAGCTATTTTTAAATTAAATAGGACAGTGTACAAGGCATGTTTTAAAAAAAAATGATCCTCAATAAATGCAGTTGTATTGTTTAGAAATCCTCCAAAAAATGTTGTTGCAATAATTCTGAAAAATTCATTTAGTGCATTTGGTTTGAAATTCTCTTGAAAAATTAAGAATGCAGAACCTGGTTAGTCTGCCAAATCTTATTTAAAGAACACCTCGATAGCAAGTTTGCCAATCTTAATGAAAGATGAAAATAATGCACTTCCTTCAAAAAAAGGGTACAATATTATGTTTGTTGTGAATAAAACCTAACAAATTATGGTAGTAATAAAATAGAACATACTATGGTGTCCAAATTTTATTCCGGTCGGAAGTATGAACACATATTGTGAACCTCAAACTAACTGTATTAAATATAATAATACTTAGCATTGCAAAGTCTAACTTTTTCAATAATAATTAAATATAATTAGAATTTAAATTAAAATTAAAATAATTCTAAATAAATGCATGGTTATTTTTCAAGGGCTACTGTTTTTTTTTAAAACAAAAGAATGAAGGCGGAAAAATGATGTTTACAATATAAGGAAAGGAAAATGATGCGATAAGGAAGATGTGATACAATTTGACAAAATAATTTAAAATTTTAATTAGCATTTAATAAATCAAAATTTTGATTATAATTTTATATGATTATTACAAGCCATAAATTGTCTGACATTATAATATCCTGTATTTATTGTCTGCAGTTATCCTTTCCATGCTGTTTTAATATTCATTGATTAAAAAATTGTAAAAAAAAACCTAAAGCAACAATAAACTAGGAGTTTTTAATTTGAACAAATTTACTTAACCTTGTGTGATCTTTAATGTATACAAAAAATATAGATTAAAAAAAATCCTTACCCGTTATGTGAACTTATTCCCAACCATTTGACAAACGTCATGACCTTGGAAAATGGTTAAACCTCATTTGATTTTTTGTGTGCAAGAAAGTTCAACGACTTTGATAAACTACAGTAAAATCCTATTTATCTACATACATTTGGAACTATTTGCATTATGTTTTAAAGATAACACAAGGACAAACAAACCTTTAAAAATATTGGTAAACTGTATAAAATGCAAACAAACACATGAAACATGTTGTATTTGTAGTATGCTTAAAATAGATCCTGATGTAAAAAACTTATAAGTCTAAAATGGCTGCCAGCAAATGGAAGTTTACAATACATAATCCTTCATGTACTGTAGCTTTAATGACTTTCCTGAGATATCTGTAAGTTAAGGAAAATGTTTTAAATCCGACCATCTATGCAGTTGATTTTAAAAAAAAATATTGTTATATTTTAAATGTTATTGTGATTCCCAGTTTTAGCTGTCTTTGTTAAGCAATGAAATGGCTGTCAGTATAAAGAGACTTTGATTTTACAGTGGATATCATTTGGTCTTTCAGTTGCCTAGGCTACAGTGGATATCATTTGGTCTTTGTTGCCTAGGCTACAGTGGATATCATTTGGTCTTTGTTGCCTAGGCTACAGTGGATATCAGTTGGTCTTTGTTGCCCAGGCTACAGTGGATATCATTTGGTCTTTGTTGCCTAGGCTACAGTGGATATCATTTGGTCTTTGTTGCCTAGGCTACAGTAGATATCATTTGGTCTTTGTTGCCTAGGCTATTATATATCTGATGTAAGTATAATGTGCATGGAAACTTCCAATAAAACCAGGGTTGCAACAAATTACTGTTGGCCATGTAAAATGAACAAAACCTATTATATTATTTGGCTTTATCTTTTTACTAATGAAAGGTAATGAGAGAGAAAAGGCAATAATTATTGTATTACATATAAACTGCATTTCTATTGGATATAGCCAGGACAATATAAATCTTTCATGACGGACATAATCACTAATCAAGGACCACTGACTCCTGTGTTGTTTGTAATAAATTTTATTTATTTTGTGAACTGGACAAGTTAACAAATCACTGAAGTCTTTCTAAATAGCAATTACTACTAAAGAAATTATATCATTTGGCATCCAACACAATTTTTTCATAAACATGTTACCATAGCAAACCATATACAGAAAATTGTCAGTCAATCACAATTTCTGAAATAAAAAATCTTAGCCCAGTTTGAGTTTAAATGTCTTAATCAAAGTCCTTAAAGTGTTAAAACAGCTATGGTAGTTGAAAAAAAAGTTATACTGAAGTTCAGGGTTTGACCTTATGGCATGACCTAGTCTTCATGCCCAGTAGCTGGCCTGATTGGTCCTACTGATGTAGGCTGTTTAAAGTTCATGGGCAAAGTATTTTATTTTGTCATTTTGCATTTAACATGACCATGTTTTATGTAAACAACAGTATGACCAGTAGTGACATTGCAAAAAAAAAATCAATAGCAAAATGAATTAAGAAAAAGAAATATGTAACAACTGAAACGTTTAACCTTGATGAAACAGCTAAAATGTAACAATAAAAGAAATCTAACTGTCATTTATATACTCTAGACTGACGTTTTAAACAGCATGTCTTTCAGTTTTTATTTTTATTTTAAAAAGCAAATGTTTGAAGGAATTCAAGCTGCAGAATTAAACTGCCTGAAAATGGAATTTGAACAACACAATTAGTCTGTGGAAGGTTAAAACAAATGATTTTTTTCCAAACTAACACCAAAAGTGAAAGATACATAACATTCCTAAAAAAAAACCTAATGCAAGATTTTTAAAAAACATCGTGTTTTTAAGCAGTTGTTGATCTCCACATGCACCAAACTACAGCAAGTACCAGATCTTAGTTAAGCTTGGTCTCTCTATATGTGGTCTAATTTACATTAGGTCAGCTATGGTAAATTCTTAAGTTACAAACCCACTGGTTTAGCAGTAAATAATGTTAATGTCAAACCCTGCCAAGTCCAAGATTTGACTAATGTTCCTTTAAAAAATCCAGTTCTGAGATTTAAAATCTCAAATATTCAGGATTTCTGTGTCTGCACAAATAATGGTAATCGTCTTCTGAGGATGTGACAGTTTTATATGATGAAGATATTTTCATTTGTGAGGTGAGGTGAGCACTGATGTTACGTCAGCACTGATTGGTCATTTGTGAGGTTACGTCAGCACAGATTGGTCATTTGTGAGGTTACGTCAATTTGGAAGGGTCATGGGCAGGGCAGGTACAGGTACAGGAAGAAGGTCGGCTAATTTTAACGAGTCATAACTCATTAACAATTACCTTTTTTTCTTAACAAATGTTAAATGTAGATGCTTTTTTGCACAACAAAACTAAATCCAAAATACAAAATACATTCTTATAACTTCATTTTTAAACTTCTAAATCATACCTTTCTATGACTGAGCACCTTTTTATTTCTTATCAAAGTACTGAGTATATAATACAATAACACAATCTTAGTTACTATTTTTCTGTCCTTTATAGACAGGTTTTTTCAATTATCCCCCTTAGTTAAGATAGCCGCAGCTGAAGATCGTCATTATCGCGGCCGCCATTACATTCATAAAAGATGACATTTTTCAGTGGGATTACATTCATGTTTACAAATAATGTAGATATTAACTAAATGACCATAAAGTCTCCACAACAGGCGACTTTCATTTGCATAATAATTAAAAGGTTAATAATTATAATTTATTAATGTGGTTTTTTTTTCCATTTTTAAACTTCTGTCTTATGCACTTGTAATACAAGTTGAGCTTGTCATCCCCATTTTGCATCCTGCAAGAACTGTGTTACACCAATGTTACAATTTTGGTTGTTTTCAACCAATTATTTTGAACTATTTAAAATTAAATATAGTTATAATAAAAAACCTAGAAATTCAAAAATATTTAATCCTGTATTAAGACAAAACGTAAATTGGCTAATGCAAAACTAATTATTAAAATATCATCAAAATGTTTTAAAGAAGAAACGGGCACTGTTCCACTTAATATGTTGTAAACTTTCAGTCTTATAGATCTTTCTACATGTACACTAACACTGGCGATTCGACTGTTTGGTGCGATATCTTCATTCGAAAGTTTTGGTTTGCATTTAGTTACTTTAACTTTACGGGGGGGGGGGGGGGGGGGGGGGGTCAATTGTAAACCCCCTATCTGCGATGGCCTCGTCGCCAGGTAGTAGGTAATTTAAAAACACACTATTTCAGCAATATATTTGTCACTTTCGCGTCCCTCAAATGCTTTGGGAAATCTCCATGGATACTACAGTGTACTATTCTACAATATATTTCGCGGTAATGTGCGATTTGTAGTTAATAAACGTTTTGCCTCTAGTTTTCTAGTTGGAAGGTCTTGGAATGATAATTTCTGCACAATCTATGATAACATAAGTTCTGGGATAATTCTCTCTACAAGATTTAAGGCAACAAAATTGAAATGTTTCACGCAGTAACCATGTAAGTTCGTCAATTTCTGTGCAAGTACAGATGCATCCAAGAGATTAAGATTTTACTGGCTGAATACCAACCCTACGGGCTAAATTATAAAATAACAAGTACAGTCTTAGTCGCATAACAACTAAAGTATTTCATCGTCTACATCCATTTGAAACGAATGTCACAGCCTCTGTTAAAGGGAGAAACAAATCCTTTGTCACCCCTGTGTACATGAGCGAGTCACTTTCAGTTTGTATGCTTGCCAAGTGCAGTCATTACTCCTGTTTCTGTTTTAATCTGAACTCCCTTTTCGGCCGTTAACTAGTGTGGAATTAGTCTGCACGGACGAACAACTTGTTTTTTGTTGATTTTGACAAACTATCCCCACGGGTAGTCTCGCGCACGTTTTCTGGGCAGCCAAGTATATGTATTTATTTCGAAATCTTATGTCATGTCAATTTCCATAGAGGAACATGCTTCCTTTTAGTCCAAAAATTCTCTGCCATCCAACGCTTTTTTAGACTTTGATGGTCCACACTCCCATAACAGTCTAAAAAGCATTGGACTGCAGAGGATTCTCGGACTACATGTTTTTGTTCATGTAAATCACACAAATATAGCTTCCATTTGTTTAATTTATGGCGATTTTGTGTTCAGCTATTAACGGCACAAGAATCACCACCACCATCCTGTTCATTTTTCTAAACTAGCTATTTTAAAAACAAAAAGATATACGTTTACGTGCGTTTGTTATTGATAATCATTATAGCACGAGCAATTTATTCATGAATACTATGGCTGACGCACCACGTGACTCATTAATGGCAGCGCACATGCAGCGAGAGATAAGCGATTGATAAACATGTCTATATCGGCCATTCTTACAAAGTCAATAGTTTAACTTTTAATAAGCTCTATGATCGGTTTAATAAGCTATATGATCGGTTTATAAGTTTCCTAAGTACCATCCTTTTACATCATAAATAAATTTCACTTTTATTTTTCCTAATTATGCCCTTATGTGTGGCACATAAAATTGTCATAAATTACCAAATTTAAACAGAGTTTCTTTTTTTTAATCACCAAGCCTACTTTGTAGTTATATATACATACAAAATCTTTTTAATCAACATTTAAAAAATTGTATTCTATAAAAATTACTACTAGTACTTGTTTATGCATTTGTTTTTGTTTGTTTGTCCTGTGCTTGAATTTGTGTTGTTGTGTATGTGTTTGTATATTTGTATTTCAGCTAATTTTGATGATCTGTATTTATTAAAGCTGCATGCTTACAATAACATAACAACAACATTATAGTACTAACATCTGATAATGTGCCATAAATATGCTGGTTCTCCAGAGAGTTTAAATAAACCATAAATATGCTGGTTCTCCAGAGAGTTTAAAAAATGCCATTAACTCTAATACAAAATACATTACAATAAATGATTAATTACCTTACCCATTTGGCCACTATAAGCACACCAGTAAGGTCTTAGGATACTATATTTTATAGTAGAATAACATGAATGTGCCCCTTGAATCTTAATGACACATGTTCTTAATAGCTATCTTATCTGTATTATCCATTCATTATACCAGAACAATGGCTGCACAAGGAGTTATGTTTACTGCTAGAATAAAATAAGCTGATAAAATAAAGCTGAAACAATAAATTACTTTTACCAAAGGAAGGCATGACTCTGAGTTTAGAGTTAAAGGTTAAAATCATATAAAAATAAAACTCAAGGCCACTGATAACATAGTACAGTACACTGGCATTGATACTTCTGGATCACAGGACCTGACAGAAAATTTTGCTGAATTGGTCTTTGTTGTAAGGGGTACTACAAAAATGTACTACTGGTACTTATGTATACAAAAATGTACCTCAATGTTTGTTTTGGCCAGAAATTGTACCGTGTAAATTTAGGGTATCCCAGGTCAAAATGTTGTTGGCAGTGAACGTTTTTACAAGACGATCACGACGTAACAGATTCATACAAGAGTCTCAAAATGGAGATCACTTATACTGAATTGGTCTTATTCTTACAACAACAAGGTACATTTTTGTATACAAGATCTGAAGCAGTATGACAGCATGATTGATGGTTTGCTTGTTTTAATGTTGTTTTACACTACTTTCAGCAATTTTTCAGCTATATCATATCAGTTTTTATTGAATTAGGAAGCCAGAGTTCAAGGAGAAAACCCTCCACCCATGGAAAAAACTGCCACCCTTGACCGGAGTGAGACTCAAACTCGCCACCTCAGTGTTGACTGTCAGGCAACGTGATGAATCGTACATGACTAACTACCTAAACCAAACGGCCACAAAAGGCACACCCCCAGCATGAAAGGATCCTCTTTTGTTTGATGTTTTTTGGATTGGGATCAGCACCAATCAGGACCTCCTTGGTGTTTTTGTGATGTTTTTCAAGAAAAGGTTCCTTTGTCTTTTTTTTTGTTTTTTTTTTTTTATTTTTAAATTTTCAGTGGTGATAGAAATCTAGGATTTAGGATTTACACCACAGACCCAAAATTAGTAGAGGACTACCATATTGTCCTTTCTGCTATTTGTACTTCTTGTTTCATGATTTTATAATTGTTAGATTTGTGTTTTAATCAATTTATATTTTAAGAACATTAATGCAGATTGAAAGCTTTGGGAATCATGGAAGATACATTATCAAGCAAGACAGAAAAGCTGCTGTGCAAATAAGGGAAAAATACAGAGGCTCTCAAGTGCCTGTCATTTGTAACTTGAACTGAAACAAAAACAAAATTTGAAACTCTTCAAATAAACCTATAAATTACTCCTTTTTGTAACTAAAAATTTGAGCTGGTTTAATACATGGAAAAGTAAGCACAATCTGCCAAAAGACTGTTTAATTTTAATCATTGTGGCCATCTTGGAAGCTATTAGATATATTTTTTTAGGTGACATTTCATTGGTCATCTATACCATGTTTGGTTGGATTGGCTCAGTGCTTTTAGAAGAGAAGATTAAAATGCAAAAAGTTTTCAACTGGAAGACATATTCCAATATCTAAGCCACACTTCAGTTTTTACTATAAAGGAGATCAGCATAATTTACTGGTGCTTAATCCTTTACTTAATCCTAAGTTCAGAGAGCAGTACATGTATTTCCACTATAATCAGGTCAAGAACAAGTTAACAAACAATAATTTGACCAGAACAATAACAGAAATTTATGCATTCCAATATAAAGTATGGAGTAGTGGAAAGTGACTGAAAATGTAGCCTTTTGTATCTAGGCTATCATGCACTTTTTAATGTATTCAATAAGTCTTCAATATTACAGCTGCCTGTAACACCGAAAAATAACGCAATACACAAAAAATCAGGGAAATTGTATCAACAAAATAAACAAGTGTGATTTTGTTTATATGTCATTTTTATATTGTGTGAGATCTATTTCATCAGTTTAGACAAAGCAAAGTATATTATCACATGCAAAACATTAAAGGAGACTTTTCCATTAAAAGAATTTTATGTGTATTTGATTGGTCTAAAATTATTTTCAAGTCATGTTAATTGCAACAGTAATGTAAATGCATCATACTATGATAATTTTTTGTCAGCTGCACAGTTTCATTCCATAAATAGACTACAAGTGGTCAAGCGTAATACAATATTTACTAGTTTTACCTTAAAAATATATATC
The DNA here is from genome assembly GCA_944474755.1 of Limnoperna fortunei. Taxonomy (NCBI): domain Eukaryota; kingdom Metazoa; phylum Mollusca; class Bivalvia; order Mytilida; family Modiolidae; genus Limnoperna; species Limnoperna fortunei. The sequence continues at coordinate 79,747,663 of OX104115.1, forward strand.
AAAAATTTTGTTCAGTAGCCAATCAGTATAGGGGGTTCAATCTCAATCATCCAATCAATGTATTAGATTCATTAACACATCTGTAACACTGTATCTTGTCAACAACAATGAAGGGGTTTGATGCTTCTTCCAGAAATGATCAAACTCCAAGCAATATGTATGTTTTCTTTGTGTAATAAATCAATTACTGACTTCGGTATGTTTTCGCTATCAGGATTTCTTAACCCTCGAAAATGTATATTCACCTCGCTTAGTTCTCTGCAAATATTCAATTCTGCTATGGTTAAGGAATCCTAAAAGCAGCTAATATCAAAATTGTATATAATCATCTGTACAATTAGTTAACAATGTTTTATGTTAATACTTTGAACTCTAATTTGTAATTTGTAACTTCATTTATTCATAACTTCTTGAAGGACATACAGATTGCTTAGAAAGCTACATAAGTTACAAATAAGCAATTATTGTGCAAAATAAAATCCAATAATGCAAAACAAACATTACCATAATAAAGAATTATCCAATGTAATAAAACATAACAAATCCCCAATTCATCAACATCCTTCAGAAGCTTGATCTTTTCATGAGCATCAGACAAGGAAAGAAAAGTAATTGTCAACACATACAATATATTTCCAGAGATGGTTTAAGATGTCAAAATAGTTTGTCTTTACTTACCTCTAAATAATTAACACCTATGTTTGTAAATAAACAAACGCCAGACATGATGGATGAAGACTGACACCTTTACATGACAGAACTGACATATTGTAAACGCCTTGAGATTTCTTACTGACAACAAAAATTCCTAACTTGTTGGAAATAACAATATTTCTCTAATGTTTCACAAATGATTGGCTAAGGACATGTCAAAAAAGTGTTAAAAAAAGATAAAAATTATTATTACAGGAATAGAATTTTTTGTGTTTTGATTGGTTCAAACACTACTTTCTGGTCATGTTAAAATTGCATCAGTACTAAAAGTGCAACAAAATATGGTTATTCTTGTCGTCAGCACAGATTACCTGTACAAAGGGTCAAGGGGTATCCAATATTAACTTACTTTACCCTAAAAAGTGATTGAACATTAAAATTGTTCAATACCGAATCAGAAAAGACATCTTGATGTGAACCATCCAATCAATGTATCTGTAACAGAAAAACTGTTTTAACAAAATCAAATGCATCTGCTGCTAAAAGATTTGGTATTTCTCAACCATCAAAAATGAATATTCACAGAAATCTTTATAGGAACCTATATTAATCTATAGTTTAATGTCATAACAACAAAAAAGAAAGAAGTAAAGCATTGCCTATGTATATCCATTTGTCGGGAACACTGCCTAATTCTCTGGACACAGAAAACCCTTTGCAACAAAGAAAAAAACAAGTGGAATGCTTCTTAAGAGTCCAGTTGCTAGAATAATTTTATCCAGGTTTATATTGATTAACTTAATCTGTATGTACAATGAACACTATTAACTGACAATAAATAAACTCAAAAAATGGGCTGGACCTGAATGGGAACAATTTGATGTACCTCTCAAAGGTATGGCTAGTAGGATAAGCACAACCAATTTTGAATTTTGAGGTGGCTACAATGTGCTGTTTGTTTGTCTGTATGGTGTTTAAAGCCACCTTTAGCAATTTTCCAGGTATATCATTGAGTCCAGTTTTTATTGGTGGAGGAAGCCCGAGATTTTAATGCAAATTCAAGCGTCTATCAGATTTTTTTCTTGTTCGTTCAAACTGTCATTTCACTCCCCTTTTAAAAAGATACCCCAAAAATTCCATGAGCATAGCAGAAAACACAACAAATTTTAAATGGTTATCACATGCTTATATAACATTTTCCTTTTGGTTACCAAAATATTTTTGCTGGCTACCAAAATTTTGACTTGGCTAGTACATTTTTAAGGTTGGTAGCCAGAAGGCTTCCTGATATTAAAAGGTACTTTCAGGACTGTTTATGACAAGAGTGTTTGTTCAAGAAAAAATTGTAATCAATGTGAATTTTATCACACAGATATTACCCATAATTCCTTTTATACAAAATAAACATATCAATATGCTACAGGAATACCGACATCCGAATTGGCTTAGAGCTAATTTTTTTTTAAATGAGGACAAAGTCTTGCATGTAAAATAGGTATATATAATTAAGTCTGAATTAGGATACATATATTACCCTAAAACACATTCCTTTAGATAAAATGAACAATTAGCTCACTGCCTTATGGCATTTAAAGATATTTTATGATGATGGATATATTATAATGGCTTCTGATGAAAATTAATGACAAAAAGGTAATAATATATCCGTACTTTGTTCATATAAAACAAGGAATGTGTCCTTCAGACAAACAAACACTACAGAGAAGTATTGAAACTTCTGTGATAAAAAATATTCAATAAAAATGTGACATAAATGATATTAGTGTAGTGACTTGACATAAACACAATATAAGGACAAGGCCATATAAGGATTGGAACCGGGGATTAATGCAGCTCTGACAAACATTTCCCCATTTTGTACAGGGTCCTTATATTGTTTATTTCAAGTCAATACCCTTATATTATGCTTATTCTGCAATCTATCACATTTACTACCATAGTACATTTTTGTGTATTCTTTTAAACTTTAAAATTATACTCATATTACACCTCACACATTGTCTGCAGCATTTTGGTAATCGTAATCAATGAAATCAATGACATATGAGTGATTTGTGTCGAACTGGTTCTACTGTTTGGGTTGAATTATATATGCAATAGTAATGAATATAACCCGTAATATCAACAATTATCAAAAGAAACTAGATATCAGTGAGATGGTACCCATCACTGTGGGCCCCGTGGACCTTAAGGTCAAGGTCAAAGGTCAACAACCATGGTATGCGACACATCGCCTTGATATTATCTACCCACATTCCAAATATCAAAAGCCTACCTCGAAAGATAAAAAAGTTACAGCCCGGACATGAATTTGTCATTTAGAAAGCAATAATGTCACCTAAGGTCAAAGGTCAGCAACCATAGTATGCAACACATCGCCTTGATATTATCTACCCACATTCCAAATATCAAAAGCCTACCTCGAAAGATAAAAATTACAGCCTGGACATGAATTTATCATGCAGAAAGCGATAATGTGACCTAAGGTCAAAGGTCAGCAACCATGGTATGCAAGACATCATCGCCTTCATATTATCTACTCACATTCCAAATATCAAAAGCCTACCTCGATAGATAAAAAGTTACAGCACGGACATGAATTTGTCATGCAGAAAGCAATAATGTGACCTAAGGTCAAAGTTCAAGGTCAAAGGTCAGCAACCATGGTATGCGACACATCGCCTTGATATTATCTACCCACATTCCAAATATCAAAAGCCTACCTCGAAAGATCAAAAAGTTACAGCACGGACATGAATTTGTCATGCAGAAAGCAATAATGTGACCTTAAGGTCAAAGTTCAAGGTCAAAGGTGATCAACCATGGTATGTGGCACATCGCCTTGATATTCTCACATTCCAAATAACAAAAACCTACCTCGAAAGATAAAAAAGTTACAGCCCGGACAAGAATAGTTTTGGACGGACTGACGGACTGATCACTATAGGGTGTCCGCCACAAAGTGGCGGGGCCCTAAATAACAAAACACATAATTTGCCTGACTGCAACATTCTGTTTGTTTACATTGAAAGGGGAAATTAAGGTCATTATTAAAATCGTAAAGTAGGTGTGGCTAAAACTCGTTTCATAGCCAGTGACTGTTAATCACATACAAATAATAAGTCAATGCATTTAAGCTGCTCTAGTATTATCCTTGCAGTAGAAATCAGTTTTAGTGCTTGTTGCAACTTATTTATTACATAACCAGAGTGTTATATACAATGATGGATAAAGTTAATATTTTTATACATGTTTTGAATAATTTATTTGTATTATTTTCTACTAAGACAATTTATAGACTTCATGATGAAACAAAAACAACAAAATCAAAGAATTAAATCACAAATAATAATACAAAGAAAACAGAACTGACTCTACTCTTACATTATATCACAAAATCTCATACAGACTGGAGTATGTCTCTTACCGTGGACTCAGAAAAATATCACAAAAGTCCAAAAGTAGAAAACTAACTTTTTGACAATGCATTCCTATAACAACAGACCATGTGACAGATCTTTGTGAGAAGCTAATGTTCAAGGAATTGAAATGTTTTATTTCACCATTTAATGGGTTCACATTCACTACAGGTAGTTCCTTTCATGTTTGGGAGGAACTGGGAAGTTAAGATTGTACACACAGACTGACACAGTTAGATCCAATACAGTCAAACCTGCTCCTGAGATCACTTACATTGAAGACATAACATGATAAGCATTTTCTGGGTGCTCTTAACTCATATCTTAATTGACAATGATTGCCAGTTTTCCTACCAAAGGTCGAGGTTTTCTCTGGGTACTCCAGCTTCAATCGTCGAAACTATATGCCATGAATTAGCTGAAAAATTGCTGAATGTGGCATTAAACAACATTCTAACAAACAATCATTTTCTGGTTTTGGCTGTGCACAATTTCAAATTCTATAATTTTATATATTATTTTTTATTAATGTTTTATTACTCTTTGCTGATTGGCAAATTTTAAATTATTCTTTTTTCAAAACTATAACCCATTACTATCAATGACAACTTTCTGATAATTGATTTTTTAAGGCAAAATAAGATATTGTTATTAGAAGAATATTAGTTTCAATGAGTTTGGGAACTGTTTGTATCCTAATTAAATGGAAAGACATTGAAGATAGTCTCGTGGGCTTTTTACTAATGTCCTTTCTCATTAACACAGACCATAAAGTGATAAGAAAACTTCCTGTGAGGATATCACCATACACAGTGTTCCAGTATGTAATGTACAAAAAACATATTCCTTGCTTTAGTAAATATAAATTACAATAGCAAACAGTAAATGGAAAAATATGTCAGTTTGACCTCATAAAATAACATTGTGCAGGCTGTTAAGCAATGCCATGAAATGTTCAAGGGCCATGCTATCCATATCAGTTTCCACGGTCCATACCATGGTCAGCAGGTTGTTAAGCAAAACCATGAAATGTTCAAGGCCATGCTATCCATATCAGTTTCCACGGTCCATACCATGGTCAGCAGGATGTTAAGCAATACCATGAAATGTTCAAGGCCATGCTATCCATATCAGTTTCCACGGTCCATACCATGGTCAGCAGGATGTTAAGCAATACCATGAAATGTTCAAGGGCCATGCTATCCATATCAGTTTCCACGGTCCATACCATGGTCAGCAGGATGTTAAGCAATGCCATGAAATGTTCAAGGGCCATGCTATCCATATCAGTTTCCATGGTCCATACCATGGTCAGCAGGCTGTTTAGCAATACCATGAAATGTTCAAGGCCATGCTATCCATATCAGTTTCCAGGGTCCATACCATGGTCAGCAGGCTGTTAAGCAATACCATGAAATGTTCAAGGCCATGCTATCCATATCAGTTTCCACGGTCCATACCATGGTCAGCAGGATGTTAAGCAATGCCATGAAATGTTCAAGGGCCATGCTATCCATATCAGTTTCCACGGTCCATACCATGGTCAGCAGGATGTTAAGCAATGCCATGAAATGTTCAAGGGCCATGCTATCCATATCAGTTTCCATGGTCCATACCATGGTCAGCAGGATGTTAAGCAATACCATGAAATGTTCAAGGCCATGCTATCGATATCAGTTTCCCAGTCCATACCATGGTCAGCAGGATGTTAAGCAATACCATGAAATGTTCAAGGCCATGCTATCGATATCAGTTTCCCAGTCCATACCATGGTCAGCAGGATGTTAAGCAATACCATGAAATGTTCAAGGGCAATGCTATCGATACCAGTTTCGCTGGACCATACCATGGGCAGCAGGATGTTAAGCAATACCATGAAATGTTCAAGGCCATGCTATCGATATCAGTTTCGCTGGTCCATACCATGGTCAGCAGGCTGTTCGAATTTTGTGGTATTGCTGTTGGTTTTATTTACTACTGATTATTGAGAAATAATTGGTGTCCTTTTAGTTTAGCTGAACGATTTTCTGGTATTGACTGGTATGGTTGTCTGGTATTTATAGCTAGCAGTCAATACCATAAAATCAGAATGCTTGGTTTTATATCTTTTTTTTTCGATGTAGGCAGATTTGTTGTAAATCACTAAAATGTGGCAATTTATTATTGATATGCAATAAAGGAGAATATTGGTTACTTTAGAAAAATTACAGTATACAAAAATTCATATTATCACATGAATATCACAAAATATTGTTATGGCCATCACTCACTACAGGCAGTTATTAATGTCTCTTGTTTAAAGTGAGAAAAGTCATTTAGATATCTTATTAAAAATGTAACAGTGTTTGCTTTATCTTTTCTTTAAAAACACTGTTTGAAGGGTAAAATTCGGAGTTTTAGTAATGACTTCCTAAGGGACTACATGGTGTTACAGACTATTATCGCTGTTTTACAGTATTTTCCTTCGATCTTCATGTGTGATATTATCCCATCTCACTCTACTAGCATGAGATGGGCCCATCTCTCCTGACTGTCAAGATGTCATTAAGTAAACACAGTCATGTTTCTGCACTCTTGTTTCAATAAGGACAATTATTTGTGCAAGGATTGGCATATTTACATAGAATGATCTAGGGGGGGGGGGGAGGTGGGGGACCTAGAAGACTGTGGCCTTTCCTTATCTAGACAAGATGTTGTAAGCAAAATATGTAGTGGCAGCATTGAAGATGAAACTGTGGTACTACAACAATTAGCATTCTTACAAAACCTTTCAAAGTCGTGCTGTAGTATTAATTATTATACCTCAGTATAAATATGATATCAAATGAATGTTATGTTTTTTTTTTCAAAACTGTACACAAGGGAAAGAATTGTTCACCAGTCAAAATGTCTGTAAAAGTACCTGTTCACATTCTGAAATTACAATTTTTACCCATTATTAACAATAGTCTGGTCTGCAGACAGCAGTTCAACGTAGAGAAAAGCAGGATCTTCACCTGCAGGAGGCAGCACTTTTAGTTTGTAACTGTTCCATTTAATAAAATAATTATTGCCTGCACATAACGTGAACATCATGATCATTCCCCCTTGTGATGTTGCTTTCCTTATGGATAAAGCCCTGGGGGTAAAAAACAGCCTTTGGTCAACAATTATTAGGTTCACCAGAAGTGCAAGCAATAACTGTATTTTGGTTCTCATTTGTGGAATATTGTTCTAATATCATCCAAAGTAGGGTTCTATGATCAATCCTCAGTGACATTCTAAAATCAATCCTGAGCTGTGTCTAACTACTGCTCCATAGTGTGTTTGTAATTAATATCGTCCCAGAGTGGGGTTTTAAACTACAATGATCCAGGTTTTTTTTAACTACAACGATCTCGAGAAATAATATTAGCAAAAACAACTGTTTAAATGCAATCAAAATTGGTACATTTTGCATCAATACTAAAAATGTTTAATGGAGATATAAACCTGCAGCTAGAATCAACATTGTATGTGTTTAATGTTAATCAACAACTTGATAACAAGTCAATACACAGAGTGATTACCTTAATTACATCTCTGTTTTTAACATGATAATAATTCCTTTGATTTGTCTTGTGTATTCCCCAGTAATTCATTGGTTGTGTATTACCCCCAGTAACTGTAGAAATCATGGTATAATGATGCTCTGACAGGTTATTTATATCCTATGTTATTTATTAGTATTACAGTAACTTTTACAGCATATAAGTATCAATTTATCAGCTTGTACAGAACAAATTTCCAGTGTAAATTAACCTTTATAAAACTTGAGTTTAAAAAAAAATTAAGTTTATATGCATACAGACATTTAAAAAAAGATTTAAGACTTTATTGTCAACATATGATTGTCAATTTCATGCAGAAATTTAACACTGGAAGATTTTTCCTCTCTTTTTTTGGTGCCATTTCTTTAAAGATAAAACAAACTAAACAATTAAGGCTTTATTTATAATTGATCACAGTGACAATAGCTCCAGGCATGTTCTCTGAAGAATTTCCATGTAATAAGAAATTGATATAAATCAGTAAGTTTATAACTAGGTACTGCAAAAATTATGTAACATAGGCAGGACATTATTAACAATAATGCAATTAAAAAAATCAATAAATGTATATGAATAACAGATAGTTGGCATGTAGCATGACCGTATTTGATGAGGACTGTAGTTCTATTTCAAATGATCAAATTGAAATAACTCAAAGAAATGCATGGCTAAAAAGGGTATAGAAGTCCCCTTGTTAGACTATATATATATATATATAGAGGCAATCTCTTACTAAAGACCTTAATATAATATTTGTATTATGTTCTTTAGTTATAGAACTTGACATAACAAGAAAATGTGTCTTAGCATAAATCAGTTCAATATTCTGCATATATCACTATGTATCTTTGCAAACAGCATTCGTAAATCCCACACAGTAAGAGCCCCTCCCTTAACCAATATATATTTACCTTCCTGCAATTCCTTTATATCCCATAATTCCCTCGCATGAAAACAACAATTTGCAAGCACTAATAATATCTATTAGAATTAACATGTTCTATGCAGCAGACATTGTGAAGTTATTTTTGGGAATAGCCTGGTTTTAACTCAACAATTTGTTATGTCATTATATTTTATGAAAAGTTACGTTTTTAAAATTTTTTCAAAAGAAAATAGATTATTATATGACTATAAAAATTCTTTCATTTCATTGACTTAAAATGCCTTAAAAAGATTGATTTACCGTAAGAACAAACTGAAATGGACATAAAATAGAACAAGTGCTCGAGCCAAGTGTGCTGGAAAGTTATGTCACCCTGGAGTATCCTAAAAATAGATTCCAGAACTCTGGCAGTGTCTAAAAAAAATATGTATGATACTGTTGTCTGAATTAACTTTGACCTGGATATCATTACTTTTATTTTTAATTTATTCATGTAATTATTTAGATAATAAAACATTTCTTGACATCAACCCTCAAAAAATATATTAACCTTGTTAACGGGTCAGTAAAAACAATTTTCTACAGGTTGATAAAAATAGATGTCAACCTATGTAAAAGTCAATAATTGTATCATGGCATATAAGAATGCTCTGGAAAAATGCTAAAATACAATTGTCTCCCTTGATTTTTTAAAAAGAAAGTATACCAACCTTCTAAGCTCAGACATCTATACATCGCTTTTCTGTCAAGAAAAAATCCCAAGTGTGCATAATCCTCCCCCTCAACATCATTAACCTCCTCAGGTGTGACTTTACCTGGAGAATAAATCATAAGAATAAATTACGAGGGACTACATGGGCACTGAATTAAATGTGGGATATCGGAAAGATGGCAAAAGCTTTTATTAGACAAATTCAATCTAAATTCAGTATTGAAAATTATTAAATAGGCTCTTCAATCATTTCAACAAAACAAGGATGCAACTTTATAACAATATGATACTAACCACATGGCAGCGCCTCTCAATACATATAATATATAGCACTACTTGATGTATGTCAACATATTACAACCTTGGAGAATTCTGTCATTTATTGGTCATAAAAGAAATGTTATGTAAAACATGACAAAACATTCACAACACAATTACTAATGTATTATTAATTAGCCGATAACTTTACATTTCAGTTGAATAAATAAGATGATACTGCAGTGTAATAAAATGACCGAACTACATGTATGAAATTACAAACAGATGATATCGCAGCGTAATCAAATGACCAAATGCCATGTACGAAATTACGAAGCTATGGCTACCAAGAATACTCTTGAACACAACAAGCGACAAACAGTAAACAGTCAATATATGACAAAGATAAGTTGGGGAGGGGGTGTGTTAAATATTAGAGGTTTTTCCGCACAAAAGATCTTAACAGCAAGGGGTACCATATGGGAAATGCACTGAAAAAAAAATGCACTTCTATAAATGACAGCCATTTTTTTTTTTATTTCAAAGTTTTCTTGGCTTGTTAATGAATTGAGAACATTGAACTTTTATGATTCAGCTATTTTTGTAATCATGATCATTCACAATATGGTTGACATTAACATCTAAAAAAAAACAATAAATCTGACACGAAAAATCATATATTTACCTATTAGGGAAAGTAAAATAACACTAAGAAGGAACATAAGTTTTTACTGTGTGAACTGTGAATCCTCTAGGCACCACAATTTCCAAGGGCAACAAATTTCTGTACGAAATGAAATCAAAATATACTTTATAGTATGTCAATTATTCCAACCTTCCAAAGAGTAGGTTTGACAAACACAGTTTGATACCAATTTATTTGTTTTAGAATTTAAAAAAACTAATCAAATAAACTGTGGATTATCCTAACCAATTAAATTCCATTATGTTTCAATTTCCAGCCTGACACAGATTCCTTGAGCCATCTGCGACCATTATATTTTCTTTAATATATCACATTGTTAACATATGTGCACATTAATTAATATTGCCTGGAATCAAAGTTCTTCCTGGTTTCCTGTTAAGTTAATATGAGGGCCTGAAGTAGCTGAAGAACTGTAATTCTTGAGGTCCTTTGACTATTTTTTTATTTGGAGATAGCCAAACAAAAAAAAAACTGAAGAACCTAATGAACTACGGTTCAGGAACTAAGTCTGATGTAAATAAAGAATACAAGTTACCAAAGTTATAAAACTTGTTAAATCAGATGTGTGTTTATTCAAACAAAGACTCAACAGTAATGTATGCTAGGTCTTCATGCAAGCTTACTATACCCAAAGTTTCAGCTAAATTGGTTTATCAGTTAATGACTGGAAACCCTCTGTTTGATGCTGCTTGCCAGCCCGCCAGCCCCAATTTAATAATAACCAGATTTTTGTTTAAAACCTTGTTAAAAAGTACTGTGCCATGTAAAATTTGCTGAATAATTGGAAAATGTAACACAAAAAAGTGAAATAGTTGCATAATACACCCCCTGAAAAGTAAAACGTTCCCATTTATGCGTTCGTTTTTCGTTTTCCGTTCTTTCGCATATCGTTTTTCGTTCGTCCATCCGTACTTCTGTTCGTTCGTTCGTTCATTCGTCCGCATGCGCAAAACAAGTAAAAAAAAAAACGTTCGTTCGTTCGTCCCCATGCGCAGTACAGGTACAAATAAAGGTTCATTCATTCGTCAGCATTTCGCAAAAGAAAATATTTTACACTTTGTTAGTCTGATAGAAAATACTACATTCTGTTATCAAATTAAAATAAAATCGATATGCACAGGGGTGCAAAAGCCGAGTTGCCGTATTTTATTAACCAAAACTTTCATTAAAATCGGTTGAGAACTTTTTGAGTTATGGTCCGGAAACCACTTTTTCTGTCACTGTGACCTTGAACTTGAGCAGATTTACTCCAAAATCAATAAGGTTCCTCCTCTTATGGTATGTAACAATATACCAAAGATTTATTAAAATCTGTTGAGAACTTTTTGAGTTATGGTCCGGAAACCACTAATTCAAGAAATTTTCTAACGTTTTTCTGTCGCTGTGACCTTGACCTTAAACGGATTTATCCCAAAATCAATAGGGTTCCTCCTCTTATGGTATGTAACAATATCCCAAAGTTTCAATAAAATTGGTTAAGAACTTTTCGAGTTATGGTCCAGAAACCATTAATTCAAGAAATTTTCTAACGTTATTCTGTCGCTGTGACCTTGACCTTGAACAGATTTACCCCAAAATCAATAGGGTTCCTCCTCTTATGGTATGTAACAATATCCAAAAGTTTCAATAAAATTCGTTGAGAACTTTTCGAGTTATGGTCCGGAAACCACTAATTCAAGAAATTTTCGAATGTTTTTCTGTCGCTGTGACCTTGACCTTGAACAGATTTACCACAAAATCAATAGGGTTCCTCCTCTTATAGTATGTAACAATATCCTAAAGTTTCATCAAAATCGGTTCACAACTTTCTGAGTTATGGTCCGAAACCAATTGTTGACACCCGCCCGCCCTCCAGCCATCATCATAACAATAGCCGAGTTCAACTAATAACCTGAACATTAAAATGTCAAATAAAGTGTATTTATTTTAAAACTATAAATTCATTTAAATCATGAACATGTTTTAAATTAAATATAAACATAAACAATATGAAATACTTTCTTCATCTATTTTGTTAATATGTAAATCTACAATATTCAGGTTGTACAAATAAATATGATTTATTTGAACATTCCAAATTTTATGAAAATAATTTTAAAAAAAGAAGTGAACACATATGAAATTTTTCTATTTTAGTTCCTAAAACCTTTTAAAAATGTATGTTTTATCCAAAAGTCTTTGAATATCCCTACATTGTCTTCATTTGATATAAAAACTTAATAATCTTGCATCAAATCTTAATTTGATGTCACAATATTTATTTGGAAATACAGACATTTCATTTCCTAGGTTTTAAATTGTATGTATAATGTAATATGGGTTTTTATTGTATCGCAAAGGTCTCAGGAGTGATTTTATATGTGTAATATGGTTTTTAATTGTAATGCTAAGGTCTCTGGAGTGATTTTATATGTGTAATATGGTTTTTAATTGTATCGCAAAGGTATCAGGAGTGATTTTATATGTGTAATATGGTTTTTATTTGTATCGCAAAGGTCTCAGGAGTGATTTTATATGTGTAATATGGTTTTTATTTGTATCGAAAAGGTCTCGGGAGTGATTTTATATGTGTAATATGGTTTTTAATTGTAATGCTAAGGTCTCTGGAGTGATTTTATATGTGTAATATGGTTTTTAATTGTAATGCTAAGGTCTCTGGAGTGATTTTATATGTGTAATATGGTTTTTAATTGTATCGCAAAGGTCTCAGGAGTGATTTTATATGTGTAATATGGTTTTTATTTGTATCGAAAAGGTCTCGGGAGTGATTTTATATGTGTAATATGGTTTTTAATTGTATCGCATAAGGTCTCAGGAGTGATTTTATATGTGTAATATGGTTTTTAATTGTATCGCAAAGGTCTCAGGAGTGATTTTATATGTGTAATATGGTTTTTATTTGTATCGCAAAGGTCTCAGGAGTGATTTTATATGTGCAATATGGTTTTTAATTGTATTGCAAAGGTCTCAGGAGTGATTTTGTATGTGAAATAGGGTTTTTAATTGTATCGCAAAGGTCTCATGAGTGATTTTATATGTGTAATATGGTTTTTAATTGTATTGCTAGGGTCTCAGGAGTGATTTTGTATGTGAAATATGGTTTTTAATTGTATCACAAAGGTCTCAGGAGTGATTTTATATGTGTAATATGGTTTTTAATTGTATCGCAAAGGTCTCAGGAGTGATTTTATATGTGTAATATGGTTTTTATTTGTATCGCAAAGGTCTCAGGAGTGATTTTATATGTGCAATATGGTTTTTAATTGTATTGCAAAGGTCTCAGGAGTGATTTTGTATGTGAAATAGGGTTTTTAATTGTATCGCAAAGGTCTCATGAGTGATTTTATATGTGTAATATGGTTTTTAATTGTATTGCTAGGGTCTCAGGAGTGATTTTGTATGTGAAATATCGGATTTTATTGTATCGCATAGGTCTCAGGAGTGATTTTATATGTGTTATATGGTTTTTAATTGTATTGCTATTTAGGTCTCTGGAGTGATTTTGTATGTGAAATATTGTTTTTAATTGTATCGCAAAGGTCTAAGGAGTGATTTTGTATGTGAAATAGGGTTTTTAATTGTATCTCAAAGGTCTCATGAGTGATTTTATATGTGTAATATGGTTTTTAATTGTATTGCTAGGGTCTCAGGAGTGATTTTTTATGTGAAATATGGTTTTTAATTGTATCGCAAAGGTCTCAGGACTGATTTTATATGTGTAATATAGTTTTTAATTGTATTGCTAGGGTCTCAGAAGTCATTTTGTATGTGAAATATGGTTTTTAATTGTATTGCTAGGGTCTCAGGAGTGATTTTGTATGTGAAATATCGGTTTTTATTGTATCGCAAAGGTCTCAGGAGTGATTTTATATGTGTTATATGGTTTTTAATTGTATTGCTATTTAGGTCTCAGGAGTGATTTTGTATGTGAAATATTGTTTTTAATTGTATCGCAAAGGTCTAAGGAGTGATTTTGTATGTGAAATAGGGTTTTTAATTGTATCTCAAAGGTCTCATGAGTGATTTTATATGTGTAATATGGTTTTTAATTGTATTGCTAGGGTCTCAGGAGTGATTTTTTATGTGAAATATGGTTTTTAATTGTATCGCAAAGGTCTCAGGACTGATTTTATATGTGTAATATAGTTTTTAATTGTATTGCTAGGGTCTCAGAAGTCATTTTGTATGTGAAATATGGTTTTTAATTGTATTGCTAGGGTCTCAGGAGTGATTTTGTATGTGAAATATCGGTTTTTATTGTATCGCAAAGGTCTCAGGAGTGATTTTATATGTGTTATATGGTTTTTAATTGTATTGCTATTTAGGTCTCTGGAGGGATTTTGTATGTGAAATATTGTTTTTAATTGTATTGCTAGGGTCTCAGGAGTGATTTTGTATGTGAAATATGGTTTTAAATTGTATCGCAAAGGTCTAAGGAGTGATTTTGTATGTGAAATAGGGTTTTTAATTGTATCTCAAAGGTCTCATGAGTGATTTTATATGTGTAATATGGTTTTTAATTGTATTGCTAGGGTCTCAGGAGTGATTTTTTATGTGAAATATGGTTTTTAATTGTATTGCTAGGGTCTCAGAAGTCATTTTGTATGTGAAATATGGTTTTTAATTGTATCGCAAAGGTCTCCGGAGTGATTTTATATGTGTTATATGGTTTTTAATTGTATTGCTAAGGTCGCTGGAATGATTTTGTATGTGAAATATGGTTTTTAATTGTATTGCTAGGGTCTCAGGAGTGATTTTGTATGTGAAATATGGGTTTTTATTGTATCGCAAAGGTCTCAGGAGTGATTTTATATGTGTAATATGGTTTTTAATTGTAATGCTAAGGTCTCTGGAGTGATTTTGTATGTGGAATATTGTTTTTAATTGTATTGCTAGGGTCTCAGGAGTGATTTTATATGTGAAATATGGTTTTTTATTTTATCGCAAAGGTCTAAGGAGTGATTTTTTATGTGTAATATGGTTTTTAATTGTATTGCTATGGTCTCAGTAGTGAAATTATACGTGTTATATGGTTTTTAATTGCATAGCTAAGGTCTAAGGATTTATTTTATATTTGTATTATGGTTTTTGATTGCATTTCTTATGTATCAGGAGTGATTTTATATG
Organism: Limnoperna fortunei; assembly: GCA_944474755.1. Taxonomy (NCBI): domain Eukaryota; kingdom Metazoa; phylum Mollusca; class Bivalvia; order Mytilida; family Modiolidae; genus Limnoperna; species Limnoperna fortunei. Next base: position 79,763,015 of record OX104115.1, read on the forward strand.
TTTAATATAGTTTTTAATTGTATCTCGAAGGTCTGGGGTGTGATATTACATATGTGATTTTAAATGTGTTATTTGAACACCACCTTGATGAACATTTTCCATTTTTATAATAAATTACCCTTAAATTTATGAAACTATATGGTTTAACAAATATTTTAATACATAATAAATATACAGTTGGATTAGTACATTTCATTATATGCAATAAAGATTAATTATAAAAAGCTTCCCCGGGAATGTGTAATAATTACTGTAATCATTTAACGAGTATATGTATACCGTTACAAATAATATTTAATCTCTCACTTTTTCACGCTGAATTCCCTACAAAATGGAAATTGGCCATAGTTATTCCACTTTTCAAGAAAGGGGAAAAATCCGATCCAACTAATTACCGACCAATAAGTATATTAAGCTGTCTTGGAAAAGTTTTTGAGAGAGTGATTTACAAATACATATACAACTTTCTACTAGAAAATTCCCTTTTATACAAATACCAATCAGGATTCATGCAAAAACACTCTACTGTTCATCAGCTCATAGAAATATACCATAATATTTGTATAGCATTGGAAAATAGAAAAGTTGTCTGTTCAATTTTTTGTGATATTTCTAAAGCGTTTGATCGTGTTTGGCATAAAGGTCTAACTAAAAAAATTGAAGCATATGGAATTTCGGGAAAACTACTAATATGGCTTGAAAATTACCTCAGTAATAGAGAACAGAAAGTATGTATTGGTAATTCTTACTCAGATGTTGGCATTATCAAAGGGGGAGTACCTCAGGGATCAGTATTAGGTCCCCTATTGTTTTTAATATATATAAATGATATTGCTGATACAATTGACAGTTTGGCAAGATTATTTGCCGATGACACATCTTTATTATGTTCCTCTAATAACATTTCTGATACTGAAACTATTCTTAACTATGACCTTTGTAAAATACAACTTTGGTCTGAAAAATGGCTTGTTAGCTTTAATCATAAAACAGAGTGCGTAGTATTTACAACTCAAGGAATAACCAACAATCTAAATATTATTTTCAACAATGAAAACGTAAAAATTGTTGAAAATCACAAACATCTTGGTGTCACGTTTTCTTCAAACTGTAAATGGACTATTCATATACAGAACATAATTAATAGCGCATCAGCTAGATTATGTGTGCTAAGAAAATTTAAATTTAGTCTAAGTAGATCAAACCTTGAAACAATTTATTTTACTTATATTCTCCCCATCTTAGAATATTCTTGTGAGCTTTGGGATGGCTGTTCTGTTCAAGATAAAAATAAACTTGAACAAGTTCATAACGAAGCTGCGTCAACTATTCAAAGGTGGAATCACTTAAACGAATCTTTAAGAAACACAGAATCATACCAAATATTCAAAAGACTTTTATTAAAAGAAAAAGATCTTGTGAAACCTCCAAATTTTTATCTGGCTGGTAATAGATTACTAAATATATTACATACTAAACTTAGACATAGATCAAGCAACCTCAATGCAGACCTCTTTCGGGTAAACTTAATTGATTATTCAAGTTGTAACTGCGGTCATGTATTTGAGGATTCGATTAATTTTTTTATTGAATGTCCTTTGTACATTGGTCCCCGCACTGAGTTATTTAGAAATCTAAATTTTGTTGATATTATAGACATTGAAATCTTACTTTTTGGTAGCGAGACTTTGAACTATGATAACAATTTAAAGCTTTTTCTAGCAGTGCAGCAATTTATCAAACAAACAAAACGATTTACTTAATTGATCATAATTTTAACTTTATTGTAGATTCCTTTCTGCTCCTCTCTCTTTCCGCTTTATTTGTATCATCTCTCCTTAAATACCTGGTTCAATGTTAATGTTAACATGACCCCATACTTTTTTTTTCTCTTTTATTGTAATTGTATTTTTGCTATTATATTTGTTCTGAATATTGCATGATATTTATCTTACATGTTAAAATGTATTGTATGTATGTACTTAATTATGTGCTGACGTATGCATGTATATGTAGCATTCATTGTGTTATATGGAGAGGATAATATAAGTTGTGATAACTTGTATCCGAACTTGTATCCGATCCAGTGTTATAACTTTATGGCAATAAATATGTTTAAATTTAAAAATTACTGTAATCAAAATAAAATGGACAATTAAGCTCGTCTCTTTTTACACTGTGATAAAAAAATATTTATATAATATATAATATTTAGGTCCATTATTAAAACATTTCCATGTTTAGCCCAAATCCCTAACGTGAATATTTAATAAAAATACTCAACCCCACAAATTTTCTCGTAGGCTTGTTATGTTGTCACATTTGTGTGTGTGTGTATTACCTGTTTGAGCTGTCACAAATCATTTAAATGATGATTTAATGAAAATAAAGTATAATTATTTTATTATTTATTCATTTTCAATTTTTTATTTGTTTACTATTAACCAACTTGATTCTCAAGATTTTATTTTAAAATGATCGAACGTACGTTTCTTGATTTTTACGAAGCACAATATAGGCGTGTCCATTCGTTTCCCCACATACGAACGATTGAAGCGTACAGCTTATCTCTGATTGGTTAATTTTTAAATGGTTCGTCTGGACGATAAGATCATTCGTTCGTTCTTTGTCCATTGGTATGTCGTTTTTGGTTCGTCTGTTTAACGTTCATACCGGAACGTTTTACGTTTCAGGGAGTGTATTATGTAGGTGCACAACTTCAATATGTGCAATCTGTTTTGTGAAGTTTAAGGGATTCAGGTTAAAAGATAAAGGAAGTAACACGAGTTAATAAAAACACTATCATTATTAAATTTTTCTGCCAAAAAACAAATTAAACACAGCACTCACTATTGTCAGGGAATAAGTTTTAGGTACTATAAAATGACAACCCCCAAATTGAAGGGATTCACCACCTTGGGATATGAAGACTGTACTCTAAACAAAGCACTCGCTATTATCACTGGACAGGTTTCTGGTATTATAATCTGACAATCTCCAACAACAGGGAATCCCATTTTTACCACCTAGGGACATGCAAGACTTTGTGCCAGTTGGGATTGTGAGCAGTACCCAGTCACTTTGAAAGAAATATATCAAACTAGGGACCTCTCTATGACCCAGTGCCTAAGGTTTTAAGTCTACAATTATTCATGTGCCTGTCAACACTGAGGTTGTGGGTTGAGCCTCACTGTGGGGAGGGTGTATTTGACTCCAATCTTATCTGACAAGGATTGCCAGTGTTTCTACCAAAGGTCAGATGTTTTCTCTGGCTACTCAGGCTTTCAATCCCAGTAAAAACTGGATGCCATGATATAGCTGAAAAATGGGTCAACATTGGTTAAACAACATCAAACAAACATATTTAACTATAATTGTTCCCTGTGCTATAAATAACATTCAGTATATAATCCTTTCTATAGTTGCTGGTAATCAATGCTGAAAAACATGTATAAAAAGTCTAATTGTTATTACAAAATAAATTTAATTTTCTACAGTAAGAATATATTTAAAAGCTTTCCATGTATGTTTAGATCTTTTGCACACTCCTGCATTCACTACAACATAATGTTTCTACAACAAATTACTTTATTATACTCAAATCCTCTACTCAGATACTTGTCAATTAAAAAAAAAATTGGAACATACAAACAAATATTCTTTGGCTCCAATGCTACACCAAACACTCCTTCCTCAATGAAATAAATCATGATATTACTAGACAGTAAATTGGTAGAGCTCATGAATATTTTCTTTCAGGATTAATTATAGTATGTCTACATATAGACAGAAACAGAATTCTATTCCATAAATTTACTTTCCCAATTACCATTCATTTCCAGTAAGAGCTTATAGTAAGGGAATATAGTTAATAGATATAGATAATTTATAGAAATTTTAACCATTTCAAAGTTAACATATTATCTTAAGACAACTATAGAAAGCCAACACAATCCTGTTAAAAATCAATCATTTCTTTATTCTTTTTTTTAAACTTGTTGCTCAACCCCATTCCCTTCCCTTTCAGATAAATGGCTGGCTAATTTCACCATAAACAAATGCTATAAAATAATAAAATACATTCTACACTTTAATAATACACTAATACACTAGACCTGCCCGTCCTGAATATAACTGAAATACTGCTCGCTGGACGTAAAGCACACGTCCAATCAATCAATCAATACAATGACCTGTCAGGCAAGTATTTTAATACTTATTGGTCAACTGCTTGAATTTGTTCCCTGGGACCCACATAGCAGCCCAGTGCGTCCCCAGGTAGTGAATAGGGGAGACCTTCTCATTTTGGGGTTGTCAGGTCATAATATGAAAGGCCTTGCAACGGACCGTAGTGGGTGACGTGTTTGGAGAGTACCATGCCCCTTGCATGATACAGACCACTTTTGTAGATTTCGAAAAAGAGTAGGCTCTTTGTAGCTGCTACAAAAGGCTAAATTCTCCGTTCCTACTAATACTCAATACAAATTTTTCCCATCCCACCCCTTTTACGTTGGTTTATTGTTTGTTAACTTGTTTTCTTCCTGAATATAGCTAAAATACTGATCGCTGGATGTAAAGCAAACATTCAATCAATCAATCTGTTTCCTTAGAAATTCTTTATCAGTAATAGCTGGACATTCAAATTGCAGCTTCTAATCATTTAAACTTTAATGAATGTCATAGGTTATACTGCAGGTGAACCAAATTAGAAGTTTTCATTTACCTGTCTTCCATGAGTGGCTGCAATTTGAAAGCCCAAGTTGTTACTACAAGTCTATAAGAAACTATAAAATTTTCAAAGTCTCTGCATAGGTTATAACCTGTCTTGGCACATAAAGTCTTAAATGAAAAGATAGATATTAACTGATTTTTACTGCAGCTTTACCTGCAAACTCAGATAATAGGGCAAATATGAACTTTGTAACCCAGTTTTGAGTGATGTCCATCCGACTCAGTTTTAATATTTCTGTATTTGTTCTTATTGATTGCTATATGTCTTTTTTTTTTTAAGGGTTTGATTTGTTTTAGAGATGTGTCCATTTTCCACCATTGATTAATACTTGATTTTTTTGGGTCATGTCTTGATTTTTTCTGCTTTTTTAAAACTAATTTTTAAATATCTTATAAGCAAGATTATAACACATTTGCCATAACAATATTTCACTTCTCTAACATGTGTCTTAACTGCTTCTGTGTGGAGTCAGAATAAAATATGTCGGAATGGTGTGACACATGTACTGTGGCTAAGAGCATGAAGCATTTGAAATCATTTAACTTGCTGTTTTTGCTGATGAAATGACCATATTTGTTTACTAATGTAAATCTTGATACCCAACAAGGGATCAAGGCTGGGGAATGAGTTTATATTATGCTGTTTTGTTTAACTACACTCTAGAATTTATCAACTGTATCATGGTATCTAGTATTTATAGGGGAGCAAGCCAGAATACATTATAAAACTTTGGCAGAAAACTGGCAATCATTGTCAATTAATGGTTGAAGTCAAGCACACTGCTCCAGTAAGGCTTGAACCACAACAAGCTTGTGATCAATAATAGATAACCATCTACTTTAACCACTCGGCAACAGAGGCCCCTTTTATTTAAGATTACTATCTTCTGTAACCACTTGGCCACAGAGGCCTCCTTTTATTTATAGCTACAGCTACCACCTTGACATATGCTGACCTACTTGAAAATGTACTTTTATAAAGGTTACTTTAAATGATGCTATAAATTCATGCTATAAAAGAGATCTATGGTACCATATAATCAATGTAATAAACATCTCATCATACTTAAAGACATAAATACATTAAAGAATTAAGGTTTATGATGGCACAATGAAGAAGCACAACTTTTAGGTATCCGACCCATAATTGACGTCACCGTTTAATTTTATTTTACGACCGAGAAATACGGCTTTCTTACATAAAGGTATTGCTAATTAATGATACAAATTAAATATAGTGTTTAAATTCGAGTCAATGTTAACACTTTTGAGCAAAAAAGTTAGTTACTCAAATAGTATTTCCGATGTTTGCCGGACATTACCGAGGTCTGCTCCATTGAAAAACAATGGTCATCCGGGACACCAAATATGATCACGTGGTCAATTATGGTTCGGATACCTTAAGTATCATTAGAAAACATAGTTATCCAGAGACAGTTATATAGCATTTAAAATGACAAAAGTTTGAAATGCAAGAACCGATTCATGAATTCGTTCTTTTCTACTAGACCCCAATCTTAATTGACAAGGACTGCCAGTTTTCCTACTGCAGGTCCGGAGTTTTCTCCAGGTTCCAGGCTTCCTACCCAAATAAAACTGGACACCATTTTTTCTCATCTTGAACCCCCTCCTGCTAGATTTTTTGGACCTAGTATTTAGTACTGTGCTGTTTAGCTAAGTAGCAGCAGGTAAACACATTTGCAAAGTGTATGCATATGCCTGTTGAGCAAGAAACAAATAAAACACCACATAATGTAATGTTTCTAATTACAGTAGTCCCCCTCTTATAAGACCACCCCATCTGAGTCATGAAAGTGGTCTTATAATGGGGGTGGTCTTTCTTGAGGGGATATATGCAGGATTATAGAGCTTGGTCGGTTGATTAGCAGCAAGAACTGTGAAGTGATCAAGAATCACACAAAATAAATATTTGTATTTTATTATTCAGTATAAATAAAAAGTATTCATGCAGTTTTCATCTGCCAAAAATGTGTAATGATAGTCTTATAGTTATGATAAGTCTTCTTAACAGTGAATGTTTCTGTTCCTGTTTCATCTGCATTATCACTTTTATTGTCTGCCCAGGTTCCACTTCGTAGTTTATTAAGGTTCCGTTTAGTTAGGAAAAATCCAGGTTTTTCTCTGTTTCCATTTTCCCAAGTTTTTGTCAGTTTTGACATCGTTTGTTGTATCTGTATGATACTCAAAAGTGGCTCACTATTGAGCATTAATCTTTGACTTTGATTTCTGATTATGTTGGTACATTGTACTATTGATCTCCTTGTTGAATATTCCAGTCGTTTTGTAATAAACCCGATTTATATTATGCCGAAATCAAACTGATCTACAATATCCTACTTGTTTTGTCTTTAATCTTGCTTAAAAATCATTCTTTTACGCGATTTCGACATTTTGTTTATCGGTTGTTGAACTGTTTCCGAACTGGTTTACGATAATAAAACCAAATCTCGTTCTATTCGAGACTTCCAAAATAAACATCCGGTCAGTGAAAATGGTCATTCGTGAGGGGAATTTACGTTATTGTGTCAAAAAAACGTGGTCGCTGGTCGTGTTTGAGGGGTGGTCGTTCGTGAGAGGTAATTTTACGTTAGAAACACTTAATGCATCAGAATTACGGCCGGATAAAGCGGGTGGTCGCTGGCGAAGGGATCGTATAAGAGGGGGACTACTGTATTAAATCTATCTTCCTCTCTCTACAACAAATATTTATCATACCAACCATTTTTTTCAGTCAATTAGAATCTTATTGCTTTTTAAACTGAACCTTGACTTGTTTTTCACAATCAAATGACCCACAACAATGGAAATGTACATTAAGACATCTCCATGGTACACACCAGTAAAGACAGACACCAAAGGTCAATTGAATTTCCAGACAGATTACCATACTATGTAATACACCCATCACCTGTGTTGTTAAAACAGTTTTGTGCAATCAACAGACTGGATTAGGTACTTGGTGGTTATGAAGTCTTCTCTATTAAACACCGGATAAAATTATTATATAAACATGGTAACAAATGAAAATATCAATTCCAATGATGCAAAAGCACCAAATATGAAAAATCAGAACAGGAATAAACAGAAAATCGCAAAAGTCTGAAATGGCCAAGTTGCAAAACAAGTGCCTTAACAAATGGGGAATGGTTTACAATTTGTTGAAGAAGGTTTTGGCTCTATATTAAAAAGGAGGAGTTGATTACACAAAAACAGAACCATTATTGTATAAAATGTGATAAAAAAGTTCCATTGTCTAGAAAAATGGCAAAAAATTGCTTGAATAATGACAAGAGTTCAGGTTGATAACTTCAATATGTGTGCGATCTTTCTATGAAGTTTCAAGTATATGGGTTGGAATCTGAAGTCGATTGCACAAAATAGGTCCCTCTACTGGAAAAATGTGAACAATTCCATAATAGCAGGTGAACAACTTCAATATGTGTACAATCTTTCTGTGATGTTTCCGAGATCTGGTTTGAAAACTGAAGAAGGAATTGATTACACAAATTAGATACCCTATTTTCCGTGCCCATCTATCCGTCCGCCTGACTTTACCATACTGTAACCCGGGTTTTGCACTTCGTGCGTTCTGGCCACAAATAGAGACAGAAAAAGTTGTGTAAATTTGACAATGCTACATGCTTTGGGGCATGGTGATGTGACTTGCTTGTTTTGTCATCAATGAACTGTTCAGATTTCTTTATAACTCATAATCAATAATAAATATAACTTCATTTTGTAATTGTCCCTTAACATTGATGGATTTCCTTGCTTTTTTTCTTTTTTTATTGTTAAAAACTTTAAGAAAACAGCATCACCTGTATTTTTATAAACAATTACCGACTCTTATACAATTTTGCAGAAGGTGAGATTTTTGTTTTGATTCATTCTTTAATATAATGGATCCCATATTTTTCCTTTGCAATATTTAGTTGCCAAGAACAGATATAGACTGAAACCAGATAAATAGTTTCAGATAGTCATTACAAATTTTATAAAATAAAGGATTGTAAAAAAAAAAGATTTGCTTTAACAAGATCCAAACTTGTCTTCCTATTGTCATTCCTTCCATTGTGTAAAAATTACAAATATTCTTTTACAGGAAACATAAGTAGCCATATACAGATTATACAAAATGTAGTAAACCAAATGATGGGCAATAACTCTGTTGTTGATAATAATAAAGTAAATGTCTAAAACAGGATACTTTCACCAGATAATTTGGAGTGAATATTTTATGAATTAAGATTTATTAGAACCAGTTACCTTGATGCTGCTGTCACATGGGTTGATGCTGATGTCACATGGGTTATAAACAGTTAGTAGCAGCTGATAATCATTTACACAAGCTATTTATAATAAGCCTCCGTAACTCGACAATATTTTGAAATTCTGAAACTTCTAAAAAAAATTATCAATTTGAGAAACTTAAAATCTACAATTTTCCACTTTCTAACACATAAGCATAACATTTTCGACCAAATTACTTCTTGCATGCATTCATAGCTTGGGTTATAGGAAAAAAGAATTATAAATGTCACAGGACAGATTATGTTTCATTTTTATTGCACAATTTCATTCAATCTATGACATAAATCAAAGTTATTCTAGTAGAAATTACAAAAAAATGAACTGAAGATGTGCAGCTCAAATTCTGTTATAATACAGGATATAGAGGATAATTCCTCCGACCTACCACAGAACACTAACATGCACTGATTCATCACGCCCTAATGGTTAATTACATGATCCAAGGTTGAAAAACATATTAGACAATTTTAAATAGATCCTTTATAAAAAGTAAATGCTATAAAAACTGATTAAACTCCTCGCTGGTCTATAAATACATCTCATTCACAAACAACACAAACGGCTAATTCATGAAAAATTGTTCAGATTTGAACTAAATTACTCTCATGCTGTGGAAAAAAGGTTTAAAGGTTCCCAAAAGTCATTGGTAAATGCACAATGATGGATAATGGAAATTCTGTTGAACCAGACGGCGGTAGACTTGCCACAAGTCCCTCTGAACGTTTTGCTGTTAGAGAGATACTGCTGTATTATCAACATTTCTTATACTATCCAGGTTTGTACACAAGTGGATAGTACCTCTCTAATGGAACAAAATTCAAACGGTCAGTCGATGAAAGCTGTGGTAACGAATTCAGAGGTACATTAGGGATTCAAATTAACATGTTCAACCTGGCCACATAATGTTGTATGTGACTGCTCATGCCACTTTGTGTTATTGGATTTTCATTAAATTTGATGATCTATTGTTCTGTCCATCAGTAATTATTGATATTTTGTCAAGAAAATTCTCTGTTAAAAAGAATATAATAAAACTATGTGTGATTCAACAGTAACAAAACACTTTCTTATTTCGTTTTAGCAGCATTTCCTACTATATGTATAAGGCCTATACAGAAAATGTTATAGGTTAATTAGACCTATAGTCCACATTGACTCGTTTTACCAAAATATGGTAATTGTTAGTAATTTAAGATTTAACATGTTTTTCGTATTACACTCCTGATGGAACCCTGGAGGATATAAGAGATATTAGACCCAACTCCACTCTTTGGTGTGGGATGTACAGATGCATATATAAAAAGCTAAAGTTAATTGAGGTCCTGTCTTGGATTAACATCACACTCTAGTGACGAGCGCTCCAATTTAGATAACCAAATACTAAGCTAAATTTCAAGAGGCTAAAATTGTCAAGATTGGTTCAAGCATCACAGCAGACAACAAATCTCTACCTATAAAGCTATACACAAATAATATGTTGCCAGTTGTCCATAACATGATCTGACCTGAAGACATGTTCTTTCCAATCTAAAATACATCAGCAGTAAAAATGTTTGCCCATCCATACCCCCAACCCTTAAATGCACATGGCAACAGAAAAGTTGCATTTCCTACATTAAAACCACATTTTGAAATATTGCTTTTTGTATTGCATTGCAATACACAAGCAAACAGCACCTTCTTCATGACATATCTATGAACACTGTAAACACATACACAGCAAACCACACACAATTATCTATAGACACACAATTGTAAACAATTTTATGTAGGAAAATCATCATGTTAACAAGTTTCTACAGTATCATATCACAACAAAATCTTGATATGAACAAATATAGCTTATATATCTCCTATGGTTCTTGAAGAAGAAACTAATTCCTGCAATGCAGGAAATGAGAATGTATATATAATTAGTAAATGATATCAAACTTGGGTTTAAAGTCAAGTTTTTGTTTATGGCTCACATCAAAATGCCAAAATTAGGTAAGAAACAGAAGACAATGATGTAAAACTTAATGTAACATAACATTTCCCTCATTTATTTAATTCTTAGAAAATGTCAAGAATTAGTGGTAACTGGTTACACCTTTTGTAGTTCTTAAAACAAATTGTGCATATAGGGCAAAAATAAATTTTTAAAAAGGTCATTTTCCACCATCAAATCGTAGATTAATACTAGCATATGTTAAAAGACATTATTCCAATAGAACTGACAAATTTGTTGTAAAATTAAAATTGTTCAATAAAAGGAATTTCATGTAATGTCTACTGGTCAATTGTGGATTTGATGTCCTGAAATTTCCATATTAACTAATCAGAATTGTTATTGACAAAGTTGCTTTAGAGAATAGAAGTTGACAGCAACACCAAAAGACATTGTTTAATCATTGTTTTTTTTTTAATTATTGAAATAAAGTGAAAATTGAGTAGTGTAAACATCCAATATAAACACTTCAAACAGAGCAGTCATCAGCTGCAGCACAACACTCCATTACATAATATTCATTTATTGAAGATTTTAACATGGAATTTAACAATCATTACTGAACTCAGTTATTTTATTTCATTATTTCTTTTCAACAAATGTAAAGTATTTGGATTGTATATTATTTTATTGTCTGTATGACATACATTCAGAAAGTGCAAAAAAAACGTCATTATGATGCAACATAATAATGGCATTTTCATAATGTACTTGTAAAACAAAGAGATTTTAAGAATGTCATACATAAATTACTGGTCATGCAATCATTACTAAACTCCATTGTTTTATTTCATTTTTTTTCTTCAATGGATGTAAAGTATTTGGATTGTATATTATTGTATTGTCGGTATGACATACATTCAGAAAGTGCAAAAAAAACGTCATTATGATGCAACATAATAATGTCATTTTCATAATGTACTTGTAACAAAAAGGATTGTAGAAATTGTATGGCTGATCATTTTTGTAATTTACAGTGTGACTCTAGCTATTATAATTTGTAGGTTACAAGACAAAACAGAAAATTTCATAAAATCATATTTAAAGGGAAATAACTCCTATGGCAAGCCATTACACAACTTCCGAATAATAGCAGCTATTGTAGAGCTTAAAATGTGCTGATCAATTTGAGGTAACAATTTTCTCTATAGTTATTATAATTTTTGAGATAATGACCAAATATGTCCCCCAACTATCCTGATTGGGACCATCCTCACAAGTCAGGGTTTCAGTGTCCACAAAACCCTGACAAACTGACAAAGATTTTCATATGACGTCAAACCTTCAAAATATCAACTAATAAAATTGCTTGAATTAGCAAGTGTTTGGCAGTAGTCATTCTTACTCATTCTTGAGTGGGAAGAAATGTAACGCAACTAATAAATAACGCGGTAATAACAAACTATTAACACCACTGTACAAAATACATTGACTTTCACATGGTCTATGCAACACATCTGTTTGGTTTATTTACATCGAGATATCCCCTAACCAAGCTGGGAATGAAATCGAGCTTTTGATTGGCTACATCAAGGTATGATGTAGCCAATCAAAACAGTGACTTCTAGCCAGGGAATTTCTATCGTGGACACATGTGGACACAGAAACCGTGACTTGTGAGGATGGATTGGGACATACATATATTTACGATGGCCTATAGAGGTTACTTGCGTGATATGATTTGACTGATTGAATGGTTGCCTAATGTCCAGCGAGCTATTATCAGGACCAGAACAAATTGATAAACAAAAATTAAGAGGGAAATATTGACCAATGGACAGAAAATAATACCACTGGAAATGTATGGCAAGATGGATAGGGATGTATAATTAGTGACTAATACGAGTCTTTATTGGGATAAGAAGCCAATGTACTTGGAGACAATGACAGTAATCAGTAAGCTAGAAAAACATTGAGCAATGCTTATTAAATGATACCCCCGATTCCAAATTTTCAAAACCTCTCAAATATCAATCTGATCAAATGTGAAATATCAGGTGCACAATTGGACTATTCTATGTGACAAAGATTCTGTGAAAGTTTCATCAAATTCCATTCAGTAGTAGTGTACAAGGAGTTGCACATAAGAGAATGTGAATGACAGTTAGTAGTATACTAGTAAACAGTATACAGTTATGATTTTCTTCAACACAGTACATATATATAGACAGGACCAAGCAAAACATAGCAAAGCTAGTGAAACTGTATAGTAGACCATTAATTAAGTCCACTTGGCTGCCCAAATGACCGATGAATATGCAGTGAAAGTTTTTTAAAGTCTTTCATAAAATTGGCTATATTGTCTATTATTTGTCCATTTAAACTATCTGGCCACCGCTGTAAACAGGTCATTTTTGGGTGTAACCGTGCTCAGGGATACATCCATGCATGATGTTTAAGCAAAACACACCATAAAACATAAATTCTGTGGACAGTTGTGAGTAGCTCAAACAAAGTCGGCAGTGTAATCATGAAACAAAATTTTGCCTCAGCATGCACATTTGTCATACTGAAGCAGGATTTGATTCTCAAATGTATAAGAATAATGTATAAATGAAATAAAAACTGACCACTGACGATCCACAGGGTATTCTGTTGCCACACTTGACATCGATTACCAAATATTTACACCCTGTATAGACTGAGCATAGACTGTCTTCCTTCAGTCTTTTTTAAAAACCTAAGCTATGTTATTTTACATCCATTCTTATATACCCTAATTATTTTATTGGTATACATAAAATATCATGAATTATGCATATAGAAAATGAACCTATGAGTCATTTAAATTTACTACCTACTGCTGAAAACATGTATCTAGGGTCAGTAACACACAAATAATAATTTGATATGTTCATATTTCACAGTCATAAAAAATAATCAGCCATTCCTATTGAAGCCAGCACTGAAAACTCTTTAACCAATTACAGGAAGTGATGTGTCATAAAAAAAATTAACGGTTACTAACATTTTATTTCATATAAATTCTTAATTAAAAGAACCGTTTAACCAGATCTATGTATTGCATTGGCTGATAAGACAATGTATTTCCATTCTTTATTACACATTTATGAGCAAAAAAATATTCAATCATTGTCTCCTTCTTGAACATTCAATAAAAAAGTCTTCCAGCTGTCACATTTTGCTTATTTAAATCTGTTTATTTACATGTTAATTGTTAAGCTTGTCATCGTCATTTTTCTTAATGATATTCAGTGTTAATGATGTAGAAACATATAGTACTCTTTGAGAACCAAACCACCAAAAAAAACAAGCTAGTGTTGATAGCCGGTAACGTGTTGCCAGTGATGAACTACCACTCAATCTAGACACCAAGTTTCAGAATTTCCAGGTGTGTATTTATTGAACTCTTATTATTGCAGCTCCTGTTACAAACTTTTGTTAAGGTGGAGGTACAATTCACGCCTATATTAATCAATAATATAAACCGATTTTTATATCTGATGTCAAATAACACGGCAAAGTAAATATACAAATTACAATAACCATATTTATAATTTCCAAAAAATAAATTATACAGTTTAGTATTTTTATAACATACAACTTTCAAATTCAAATCCAACTCCAAACTGCCATGAGTTTGTCGAGCATTTCTTCTAACCATGACTGTCCACATTTAAAATTTGACATGAGATGACCATGAGATTTTGCAAGACATGAGAATGACGAGTATCTTTACTAGATGTATTTTATTTAGCAAACTTTTCAGCAATATCCATGCTTTCCACACAATGTACCCATACATGGTTGTACTACATTTACAACTCTATGAATTTCCTTTTTTTATAGAATGTCAATGATGACCGTATACTACCTCAGGCAAGTACAAAGCAATATTTGAGCAATATTTCTGACAAAAAGCAAACAATATTTAAACTATATTTTGCATAACAACCATGCAATATTTCATCTATATTTCACGCAAAAACCAAGCAAGGTAAGCTGGGAAGGTAGGGGTGTGTTACACATGACAAGATCAATGAATGACACATTTAACATTGCACCAACACTTTACTGGATATTATTGTTTTAATCCAATAAATGATCAGACTAATTAAGTGACAAGATGTGGGTACAAATTTCTTGTAAACTTTGTCAAAGCAGGAACTATTCCTACACAGAAGTTTGATACAAGATGTCTGTGCCAATCAGTAGGTGTTGAAATCTGTCTGATAAGACTTGAAATAGCTGTTGATGGAAGAAGGATACACTGGCATCATTAGATCTGTTTGATCTGTCTTGACAGCTTACATACTGTAAGTGTTGACATTTAACTATTACTGCTATCAAAATTTTGCTGTGTCTATTAAGTCTACATTGTAAGAATTCCAATAACAGCTAAGCAATTCAAGTCACTGTATTATTAGATATAACAAACTATGCAATTCCAGTCAATGTACTTTTAAATATAACAAAGTACTGATGTACTTATGTTAAGCAAACAAAGTCTGCTATTTTTGTTATAACAGGTCAATGTTTGACTTGTTGGCTGTCAAAACAAGAGAGTATGTTGCTATAACAGGTCAATGTTTACTGGTTGGCCATCAAAAAAGAGAGTATGTTGCTATAACAGGTCAATGTTTACTGGTTGGCCATCAAAACAAGAGAGTATGTTGCTATAACAGGTCAATTTTTGACTGGTTGGCCATCAAAACAAGAGAGTGTGTTGTTACAACAGGTCAATTTTTGACTCGTTGGCCATCAAAACAAGAGAGTGTGTTGTTATAACAGGTCAATGTTTACTGGTTGGCCATCAAAACAAGAGAGTATGTTGCTATAACAGGTCAATTTTTGACTGGTTGGCCATCAAAACAAGAGAGTGTGTTGTTACAACAGGTCAATTTTTGACTCGTTGGCCATCAAAACAAGAGAGTGTGTTGTTATAACAGGTCAACTTGTGACTGGTTGGCCATCAATACAAGAGAGTGTGTTGTTATAACAGGTCAACTTGTGACTGGTTGGCTGCCAAATCAAGACAGTGTGTTGTTACAACAGGTCAACTTGTGACTAGTTGGCTGTCAAATCAAGACAGTGTGTTGTTATAACAGGTCAACTTGTGACTGGTTGGCTGTCAAATCAAGACATGCAGTGTGTTGTTATAACAGGTCAACTTGTGACTGGTTGGCTGTCAAATCAAGACATGCAGTGTGTTGTTATAACAGGTCAACTTGTGACTGGTTGGCTGTCAAATCAAGACAGTGTGTTGTTATAACAGGTCAACTTGTGACTGGTTGGCTGTCAAATCAAGACAGTGTGTTGTTATAACGGGTCAATTTCTGACTGGTTGGCAGATTGACATACAGAGAGTAGTATTTCGGTTATTTCCTAGAAAAGAGGATACAGAACGCAGAACCACTGTGACCGAGTGGTTAAGGCAGTTTGTTTACTATTGACCATGTGGTCTGTCAATACTGTGGGTTCAAGTCTTACTGCCGGCAGGGTGTATTCGACTCCAATCTTAATTAACAAGGATTGCTAGTTTTCCTACCGAAGTTTAGGGGTTTTCTCTGGGTACTTGAGCTTCCTTCCCCACAAAAAACTGGAAACCATGATATAGCTGAACAAGCGCCAAAGTGCCACAAAATATGTCCGTCAAAAATTTTGGTAAATGGTTGAAAAGTTTGACAGAGAGGTGTGTAAGTTGCAGGAATCCTTTTAACCCAAATGAATTTGATAACCAGCCAATTCAATACCAAAGAATTAAGGGGTATTTGCAGAGGTGTCAATTAAAACAGAGGAACCATGTACTGCTCAGCCACATTAATAGTAAGTTACAGGGCATTTAAATCATAGGAACCCCCATTACCATAATGAATTTGATAACCAGCCAATTTAATACCTTTTGAATGACATTTACAAGTTCTTTAAATTAGTGTTTGAAACATATAATGAACACATAGAGAACAGATAGGTTCATTTGTGAACAAAAATTGTTTTAATATAAATGTGTATGCTGAAACATGATTTTACACATTTTGACACCATGACATGGCTGACTATAATATTTACATCCTCATAAACATTTTCCCCAAGTTTCATGAAGATCGGACAACAACTGTTTGAGTTAGAGAGCAGACAAGGCAAATTTGCCATTTTTTGTATAACTGTAGGGCCACAACTCTGAAGTGACTGAAGTGATTTCGCTGGTTAACGAAACTGGCCAGAGATATTTTGCCCATAAACATTTTCCACAAGTTTCATGAAGATTGGACAACTGTTTGAGTTAGAGAGTGGACATCGCTATGGAGGCCACCCAACTGCCATGGGTGTTCCCATAATACGACCCGTCTTCAATGGGCGTATAAAAGTTGCTGGTGTTAAACAATATTCTAACAAAATGAATGTAAAAATAAGCATCAAAACAACACATGGATGGAACAATTTCTTACAACAGATACACACAATTTCTGACAATGACTCTGCCAACCACAACATGCCATGCATATATTTCAATCAAAATTAATATCAAGTAATATAAAGATGTAAAAGCAAAAAATTATATCTGCCTTTGAAATTGAAAGAGATCCATCTTTCAATAGGCAGTTAGATAACCTAATCTGACAGCCAGTATTATTAGCCAATTACTTCAATGGCAAATTTTTAATTCAAGGCCAAGGCATGCAAAAATAAAACTCAAGGTCAAGGCATGCAACAATAAAACTCAAGGTCAAGGCATGCAACAATACAATCTGTTCTTTTAACTTCAAGGGCAACTGCTTAATTTGAGGTCAATGCATGCAAAAATATAATCTCAATATTTAAACAATGTCTTTTATGCTGCTTGTCTAGTGTAATAAAATACAAACATAATAACAAGGTTAATCTTCAATACAGTACATGCCCCTTTTCAGACTTGACAACTTAATACTGTTTGTGATTTATTAGTTTTACTTTAACAAAAGGTGAAAATAAATCAAAATTTTATTTTTGTATACAGCTGCCCTGCAGCAATCTAATCCCATAACAGTCTTCCAAATTATCCTTAACTTCAAAAGCTTTTCAGCATGGAAGATAACTAAAGCTTTTGTGCAATTCTGGGATTCAGTTACTGAATTTAAGAATTGCCAATACATATTAAAAATAGTCTGTATTATCCTAATGGTTTTTTTTTTAAATTTTTTTTTAAAAATCCTATCACAACAGCAATTGTTTTACAATCATTGCAATATCATTACAAATGGTAACAGGAGATACTTTGTTCTATCACAACAGGATTTGTTTAACAATGGTGGCCTCTATCAGGGGATAGTTAGCTATAGCAACAGGATTTGTTTAACAATGGTGGCCACTATCAGGGGATAGTCTGTTCTATAACAACAGGATTTGTTTAACAATGGTGGCCACTATCAGGGGATAGTCTGTTCTACCACAACAGGATTTGTTTAACAATGGTGGCCACTATCAGGGGATATTCTGTTCTATCACAACAGGGTTTGTTTAACAATGGTGGCCACTATCAGGGGATAGTCTGTAATATTAAAACAGGATTTGTTTAACAATGGTGGCCACTATCAGGGGATAGTCTGTTCTATAACAACAGGATTTGTTTTACAATGGTGGCCACTATCAGGGGATAGTCTGTTCTATCACAACAGGATTTGTTTTACAATGGTGGCCACAATTTGGGAATAGTCTGTTCTATTACAACAGGATTTGTTTTACAATGGTGGCCACTATCAGGGGATAGTCTGTTCTATTACAACAGGATTTGTTTTACAATGGTGGCCACTATCAGGGGATAGTCTGTTCTATCACAACAGGATTTGTTTTACAATGGTGGTTACTATCAGGGGATAGTCTGTTCTATCACAACAGGGTTTGTTTTACAATGGTGGCCACTATCAGGGGATAGTCTGTTCTATCACAACAGGATTTGTTTTACAATGGTGGTCCCTATCAGAGGATAGTCTGTTCTATCACAACAGGATTTGTTTTATAATGGTGGCCACTATCAGAGGATAGTCTGTTCTATCACAACAGGATTTGTTTTACAATGGTGGCCACTATCAGGGGATAGTCTGTTCTATTACAATAGGATTTGTTTTACAATGGTGGCCACTATCAGGGGATAGTCTGTTCTATCACAACAGGATTTGTTTTACAATGGTGGTTACTTTCAGAGGATAGTCTGTTCTATCACAACAGGGTTTGTTTTACAATGGTGGCCACTATCAGGGGATAGTCTGTTCTATCACAACAGGATTTGTTTTACAATGGTGGTCCCTATCAGGGGATAGTCTGTTCTATCACAACAGGATTTGTTTTACAATGGTGGCCACTATCAGGGGATAGTCTGTTCTATTACAACAGGATTTGTTTTACAATGGTGGCCACTATCAGGGGATAGTCTGTTCTATCACAACAGGATTTGTTTTACAATGGTGGCCACTATCAGGGGATAGTCTGTTCTATAACAACAGGATTTGTTTTACCATGGTGGCCACTATCAGGGGATAGTCTGTTCTATCACAACAGGGTTTGTTTTACAGTGGTGGTCCCTATCAGGAGATAGTCTGTTCTATCACAACAGGATTTGTTTTACAATGGTGGCCAGTATCAGGGGATAGTGTGTTCTATCACAACAGGATTTGTTTTACAATGGTGGCCACTATCAGGGGATAGTCTGTTCTATCACAACAGGATTTGTTTTACAATGGTGGCCACTATCAGGGGATAGTCTGTTCTATAACAACAGGATTTGTTTTACAATGGTGGCCACTATCAGGGGATAGTCTGTTCTATAACAACAGGATTTGTTTTACAATGGTGGCCACAATCAGGGGATAGTCTGTTCTATCACAACAGGATTTGTTTTACAATGGTGGCCACTATTTGGGGATAGTCTGTTCTATTACAACAGGATTTGTTTTACAATGGTGGCCCCTATCAGGGGAAAGTCTGTTCTATAACAACAGGATTTGTGTGACAATGGTGGCCACTATTGTTTTACAATGGTGGCTACTTTCAAGGGATAGTCTGTTCTATGACAACAGGATTTGTTTTACAATGGTGGCCACTATCAGGGAATAGTCTGTTCTATCACAACAAATATTTGTTTTACAATGGTGGCCACTATCAGGGGATAGTCTGTTCTATTACAACACAGGATTTGTTTTACAATGGTGGCCACTATCAGGGGATAGTCTGTTCTATCACAACAGGATTTGTTTTACAATGGTGGCCACTATCAGAGGATAGTCTGTTCTATTACAACAATATTTGTTTTACAATGGTGGCCACTATCAGGGGATAGTCTGTTCTATTACAACAATATTTGTTTTACAATGGTGGCCACTATCAGGGGATAGTCTGTTCTATCACAACAAGATTTGTTTTACAATGGTGGCCACTATCAGAGGATAGTCTGTTCTATCACAACAGGATTTGTTTTACACTGGTGGCCACTATCAGGGGATAGTCTGTTCTATTACAACAGGATTTGTTTTACAGAGGTGGCCACTATCAGGGGAAAGTCTGCTCTATCACAACATGATTTGTTTTACAATGGTGGCCACTATCAGGGGATAGTCTGTTCTATCACAACAGGATTTGTTTAACAATGGTGGCCACTATCAGAGGATAGTCTGTTCTATTACAACAGGATTTGTTTTACAATGGTGGCCACTATCAGGGGATAGTCTGTTCTATTACAACAGGATTTGTTTTAAAATGGTGGCTACTATCAGGGGATAGTCTGTTGTATTACAACAATATTTGCTTTACAATGGTGGCCACTATCAGGGGATAGTCTGTTCTATCACAACAGGATTTGTTTTACAGGTGGCCACTATCAGGGGATAGTCTGTTCTATTACAACAGGATTTGTTTTACAATGGTGGCCACTATCAGGGGATAGTCTGTTCTATTACAACAGGATTTGTTTTAAAATGGTGGTTACTATCAGGGGATAGTCTGTTCTCTTACAACAATATTTGCTTTACAATGGTTGCCACTATAAGGGGATAGTCTGTTCTATCACAACAGGATTTGTTTTACAATGGTGGCCACTATCAGAGGATAGTCTGTTCTATTACAACAGGATTTGTTTTACAGAGGTGGCCACTATCAGGGGATAGTCTGTTCTATTACAACAGGATTTGTTTTACAATGGTGGCCACTATCAGGGGATAGTCTGTTCTATTACAACAGGATTTGTTTTACAATGGTGGCAACTATCAGAGGATAGTCTGTTCTATTACAACAGGATTTGTTTTACAGAGGTGGCCACTATCAGGGGATAGTCTGTTCTATTACAACAGGATTTGTTTTACAATGGTGGCCACTATCAGGGGACAGTGTGTTCTATCACAACAGGATTTGTTTTACAATGGTGGCCACTATCAGAGGATAGTCTGTTCTATTACAACAGGATTTGTTTTACAATGGTGGCCACTATCAGGGGATAGTCTGTTCTATCACAACAGGATTTGTTTTACAATGGTGGCCAATATCAGTGGATAGTCTGTTCTATCACAACAGGATTTGTTTTACAATGGTGGCCACTATCAGGGGATAGTCTGTTCTATTACAACAATATTTGTTTTACAATGGTGGCCACTATCAGGGGATAGTCTGTTCTATCACAACAAGATTTGTTTTACAATGGTGGCCACTATCAGAGGTTAGTCTGTTCTATCACAACAGGATTTGTTTTACACTGGTGGCCACTATCAGGGGATAGTCTGTTCTATTACAACAGGATTTGTTTTACAGAGGTGGCCACTATCAGGGGATAGTCTGCTCTATCACAACAGGATTTGTTTTACAATGGTGGCCACTATCAGGGGATAGTCTGTTCTATCACAACAGGATTTGTTTAACAATGGTGGCCACTATCAGAGGATAGTCTGTTCTATTACAACAGGATTTGTTTTACAATGGTGGCCACTATCAGGGGATAGTTTGTTCTATTACAACAGGATTTGTTTTATAATGGTGGCAACTATCAGAGGATAGTCTGTTCTATTACAACAGGATTTGTTTTACAGAGGTGGCCACTATCAGGGGATAGTCTGTTCTATTACAACAGGATTTGTTTTACAACGGTGGCCACTATCAGGGGATAGTCTGTTCTATCACAACAGGATTTGTTTTACAATGGTGGCCACTATCAGAGGATAGTCTGTTCTATTACAACAGGATTTGTTTTACAATGGTGGCCACTATCAGAGGATAGTCTGTTCTATTACAACAGGATTTGTTTTACAGAGGTGGCCACTATCAGGGGATAGTCTGTTCTATTACAACAGGATTTGTTTTACAATGGTGGCCACTATCAGGGGATAGTCTGTTCTATTACAACAGGATTTGTTTTACAATGGTGGCAACTTTAGGATAGTTTGTTCTATTACAACAGGATTTGTTTTACAATGGTGGCCACTATCAGGGGATAGTTTGTTCTATTACAACAGGATTTGTTTTACAATGGTGGCAACTATCAGAGGATAGTCTGTTCTATTACAACAGGATTTGTTTTACAGAGGTGGCCACTATCAGGGGATAGTCTGTTCTATTACAACAGGATTTGTTTTACAACGGTGGCCACTATCAGGGGATAGTTTGTTCTATTACAACAGGATTTGTTTTACAATGGTGGCAACTATCAGAGGATAGTCTGTTCTATTACAACAGGATTTGTTTTACAGAGGTGGCCACTATCAGGGGATAGTCTGTTCTATTACAACAGGATTTGTTTTACAACGGTGGCCACTATCAGGGGATAGTCTGTTCTATCACAACAGGATTTGTTTTACAATGGTGGCCACTATCAGAGGATAGTCTGTTCTATTACAACAGGATTTGTTTTACAATGGTGGCCACTATCAGGGGATAGTCTGTTCTATTACAACAGGATTTGTTTTACAATGGTGGCCACTATCAGGGGATAGTCTGTTCTATTACAACAATATTTGTTTTACAATGGTGGCCACTATCAGGGGATAGTCTGTTCTATTACAACAGGATTTGTTTTACAATGGTGGCCACTATCAGGGGATAGTCTGTTCTATTACAACAATATTTGTTTTACAATGGTGGCCACTATCAGGGGATAGTCTGTTCTATCACAACAAGATTTGTTTTACAATGGTGGCCACTATCAGAGGATAGTCTGTTCTATCACAACAGGATTTGTCTTACACTGGTGGCCACTATCAGGGGATAGTTTGTTCTATTACAACAGGATTTGTTTTACAATGGTGGCCACTATCAGAGGATAGTCTGTTCTATTACAACAGGATTTGTTTTACAGAGGTGGCCACTATCAGGCGATAGTCTGTTCTATCACAACAGGATTTGTTTTACAATGGTGGCCACTATCAGAGGATAGTCTGTTCTATTACAACAGGATTTGTTTTACAATGGTGGCCACTATCAGGGGATAGTCTGTTCTATCACAACAGGATTTGTTTTACAATGGTGGCCACTATCAGAGGATAGTCTGTTCTATTACAACAGGATTTGTTTTACAATGGTGGCCACTATCAGGGGATAGTCTGTTCTATTACAACAATATTTGTTTTACAATGGTGGCCACTATCAGGGGATAGTCTGTTCTATTACAACAGGATTTGTTTTACAATGGTGGCCACTATCAGGGGATAGTCTGTTCTATTACAACAATATTTGTTTTACAATGGTGGCCACTATCAGGGGATAGTCTGTTCTATCACAACAAGATTTGTTTTACAATGGTGGCCACTATCAGAGGATAGTCTGTTCTATCACAACAGGATTTGTCTTACACTGGTGGCCACTATCAGGGGATAGTCTGTTCTATTACAACAGGATTTGTTTTACAGAGGTGGCCACTATCAGGGGATAGTCTGCTCTATCACAAGTGGATTTGTTTTACAATGGTGGCCACTATCAGGGGATAGTCTGTTCTATCACAACAGGATTTGTTTAACAATGGTGGCCACTATCAGAGGATAGTCTGTTCTATTACAACAGGATTTGTTTTACAGGTGGCCACTATCAGGGGATAGTCTGTTCTATTACAACAGGATTTGTTTTACAATGGTGGCCACTATCAGGGGATAGTCTGTTCTATTACAACAGGATTTGTTTTAAAATGGTGGCTACTATCAGGGGATACTCTGTTGTATTACAACAATATTTGCATTACAATGGTGGCCACTATCAGGGGATGGTCTGTTCTATCACAACAGGATTTGTTTTACAGGTGGCCACTATCAGGGGATAGTCTGTTCTATTACAACAGGATTTGTTTTACAATGGTGGCCACTATCAGGGGATAGTCTGTTCTATTACAACAGGATTTGTTTTAAAATGGTGGCTACTTTCAGGGGATAGTCTGTTCTATTACAACAATATTTGCTTTACAATGGTGGCCACTATCAGGGGATAGTCTGTTCTATCACAACAGGATTTGTTTTACAATGGTGGCCACTATCAGAGGATAGTCTGTTCTATTACAACAGGATTTGTTTTACAGAGGTGGCCACTATCAGGGGATAGTCTGTTCTATTACAACAGGATTTGTTTTACAATGGTGGCCACTATCAGGGGATAGTCTGTTCTATTACAACAGGATTTGTTTTACAATGGTGGCAACTATCAGAGGATAGTCTGTTCTATTACAACAGGATTTGTTTTACAGAGGTGGCCACTATCAGGGGATAGTCTGTTCTATTACAACAGGATTTGTTTTACAATGGTGGCAACTATCAGGGGATAGTCTGTTCTATCACAACAGGATTTGTTTAACAATCGTGGCCACTATCAGGGGATAGTCTGTTCTATTACAACAGGATTTGTTTTACAATGGTGGCCACTATCAGGGGATAGTCTGTTCTATTACAACAATATTTGTTTTACAATGGTGGCCACTATCAGGGGATAGTCTGTTCTATCACAACAAGATTTGTTTTACAATGGTGGCCACTATCAGAGGATAGTCTGTTCTATCACAACAGGATTTGTCTTACACTGGTGGCCACTATCAGG
This sequence comes from Limnoperna fortunei, assembly GCA_944474755.1. Lineage (NCBI taxonomy): Eukaryota > Metazoa > Mollusca > Bivalvia > Mytilida > Modiolidae > Limnoperna > Limnoperna fortunei. The sequence goes on from OX104115.1 coordinate 79,788,054, forward strand.
GGATAGTCTGTTCTATTACAACAGGATTTGTTTTACAGAGGTGGCCACTATCAGGGGATAGTCTGCTCTATCACAACAGGATTTGTTTTACAATGGTGGCCACTATCAGGGGATAGTCTGTTCTATCACAACAGGATTTGTTTAACAATGGTGGCCACTATCAGAGGATAGTCTGTTCTATTACAACAGGATTTGTTTTACAGGTGGCCACTATCAGGGGATAGTCTGTTCTATTACAACAGGATTTGTTTTACAATGGTGGCCACTATCAGGGGATAGTCTGTTCTATTACAACAGGATTTGTTTTAAAATGGTGGCTACTATCAGGGGATACTCTGTTGTACTACAACAATATTTGCATTACAATGGTGGCCACTATCAGGGGATAGTCTGTTCTATCACAACAGGATTTGTTTTACAGGTGGCCACTATCAGGGGATAGTCTGTTCTATTACAACAGGATTTGTTTTACAATGGTGGCCACTATCAGGGGATAGTCTGTTCTATTACAACAGGATTTGTTTTAAAATGGTGGCTACTATCAGGGGATAGTCTGTTCTATTACAACAATATTTGCTTTACAATGGTGGCCACTATCAGGGGATAGTCTGTTCTATCACAACAGGATTTGTTTTACAATGGTGGCCACTATCAGAGGATAGTCTGTTCTATTACAACAGGATTTGTTTTACAGAGGTGGCCACTATCAGGGGATAGTCTGTTCTATTACAACAGGATTTGTTTTACAATGGTGGCCACTATCAGGGGATAGTCTGTTCTATTACAACAGGATTTGTTTTACAATGGTGGCAACTATCAGAGGATAGTCTGTTCTATTACAACAGGATTTGTTTTACAGAGGTGGCCACTATCAGGGGATAGTCTGTTCTATTACAACAGGATTTGTTTTACAATGGTGGCAACTATCAGGGGATAGTCTGTTCTATCACAACAGGATTTGTTTAACAATCGTGGCCACTATCAGAGGATAGTCTGTTCTATTACAACAGGATTTGTTTTACAATGGTGGCCACTATCAGGGGATAGTCTGTTCTATCACAACAGGATTTGTTTTACAATGGTGGCCAATATCAGTGGATAGTCTGTTCTATCACAACAGGATTTGTTTTACAATGGTGGCCACTATCAGGGGATAGTCTGTTCTATTACAACAGGATTTGTTTTACAATGGTGGCAACTATCAGAGGATAGTCTGTTCTATTACAACAGGATTTGTTTTACAGAGGTGGCCACTATCAGGGGATAGTCTGTTCTATTACAACAGGATTTGTTTTACAACGGTGGCCACTATCAGGGGATAGTCTGTTCTATCACAACAGGATTTGTTTTACAATGGTGGCCACTATCAGAGGATAGTCTGTTCTATTACAACAGGATTTGTTTTACAATGGTGGCCACTATCAGGGGATAGTCTGTTCTATCACAACAGGATTTGTTTTACAATGGTGGCCACTATCAGAGGATAGTCTGTTCTATTACAACAGGATTTGTTTTACAATGGTGGCCACTATCAGGGGATAGTCTGTTCTATTACAACAATATTTGTTTTACAATGGTGGCGACTATCAGAGGATAGTCTGTTCTATTACAACAGGATTTGTTTTACAGAGGTGGCCACTATCAGGGGATAGTCTGTTCTATTACAACAGGATTTGTTTTACAATGGTGGCAACTATCAGGGGATAGTCTGTTCTATCACAACAGGATTTGTTTTACAATGGTGGCCACTATCAGAGGATAGTCTGTTCTATTACAACAGGATTTGTTTTACAATGGTGGCCACTATCAGGGGATAGTCTGTTCTATCACAACAGGATTTGTTTTACAATGGTGGCCAATATCAGTGGATAGTCTGTTCTATCACAACAGGATTTGTTTTACAATGGTGGCCACTATCAGGGGATAGTCTGTTCTATAACAACAGGATTTGTTTTACAATGGTGGCAACTATCAGAGGATAGTCTGTTCTATTACAACAGGATTTGTTTTACAGAGGTGGCCACTATCAGGGGATAGTCTGTTCTATTACAACAGGATTTGTTTTACAACGGTGGCCACTATCAGGGGATAGTCTGTTCTATCACAACAGGATTTGTTTTACAATGGTGGCCACTATCAGAGGATAGTCTGTTCTATCACAACAGGATTTGTTTTACAATGGTGGCCACTATCAGGGGATAGTCTGTTCTATTACAACAGGATTTGTTTTACAATGGTGGCAACTATCAGAGGATAGTCTGTTCTATTACAACAGGATTTGTTTTACAGAGGTGGCCACTATCAGGGGATAGTCTGTTCTATTACAACAGGATTTGTTTTACAACGGTGGCCACTATCAGGGGATAGTCTGTTCTATCACAACAGGATTTGTTTTACAATGGTGGCCACTATCAGAGGATAGTCTGTTCTATTACAACAGGATTTGTTTTACAATGGTGGCCACTATCAGGGGATAGTCTGTTCTATCACAACAGGATTTGTTTTACAATGGTGGCCACTATCAGAGGATAGTCTGTTCTATTACAACAGGATTTGTTTTACAATGGTGGCCACTATCAGGGGATAGTCTGTTCTATTACAACAATATTTGTTTTACAATGGTGGCGACTATCAGAGGATAGTCTGTTCTATTACAACAGGATTTGTTTTACAGAGGTGGCCACTATCAGGGGATAGTCTGTTCTATTACAACAGGATTTGTTTTAAAATGGTGGCTACTATCAGGGGATAGTCTGTTGTATTACAACAATATTTGCATTACAATGGTGGCCACTATCAGGGGATAGTCTGTTCTATCACAACAGGATTTGTTTTACAGGTGGCCACTATCAGGGGATAGTCTGTTCTATTACAACAGGATTTGTTTTACAATGGTGGCCACTATCAGGGGATAGTCTGTTCTATTACAACAGGATTTGTTTTAAAATGGTGGCTACTATCAGGGGATAGTCTGTTCTATTACAACAATATTTGCTTTACAATGGTGGCCACTATCAGGGGATAGTCTGTTCTATCACAACAGGATTTGTTTTACAATGGTGGCCACTATCAGAGGATAGTATGTTCTATTACAACAGGATTTGTTTTACAGAGGTGGCCACTATCAGGGGATAGTCTGTTCTATTACAACAGGATTTGTTTTACAATGGTGGCCACTATCAGGGGATAGTCTGTTCTATTACAACAGGATTTGTTTTACAATGGTGGCCACTATCAGAGGATAGTCTGTTCTATTACAACAGGATTTGTTTTACAGAGGTGGCCACTATCAGGGGATAGTCTGTTCTATTACAACAGGATTTGTTTTACAATGGTGGCAACTATCAGGGGATAGTCTGTTCTATCACAACAGGATTTGTTTAACAATGGTGGCCACTATCAGAGGATAGTCTGTTCTATTACAACAGGATTTGTTTTACAATGGTGGCCACTATCAGGGGATAGTCTGTTCTATCACAACAGGATTTGTTTTACAATGGTGGCCAATATCAGTGGATAGTCTGTTCTATCACAACAGGATTTGTTTTACAATGGTGGCCACTATCAGGGGATAGTCTGTTCTATTACAACAGGATTTGTTTTACAATGGTGGCAACGATAGTTTGTTCTATTACAACATGATTTGTTTTACAGAGGTGGCCACTATCAGGGGAAAGTCTGTTCTATTACAACAGGATTTGTTTTACAACGGTGGCCACTATCAGGGGATAGTCTGTTCTATCACAACAGGATTTGTTTTACAATGGTGGCCACTATCAGAGGATAGTCTGTTCTATTACAACAGGATTTGTTTTACAATGGTGGCCACTATCAGGGGATAGTCTGTTCTATCACAACAGGATTTGTTTTACAATGGTGGCCACTATCAGGGGATAGTCTGTTCTATTACAACAGGATTTGTTTTACAATGGTGGCCACTATCAGGGGATAGTCTGTTCTATTACAACAATATTTGTTTTACAATGGTGGCCACTATCAGGGGATAGTCTGTTCTATCACAACAAGATTTGTTTTACAGAGGTGGCCACTATCAGGGGATAGTCTGCTCTATCACAACAGGATTTGTTTTACAATGGTGGCCACTATCAGGGGATAGTCTGTTCTATCACAACAGGATTTGTTTAACAATGGTGGCCACTATCAGAGGATAGTCTGTTCTATTACAACAGGATTTGTTTTACAGGTGGCCACTATCAGGGGATAGTCTGTTCTATTACAACAGGATTTGTTTTACAATGGTGGCCACTATCAGGGGATAGTCTGTTCTATTACAACAGGATTTGTTTTAAAATGGTGGCTACTATCAGGGGATACTCTGTTGTATTACAACAATATTTGCATTACAATGGTGGCCACTATCAGGGGATAGTCTGTTCTATCACAACAGGATTTGTTTTACAGGTGGCCACTATCAGGGGATAGTCTGTTCTATTACAACAGGATTTGTTTTACAATGGTGGCCACTATCAGGGGATAGTCTGTTCTATTACAACAGGATTTGTTTTAAAATGGTGGCTACTATCAGGGGATAGTCTGTTCTATTACAACAATATTTGCTTTACAATGGTGGCCACTATCAGGGGATAGTCTGTTCTATCACAACAGGATTTGTTTTACAATGGTGGCCACTATCAGAGGATAGTCTGTTCTATTACAACAGGATTTGTTTTACAGAGGTGGCCACTATCCGGGGATAGTCTCTTCTATTACAACAGGATTTGTTTTACAATGGTGGCCACTATCAGGGGATAGTCTGTTCTATTACAACAGGATTTGTTTTACAATGGTGGCAACTATCAGAGGATAGTCTGTTCTATTACAACAGGATTTGTTTTACAGAGGTGGCCACTATCAGGGGATAGTCTGTTCTATTACAACAGGATTTGTTTTACAATGGTGGCCACTATCAGGGGATAGTCTGTTCTATCACAACAGGATTTGTTTAACAATCGTGGCCACTATCAGAGGATAGTCTGTTCTATTACAACAGGATTTGTTTTACAATGGTGGCCACTATCAGGGGATAGTCTGTTCTATCACAACAGGATTTGTTTTACAATGGTGGCCAATATCAGTGGATAGTCTGTTCTATCACAACAGGATTTGTTTTACAATGGTGGCCACTATCAGGGGATAGTCTGTTCTATTACAACAGGATTTGTTTTACAATGGTGGCGACTATCAGAGGATAGTCTGTTCTATTACAACAGGATTTGTTTTACAGAGGTGGCCACTATCAGGGGATAGTCTGTTCTATTACAACAGGATTTGTTTTACAACGGTGGCCACTATCAGGGGATAGTCTGTTCTATCACAACAGGATTTGTTTTACAATGGTGGCCACTATCAGAGGATAGTCTGTTCTATTACAACAGGATTTGTTTTACAATGGTGGCCACTATCAGGGGATAGTCTGTTCTATCACAACAGGATTTGTTTTACAATGGTGGCCACTATCAGAGGATAGTCTGTTCTATTACAACAGGATTTGTTTTACAATGGTGGCCACTATCAGGGGATAGTCTGTTCTATTACAACAATATTTGTTTTACAATGGTGGCGACTATCAGAGGATAGTCTGTTCTATTACAACAGGATTTGTTTTACAGAGGTGGCCACTATCAGGGGATAGTCTGTTCTATTACAACAGGATTTGTTTTACAATGGTGGCAACTATCAGGGGATAGTCTGTTCTATCACAACAGGATTTGTTTTACAATGGTGGCCACTATCAGAGGATAGTCTGTTCTATTACAACAGGATTTGTTTTACAATGGTGGCCACTATCAGGGGATAGTCTGTTCTATCACAACAGGATTTGTTTTACAATGGTGGCCAATATCAGTGGATAGTCTGTTCTATCACAACATGATTTGTTTTACAATGGTGGCCACTATCAGGGGATAGTCTGTTCTATAACAACAGGATTTGTTTTACAATGGTGGCAACTATCAGAGGATAGTCTGTTCTATTACAACAGGATTTGTTTTACAGAGGTGGCCACTATCAGGGGATAGTCTGTTCTATTACAACAGGATTTGTTTTACAACGGTGGCCACTATCAGGGGATAGTCTGTTCTTTCACAACAGGATTTGTTTTACAATGGTGGCCACTATCAGAGGATAGTCTGTTCTATTACAACAGGATTTGTTTTACAATGGTGGCCACTATCAGGGGATAGTCTGTTCTATTACAACAGGATTTGTTTTAAAATGGTGGCTACTATCAGGGGATAGTCTGTTGTATTACAACAATATTTGCATTACAATGGTGGCCACTATCAGGGGATAGTCTGTTCTATCACAACAGGATTTGTTTTACAGGTGGCCACTATCAGGGGATAGTCTGTTCTATTACAACAGGATTTGTTTTACAATGGTGGCCACTATCAGGGGATAGTCTGTTCTATTACAACAGGATTTGTTTTAAAATGGTGGCTACTATCAGGGGATAGTCTGTTCTATTACAACAATATTTGCTTTACAATGGTGGCCACTATCAGGGGATAGTCTGTTCTATCACAACAGGATTTGTTTTACAATGGTGGCCACTATCAGAGGATAGTCTGTTCTATTACAACAGGATTTGTTTTACAGAGGTGGCCACTATCAGGGGATAGTCTGTTCTATTACAACAGGATTTGTTTTACAATGGTGGCCACTATCAGGGGATAGTCTGTTCTATTACAACAGGATTTGTTTTACAATGGTGGCAACAGTTTGTTCTATTACAACAGGATTTGTTTTACAGAGGTGGCCACTATCAGGGGATAGTCTGTTCTATTACAACAGGATTTGTTTTACAATGGTGGCAACTATCAGGGGATAGTCTGTTCTATCACAACAGGATTTGTTTAACAATGGTGGCCACTATCAGAGGATAGTCTGTTCTATTACAACAGGATTTGTTTTACAATGGTGGCCACTATCAGGGGATAGTCTGTTCTATCACAACAGGATTTGTTTTACAATGGTGGCCAATATCAGTGGATAGTCTGTTCTATCACAACAGGATTTGTTTTACAATGGTGGCCACTATCAGGGGATAGTCTGTTCTATTACAACAGGATTTGTTTTACAATGGTGGCAACGATAGTTTGTTCTATTACAACATGATTTGTTTTACAGAGGTGGCCACTATCAGGGGATAGTCTGTTCTATTACAACAGGATTTGTTTTACAACGGTGGCCACTATCAGGGGATAGTCTGTTCTATCACAACAGGATTTGTTTTACAATGGTGGCCACTATCAGAGGATAGTCTGTTCTATTACAACAGGATTTGTTTTACAATGGTGGCCACTATCAGGGGATAGTCTGTTCTATCACAACAGGATTTGTTTTACAATGGTGGCCACTATCAGAGGATAGTCTGTTCTATTACAACAGGATTTGTTTTACAATGGTGGCCACTATCAGGGGATAGTCTGTTCTATTACAACAATATTTGTTTTACAATGGTGGCAACTATCAGAGGATAGTCTGTTCTATTACAACAGGATTTGTTTTACAGAGGTGGCCACTATCAGGGGATAGTCTGTTCTATTACAACAGGATTTGTTTTACAATGGTGGCAACTATCAGGGGATAGTCTGTTCTATCACAACAGGATTTGTTTTACAATGGTGGCCACTATCAGAGGATAGTCTGTTCTATTACAACAGGATTTGTTTTACAATGGTGGCCACTATCAGGGGATAGTCTGTTCTATCACAACAGGATTTGTTTTACAATGGTGGCCAATATCAGTGGATAGTCTGTTCTATCACAACAGGATTTGTTTTACAATGGTGGCCACTATCAGGGGATAGTCTGTTCTATAACAACAGGATTTGTTTTACAATGGTGGCAACTATCAGAGGATAGTCTGTTCTATTACAACAGGATTTGTTTTACAGAGGTGGCCACTATCAGGGGATAGTCTGTTCTATTACAACAGGATTTGTTTTACAACGGTGGCCACTATCAGGGGATAGTCTGTTCTATCACAACAGGATTTGTTTTACAATGGTGGCCACTATCAGAGGATAGTCTGTTCTATTACAACAGGATTTGTTTTACAATGGTGGCCACTATCAGGGGATAGTCTGTTCTATTACACAATATTTGTTTTACAATGGTGGCCACTATCAGGGGATAGTCTAATCTATTACAACAGGATTTGTTTTACAATGGTGGCCACTATCAGGGGATAGTCTGTTCTATTACAACAATATTTGTTTTACAATGGTGGCCACTATCAGGGGATAGTCTGTTCTATCACAACAAGATTTGTTTTACAATGGTGGCCACTATCAGAGGATAGTCTGTTCTATCACAACAGGATTTGTTTTACAATGGTGGCCACTATCAGGGGATAGTCTGTTCTATCACAACAGGATTTGTTTTACAGAGGTGGCCACTATCAGGGGATAGTCTGTTCTATCACAACAAGATTTGTTTTACAATGGTGGCCACTATCAGAGGATAGTCTGTTCTATCACAACAGGATTTGTTTTACACTGGTGGCCACTATCAGGGGATAGTCTGTTCTATTACAACAGGATTTGTTTTACAGAGGTGGCCACTATCAGGGGATAGTCTGCTCTATCACAACAGGATTTGTTTTACAATGGTGGCCACTATCAGGGGATAGTCTGTTCTATCACAACAGGATTTGTTTAACAATGGTGGCCACTATCAGAGGATAGTCTGTTCTATTACAACAGGATTTGTTTTACAGGTGGCCACTATCAGGGGATAGTCTGTTCTATTACAACAGGATTTGTTTTACAATGGTGGCCACTATCAGGGGATAGTCTGTTCTATTACAACAGGATTTGTTTTAAAATGGTGGCTACTATCAGGGGATAGTCTGTTGTATTACAACAATATTTGCTTTACAATGGTGGCCACTATCAGGGGATAGTCTGTTCTATCACAACAGGATTTGTTTTACAGGTGGCCACTATCAGGGGATAGTCTGTTCTATTACAACAGGATTTGTTTTACAATGGTGGCCACTATCAGGGGATAGTCTGTTCTATTACAACAGGATTTGTTTTAAAATGGTGGCTACTATCAGGGGATAGTCTGTTCTATTACAACAAAATTTGCTTTACAATGGTGGCCACTATCAGGGGATAGTCTGTTCTATCACAACAGGATTTGTTTTACAATGGTGGCCACTATCAGAGGAGTCTGTTCTATTACAACAGGATTTGTTTTACAGAGGTGGCCACTATCAGGGGATAGTCTGTTCTATTACAACAGGATTTGTTTTACAATGGTGGCCACTATCAGAGGATAGTCTGTTCTATTACAACAGGATTTGTTTTACAATGGTGGCAACTATCAGAGGATAGTCTGTTCTATTACAACAGGATTTGTTTTACAGAGGTGGCCACTATCAGGGGATAGTCTGTTCTATTACAACAGGATCTGTTTTACAATGGTGGCAACTATCAGGGGATAGTCTGTTCTATCACAACAGGATTTGTTTTACAATGGTGGCCACTATCAGAGGATAGTCTGTTCTATTACAACAGGATTTGTTTTACAATGGTGGCCACTATCAGGGGATAGTCTGTTCTATCACAACAGGATTTGTTTTACAATGGTGGCCAATATCAGTGGATAGTCTGTTCTATCACAACAGGATTTGTTTTACAATGGTGGCCACTATCAGGGGATAGTCTGTTCTATAACAAAAGGATTTGTTTTACAATGGTGGCCTCTATCAGGGGATAGTCTGTTCTATAACAGGATTTGTTTTACAATGGTGGCCACTATCAGGGGATAGTCTGTTCTATCACAACAGGATTTGTTTTACAATGGTGGCCACTATCAGGGGAAAGTCTGTTCTATAACAACAGGATTTGTTTGACAATGGTGGCCACTATTGTTTTACAATGGTGGCTACTATCAAGGGATAGTCTGTTCTATGACAACAGGATTTGTTTTACAATGGTGGCCACTATCAGGGGATAGTCTGTTCTATCACAACAAATATTTGTTTTACAATGGTGGCCACTATCAGGGGATAGTCTGTTCTATTACAACACAGGATTTGTTTTACAATGGTGGCCACTATCAGGGGATAGTCTGTTCTATCACAACAGGATTTGTTTTACAATGGTGGCCACTATCAGAGGATAGTCTGTTCTATTACAACAATATTTGTTTTACAATGGTGGCCACTATCAGGGGATAGTCTGTTCTATTACAACAGGATTTGTTTTACAATGGTGGCAACTATCAGGGGATAGTCTGTTCTATTACAACAATATTTGTTTTACAATGGTGGCCACTATCAGGGGATAGTCTGTTCCATCACAACAAGATTTGTTTTACAATGGTGGCCACTATCAGAGGATAGTCTGTTCTATCACACCAGGATTTCTTTTACACTGGTGGCCACTATCAGGGGATAGTCTGTTCTATTACAACAGGATTTGTTTTAAAATGGTCGCTACTATCAGGGGATAGTCTGTTGTATTACAACAATATTTGCTTTACAATGGTGGCCACTATCAGCGGATAGTCTGTTCTATCACAACAGGATTTGTTTTACAGGTGGCCACTATCAGGGGATAGTCTGTTCTATTACAACAGGATTTGTTTTACAATGGTGGCCACTATCAGGGGATAGTCTGTTCTATTACAACAGGATTTGTTTTAAAATGGTGGCTACTATCAGGGGATAGTCTGTTCTATTACAACAATATTTGCTTTACAATGGTGGCCACTATCAGGGGATAGTCTGTTCTATCACAACAGGATTTGTTTTACAATGGTGGCCACTATCAGAGGATAGTCTGTTCTATTACAACAGGATTTGTTTTACAGAGGTGGCCACTATCAGGGGATAGTCTGTTCTATTACAACAGGATTTGTTTACAATGGTGGCCACTATCAGGGGATAGTCTGTTCTATTACAACAGGATTTGTTTTACAATGGTGGCAACTATCAGAGGATAGTCTGTTCTATCACAACAGGATTTGTTTTACAATGGTGGCCAATATCAGTGGATAGTCTGTTCTATTACAACAGGATTTGTTTTACAATGGTGGCCACTATCAGGGGATAGTGTGTTCTATCACAACAGGATTTGTTTTACAATGGTGGCCACTATCAGAGGACAGTCTGTTCTATTACAACAGGATTTGTTTTACAATGGAGGTCCCTATCAGGGGATAGTCTGTTCTATCACAACATGATTTGTTTTACAATGGTGGCCACTATCAGAGGATAGTCTGTTCTATTACAACAGGATTTGTTTTACAATGGTGGCCACTATCAGGGGATAGTCTGTTCTATCACAACAGGATTTGTTTTACAATGGTGGCCAATATCAGTGGATAGTCTGTTCTATTACAACAGGATTTGTTTTACAATGGTAGTCCCTATCAGGGGATAGTCTGTTCTATCACAACAGGATTTGTTTTACAATGGTGGCCACTATCAGGGGATAGTTTGTTCTATCACAACAGGATTTGTTTTACAATGGTGGCCACTATCAGAGGATAGTCCGTTCTATTACAACAGGATTTGTTTTACAGAGGTGGCTACTATCAGGGGATAGTCTGTTCTATTACAACAGGATTTGTTTTACAATGGTGGCCACTATCAGGGGATAGTCTGTTCTATTACAACAGGATTTGTTTTACAATGGTGGCCACTATCAGGGGATAGTCTGTTCTATTACAACAGGATTTGTTTTTAAATGGTGGCTACTATCAGGGGATAGTCTGTTCTATTACAAAGGGATTTGTTTTACAATGGTTGCCACTATCAGGGGATAGTCTGTTCTATCACAACAGGATTTGTTTTACAATGGTGGCCACTATCAGAGGATAGTCTGTTCTATTACAACAGGATTTGTTTTACAATGGTGGCCACTATCAGAGGAAATTCGTTCTATCACAACAGGATTTGTTTTACAATGGTGGCCAATATCAGTGGATAGTCTGTTCTATTACAACAGGATTTGTTTTACAATGGTGGTCCCTATCAGGGGATAGTCTGTTCTATCACAACAGCATTTGTTTTACAATGGTGGCCACTATCAGGGGATAGTCTGTTCTATTACAACAGGATTTGTTTTACAGAGGTGGCTACTATCAGGGGATAGTCTGTTCTATTACAACAGGATTTGTTTTACAATGGTGGCCACTATCAGGGGATAGTCTGTTCTATTACAACAGGATTTGTTTTACAATGGTGGCCACTATCAGAGGATAGTCTGTTCTATTACAACAGGATTTGTTTTTAAATGGTGGATACTATCAGGGGAAAGTCTGTTCTATTACAAAAGGATTTGTTTTACAATGGTTGCCACTATCAGGGGATAGTCTGTTCTATCACAACAGGATTTGTTTTACAATGGTGGCCACTATCAGAGGATAGTCTGTTCTATTACAACAGGATTTGTTTTACAGAGGTGGCCACTATCAGGGGATAGTCTGTTCTATTACAACAGGATTTGTTTTACAATGGTGGCAACTATTAGGGGATAGTCTGTTCTATCACAACAGGATTTGTTTTACAATGGTGGCCACTATCAGAGGAAAGTCTGTTCTATTACAACAGGATTTGTTTTACAATGGTGGCCACTATCAGGGGATAGTCTGTTCTATCACAACAGGATTTGTTTTACAATGGTGGCCAATATCAGTGGATAGTCTGTTCTATTACAACAGGATTTGTTTTACAATGGTGGTCCCTATCAGGGGATAGTCTGTTCTATCACAACAGGATTTGTTTTACAATGGTGGCCACTATCAGGGGATAGTTTGTTCTATCACAACAGGATTTGTTTTACAATGGTGGCCACTATCAGAGGATAGTCTGTTCTATTACAACAGGATTTGTTTTACAGAGGTGGCTACTATCAGGGGATAGTCTGTTCTATTACAACAGGATTTGTTTTACAGAGGTGGCTACTATCAGGGGATAGTCTGTTCTATTACAACAGGATTTGTTTTACAATGGTGGCCACTATCAGGGGATAGTCTGTTCTATTACAACAGGATTTGTTTTTAAATGGTGGCTACTATCAGGGGATAGTCTGTTCTATTACAAAGGGATTTGTTTTACAATGGTTGCCACTATCAGGGGATAGTCTGTTCTATCACAACAGGATTTGTTTTACAATGGTGGCCACTATCAGAGGATAGTCTGTTCTATTACAACAGGATTTGTTTTACAATGGTGGCCACTATCAGAGGAAATTCGTTCTATCACAACAGGATTTGTTTTACAATGGTGGCCAATATCAGTGGATAGTCTGTTCTATTACAACAGGATTTGTTTTACAATGGTGGTCCCTATCAGGGGATAGTCTGCTCTATCACAGCATTTGTTTTACAATGGTGGCCACTATCAGGGGATAGTCTGTTCTATTACAACAGGATTTGTTTTACAGAGGTGGCTACTATCAGGGGATAGTCTGTTCTATTACAACAGGATTTGTTTTACAATGGTGGCCACTATCAGGGGATAGTCTGTTCTATTACAACAGGATTTGTTTTACAATGGTGGCCACTATCAGAGGATAGTCTGTTCTATTACAACAGGATTTGTTTTTAAATGGTGGATACTATCAGGGGAAAGTCTGTTCTATTACAAAAGGATTTGTTTTACAATGGTTGCCACTATCAGGGGATAGTCTGTTCTATCACAACAGGATTTGTTTTACAATGGTGGCCACTATCAGAGGATAGTCTGTTCTATTACAACAGGATTTGTTTTACAGAGGTGGCCACTATCAGGGGATAGTCTGTTCTATTACAACAGGATTTGTTTTACAATGGTGGCAACTATTAGGGGATAGTCTGTTCTATCACAACAGGATTTGTTTTACAATGGTGGCCACTATCAGAGGATAGTCTGTTCTATTACAACAGGATTTGTTTTACAATGGTGGCCACTATCAGGGGATAGTCTGTTCTATCACAACAGGATTTGTTTTACAATGGTGGCCAATATCAGTGGATAGTCTGTTCTATCACAACAGGATTTGTTTTACAATGGTGGCCACTATCAGGGGATAGTCTGTTCTATAACAACAGGATTTGTTTTACAATGGTGGCCTCTATCAGGGGATAGTCTGTTCTATAACAACAGGATTTGTTTTACAATGGTGGCCACTATCAGGGGATAGTCTGTTCTATCACAACAGGATTTGTTTTACAATGGTGGCCACTATTTGGGGATAGTCTGTTCTATTACAACAGGATTTGTTTTACAATGGTGGCCACTATCAGGGAAAGTCTGTTCTATAACAACAGAATTTGTTTGACAATGGTGGCCACTATTGTTTTACAATGGTGGCTACTATCAAGGGATAGTCTGTTCTATGACAACAGGATTTGTTTTACAATGGTGGCCACTATCAGGGGATAGTCTGTTCTATCACAACAAATATTTGTTTTACAATGGTGGCCACTATCAGGGGATAGTCTGTTCTATTACAACACAGGATTTGTTTTACAATGGTGGCCACTATCAGGGGATAGTCTGTTCTATCACAACAGGATTTGTTTTACAATGGTGGCCACTATCAGAGGATAGTCTGTTCTATTACAACAAGATTTGTTTTACAATGGTGGCCACTATCAGGGGATAGTCTGTTCTATTACAACAGGATTTGTTTTACAATGGTGGCCACTATCAGGGGATAGTCTGTTCTATTACAACAATATTTGTTTTACAATGGTGGCCACTATCAGGGGGATAGTCTGTTCCATCACAACAAGATTTGTTTTACAATGGTGGCCACTATCAGAGGATAGTCTGTTCTATCACACCAGGATTTGTTTTACACTGGTGGCCACTATCAGGGGATAGTCTGTTCTATTACAACAGGATTTGTTTTACAGAGGTGGCCACTATCAGGGGATAGTCTGTTCTATTACAACAGGATTTGTTTTAAAATGGTGGCTACTATCAGGCGACAGTCTGTTGTATTACAACAATATTTGCTTTACAATGGTGGCCACTATCAGGGGATAGTCTGTTCTATCACAACAGGATTTGTTTTACAGGTGGCCACTATCAGGGGATAGTCTGTTCTATTACAACAGGATTTGTTTTACAATGGTGGCCACTATCAGGGGATAGTCTGTTCTATTACAACAGGATTTGTTTTAAAATGGTGGCTACTATCAGGGGATAGTCTGTTCTATTACAACAATATTTGCTTTACAATGGTGGCCACTATCAGGGGATAGTCTGTTCTATCACAACAGGATTTGTTTTACAATGGTGGCCACTATCAGGGGATAGTCTGTTCTATTACAACAGGATTTGTTTACAATGGTGGCCACTATCAGGGGATAGTCTGTTCTATTACAACAGGATTTGTTTTACAACGGTGGCAACTATCAGAGGATAGTCTGTTCTATTACAACAGGATTTGTTTTACAGAGGTGGCCACTATCAGGGGATAGTCTGTTCTATTACAACAGGATTTGTTTTACAATGGTGGCCACTATCAGGGGATAGTCTGTTCTATCACAACAGGATTTGTTTTACAATGGTGGCCACTATCAGAGGATAGTCTGTTCTATTAAAACAGGATTTGTTTTATAATGGAGGTCCCTATCAGGGGATAGTCTGTTCTATCACAACATGATTTGTTTTACAATGGTGGCCACTATCAGAGGATAGTCTGTTCTATTACAACAGGATTTGTTTTACAATGGTGGCCACTATCAGGGGATAGTCTGTTCTATTACAACAGGATTTGTTTTACAATGGTGGTCCCTATCAGGGGATAGTCTGTTCTATCACAACAGGATTTGTTTTACAATGGTGGTCCCTATCAGGGGATAGTCTGTTCTATCACAACAGCATGTTTTACAATGGTGGCCACTATCAGGGGATAGTCTGTTCTATTACAACAGGATTTGTTTTACAGAGGTGGCTACTATCAGGGGATAGTCTATTCTATTACAACAGGATTTGTTTTACAATGGTGGCCACTATCAGGGGATAGTCTGTTCTATTACAACAGGATTTGTTTTACAATGGTGGCCACTATCAGAGGATAGTCTGTTCTATTACAACAGGATTTGTTTTTAAATGGTGGATACTATCAGGGGAAAGTCTGTTCTATTACAAAAGGATTTGTTTTACAATGGTTGCCACTATCAGGGGATAGTCTGTTCTATCACAACAGGATTTGTTTTACAATGGTGGCCACTATCAGAGGATAGTCTGTTCTATTACAACAGGATTTGTTTTACAATGGTGGTCCCTATCAGGGGATAGTCTGTTCTATCACAACAGGATTTGTTTTACAATGGTGGCCACTATCAGGGGATAGTCTGTTCTATTACAACAATATTTGTTTTACAATGGTAGCCACTATCAGGGGATAGTCTGTTCCATCACAACAAGATTTGTTTTACAATGGTGGCCACTATCAGAGGATAGTCTGTTCTATCACAACAGGATTTGTTTTACACTGGTGGCCACTATCAGGGGATAGTCTGTTCTATTACAACAGGATTTGTTTTACAGATGTGGCCACTATCAGGGGATAGTCTGCTCTATCACAACAGGATTTGTTTTACAATGGTGGCCACTATCAGGGGATAGTCTGTTCTATCACAACAGGATTTGTTTAACAATGGTGGCCACTATCAGAGGATGGTCTGTTCTATTACAACAAGATTTGTTTTACAGGTGGCCACTATCAGGGGATAGTCTGTTCTATTACAACAGGATTTGTTTTAAAATGGTGGCTACTATCAGGGGATAGTCTGTTGTATTACAACAATATTTGCTTTACAATGGTGGCCACTATCAGGGGATAGTCTGTTCTATCACAACAGGATTTGTTTTACAGGTGGCCACTATCAGGGGATAGTCTGTTCTATTACAACAGGATTTGTTTTACAATGGTGGCCACTATCAGGGGATAGTCTGTTCTATTACAACAGGATTTGTTTTAAAATGGTGGCTACTATCAGGGGATAGTCTGTTCTATTACAACAATATTTGCTTTACAATGGTGGCCACTATCAGGGGATAGTATGTTCTATCACAACAGGATTTGTTTTACAATGGTGGCCACTATCAGAGGATAGTCTGTTCTATTACAACAGGATTTGTTTTACAGAGGTGGCTACTATCAGGGGATAGTCTGTTCTATTACAACAGGATTTGTTTTACAATGGTGGCCACTATCAGGGGATAGTCTGTTCTATTACAACAGGATTTGTTTTACAATGGTGGCGACTATCAGAGGATATTCTGTTCTATTACAACAGGATTTGTTTTTAAATGGTGGATACTATCAGGGGAAAGTCTGTTCTATTACAAAAGGATTTGTTTTACAATGGTTGCCACTATCAGGGGATAGTCTGTTCTATCACAACAGGATTTGTTTTACAATGGTGGCCACTATCAGAGGATAGTCTGTTCTATTACAACAGGATTTGTTTTACAATGGTGGTCCCTATCAGGGGATAGTCTGTTCTATCACAACAGGATTTGTTTTACAATGGTGGCCACTATCAGGGGATAGTCTGTTCTATTACAACAATATTTGTTTTACAATGGTAGCCACTATCAGGGGATAGTCTGTTCCATCACAACAAGATTTGTTTTACAATGGTGGCCACTATCAGAGGATAGTCTGTTCTATCACAACAGGATTTGTTTTACACTGGTGGCCACTATCAGGGGATAGTCTGTTCTATTACAACAGGATTTGTTTTACAGAGGTGGCCACTATCAGGGGATAGTCTGCTCTATCACAACAGGATTTGTTTTACAATGGTGGCCACTATCAGGGGATAGTCTGTTCTATCACAACAGGATTTGTTTAACAATGGTGGCCACTATCAGAGGATAGTCTGTTCTATTACAACAGGATTTGTTTTACAGGTGGCCACTATCAGGGGATAGTCTGTTCTATTACAACAGGATTTGTTTTACAATGGTGGCCACTATCAGGGGATAGTCTGTTCTATTACAACAGGATTTGTTTTAAAATGGTGGCTACTATCAGGGGATAGTCTGTTGTATTACAACAATATTTGCTTTACAATGGTGGCCACTATCAGGGGATAGTCTGTTCTATCACAACAGGATTTGTTTTACAGGTGGCCACTATCAGGGGATAGTCTGTTCTATTACAACAGGATTTGTTTTACAATGGTGGCCACTATCAGGGGATAGTCTGTTCTATTACAACAGGATTTGTTTTAAAATGGTGGCTACTATCAGGGGATAGTCTGTTCTATTACAACAATATTTGCTTTACAATGGTGGCCACTATCAGGGGATAGTCTGTTCTATCACAACAGGATTTGTTTTACAATGGTGGCCACTATCAGAGGATAGTCTGTTCTATTACAACAGGATTTGTTTTACAGAGGTGGCCACTATCAGGGGATAGTCTGTTCTATTACAACAGGATTTGTTTTACTATGGTGGCCACTATCAGGGGATAGTCTGTTCTATTACAACAGGATTTGTTTTACAATGGTGGCAACTATCAGAGGATAGTCTGTTCTATTACAACAGGATTTGTTTTACAGAGGTGGCCACTATCAGGGGATAGTCTGTTCTATCACAACAGGATTTGTTTTACAATGGTGGCGACTATCAGAGGATATTCTGTTCTATTACAACAGGATTTGTTTTAACATGGTGGATACTATCAGGGGAAAGTCTGTTCTATTACAAAAGGATTTGTTTTACAATGGTTGCCACTATCAGGGGATAGTCTGTTCTATCACAACAGGATTTGTTTTACAATGGTGGCCACTATCAGAGGATAGTCTGTTCTATTACAACAGGATTTGTTTTACAATGGTGGTCCCTATCAGGGGATAGTCTGTTCTATCACAACAGGATTTGTTTTACAATGGTGGCCACTATCAGGGGATAGTCTGTTCTATTACAACAATATTTGTTTTACAATGGTAGCCACTATCAGGGGATAGTCTGTTCCATCACAACAAGATTTGTTTTACAATGGTGGCCACTATCAGAGGATAGTCTGTTCTATCACAACAGGATTTGTTTTACACTGGTGGCCACTATCAGGGGATAGTCTGTTCTATTACAACAGGATTTGTTTTACAGAGGTGGCCACTATCAGGGGATAGTCTGCTCTATCACAACAGGATTTGTTTTACAATGGTGGCCACTATCAGAGGATAGTCTGTTCTATTACAACAGGATTTGTTTTACAGGTGGCCACTATCAGGGGATAGTCTGTTCTATTACAACAGGATTTGTTTTACAATGGTGGCCACTATCAGGGGATAGTCTGTTCTATTACAACAGGATTTGTTTTAAAATGGTGGCTACTATCAGGGGATAGTCTGTTGTATTACAACAATATTTGCTTTACAATGGTGGCCACTATCAGGGGATAGTCTGTTCTATCACAACAGGATTTGTTTTACAGGTGGCCACTATCAGGGGATAGTCTGTTCTATTACAACAGGATTTGTTTTACAATGGTGGCCACTATCAGGGGATAGTCTGTTCTATTACAACAGGATTTGTTTTAAAATGGTGGCTACTATCAGGGGATAGTCTGTTCTATTACAACAATATTTGCTTTACAATGGTGGCCACTATCAGGGGATAGTCTGTTCTATTACAACAGGATTTGTTTTACAGAGGTGGCCACTATCAGGGGATAGTCTGTTCTATTACAACAGGATTTGTTTTACTATGGTGGCCACTATCAGGGGATAGTCTGTTCTATTACAACAGGATTTGTTTTACAATGGTGGCAACTATCAGAGGATAGTCTGTTCTATTACAACAGGATTTGTTTTACAGAGGTGGCCACTATCAGGGGATAGTCTGTTCTATTACAACAGGATTTGTTTTACAATGGTGGCCACTATCAGGGGATAGTCTGTTCTATTACAACAGGATTTGTTTTAAAATGGTGGCTACTATCAGGGGATAGTCTGTTCTATTACAACAATATTTGCTTTACAATGGTGGCCACTATCAGGGGATAGTCTGTTCTATCACAACAGGATTTGTTTTACAATGGTGGCCACTATCAGGGGATAGTCTGTTCTATTACAACAGGATTTGTTTACAATGGTGGCCACTATCAGGGGATAGTCTGTTCTATTACAACAGGATTTGTTTTACAACGGTGGCAACTATCAGAGGATAGTCTGTTCTATTACAACAGGATTTGTTTTACAGAGGTGGCCACTATCAGGGGATAGTCTGTTCTATTACAACAGGATTTGTTTTACAATGGTGGCCACTATCAGGGGATAGTCTGTTCTATCACAACAGGATTTGTTTTACAATGGTGGCCACTATCAGAGGATAGTCTGTTCTATTACAACAGGATTTGTTTTATAATGGAGGTCCCTATCAGGGGATAGTCTGTTCTATCACAACATGATTTGTTTTACAATGGTGGCCACTATCAGAGGATAGTCTGTTCTATTATAACAGGATTTGTTTTACAATGGTGGCCACTATCAGGGGATAGTCTGTTCTATTACAACAGGATTTGTTTTACAATGGTGGTCCCTATCAGGGGATAGTCTGTTCTATCACAACAGGATTTGTTTTACAATGGTGGTCCCTATCAGGGGATAGTCTGTTCTATCACAACAGCATGTTTTACAATGGTGGCCACTATCAGGGGATAGTCTGTTCTATTACAACAGGATTTGTTTTACAGAGGTGGCTACTATCAGGGGATAGTCTATTCTATTACAACAGGATTTGTTTTACAATGGTGGCCACTATCAGGGGATAGTCTG
Organism: Limnoperna fortunei; assembly: GCA_944474755.1. Classification (NCBI taxonomy): domain Eukaryota; kingdom Metazoa; phylum Mollusca; class Bivalvia; order Mytilida; family Modiolidae; genus Limnoperna; species Limnoperna fortunei. The sequence goes on from OX104115.1 coordinate 79,808,829, forward strand.
TTCTATTACAACAGGATTTGTTTTACAATGGTGGCCACTATCAGAGGATAGTCTGTTCTATTACAACAGGATTTGTTTTTAAATGGTGGATACTATCAGGGGAAAGTCTGTTCTATTACAAAAGGATTTGTTTTACAATGGTTGCCACTATCAGGGGATAGTCTGTTCTATCACAACAGGATTTGTTTTACAATGGTGGCCACTATCAGAGGATAGTCTGTTCTATTACAACAGGATTTGTTTTACAATGGTGGTCCCTATCAGGGGATAGTCTGTTCTATCACAACAGGATTTGTTTTACAATGGTGGCCACTATCAGGGGATAGTCTGTTCTATTACAACAATATTTGTTTTACAATGGTAGCCACTATCAGGGGATAGTCTGTTCCATCACAACAAGATTTGTTTTACAATGGTGGCCACTATCAGAGGATAGTCTGTTCTATCACAACAGGATTTGTTTTACACTGGTGGCCACTATCAGGGGATAGTCTGTTCTATTACAACAGGATTTGTTTTACAGATGTGGCCACTATCAGGGGATAGTCTGCTCTATCACAACAGGATTTGTTTTACAATGGTGGCCACTATCAGGGGATAGTCTGTTCTATCACAACAGGATTTGTTTAACAATGGTGGCCACTATCAGAGGATGGTCTGTTCTATTACAACAAGATTTGTTTTACAGGTGGCCACTATCAGGGGATAGTCTGTTCTATTACAACAGGATTTGTTTTAAAATGGTGGCTACTATCAGGGGATAGTCTGTTGTATTACAACAATATTTGCTTTACAATGGTGGCCACTATCAGGGGATAGTCTGTTCTATCACAACAGGATTTGTTTTACAGGTGGCCACTATCAGGGGATAGTCTGTTCTATTACAACAGGATTTGTTTTACAATGGTGGCCACTATCAGGGGATAGTCTGTTCTATTACAACAGGATTTGTTTTAAAATGGTGGCTACTATCAGGGGATAGTCTGTTCTATTACAACAATATTTGCTTTACAATGGTGGCCACTATCAGGGGATAGTATGTTCTATCACAACAGGATTTGTTTTACAATGGTGGCCACTATCAGAGGATAGTCTGTTCTATTACAACAGGATTTGTTTTACAGAGGTGGCTACTATCAGGGGATAGTCTGTTCTATTACAACAGGATTTGTTTTACAATGGTGGCCACTATCAGGGGATAGTCTGTTCTATTACAACAGGATTTGTTTTACAATGGTGGCGACTATCAGAGGATATTCTGTTCTATTACAACAGGATTTGTTTTTAAATGGTGGATACTATCAGGGGAAAGTCTGTTCTATTACAAAAGGATTTGTTTTACAATGGTTGCCACTATCAGGGGATAGTCTGTTCTATCACAACAGGATTTGTTTTACAATGGTGGCCACTATCAGAGGATAGTCTGTTCTATTACAACAGGATTTGTTTTACAATGGTGGTCCCTATCAGGGGATAGTCTGTTCTATCACAACAGGATTTGTTTTACAATGGTGGCCACTATCAGGGGATAGTCTGTTCTATTACAACAATATTTGTTTTACAATGGTAGCCACTATCAGGGGATAGTCTGTTCCATCACAACAAGATTTGTTTTACAATGGTGGCCACTATCAGAGGATAGTCTGTTCTATCACAACAGGATTTGTTTTACACTGGTGGCCACTATCAGGGGATAGTCTGTTCTATTACAACAGGATTTGTTTTACAGAGGTGGCCACTATCAGGGGATAGTCTGCTCTATCACAACAGGATTTGTTTTACAATGGTGGCCACTATCAGGGGATAGTCTGTTCTATCACAACAGGATTTGTTTAACAATGGTGGCCACTATCAGAGGATAGTCTGTTCTATTACAACAGGATTTGTTTTACAGGTGGCCACTATCAGGGGATAGTCTGTTCTATTACAACAGGATTTGTTTTACAATGGTGGCCACTATCAGGGGATAGTCTGTTCTATTACAACAGGATTTGTTTTAAAATGGTGGCTACTATCAGGGGATAGTCTGTTGTATTACAACAATATTTGCTTTACAATGGTGGCCACTATCAGGGGATAGTCTGTTCTATCACAACAGGATTTGTTTTACAGGTGGCCACTATCAGGGGATAGTCTGTTCTATTACAACAGGATTTGTTTTACAATGGTGGCCACTATCAGGGGATAGTCTGTTCTATTACAACAGGATTTGTTTTAAAATGGTGGCTACTATCAGGGGATAGTCTGTTCTATTACAACAATATTTGCTTTACAATGGTGGCCACTATCAGGGGATAGTCTGTTCTATCACAACAGGATTTGTTTTACAATGGTGGCCACTATCAGAGGATAGTCTGTTCTATTACAACAGGATTTGTTTTACAGAGGTGGCCACTATCAGGGGATAGTCTGTTCTATTACAACAGGATTTGTTTTACTATGGTGGCCACTATCAGGGGATAGTCTGTTCTATTACAACAGGATTTGTTTTACAATGGTGGCAACTATCAGAGGATAGTCTGTTCTATTACAACAGGATTTGTTTTACAATGGTGGCCACTATCAGGGGATAGTCTGTTCTATCACAACAGGATTTGTTTTACAATGGTGGCCACTATCAGAGGATAGTCTGTTCTATTACAACAGGATTTGTTTTACAGAGGTGGCTACTATCAGGGGATAGTCTGTTCTATTACAACAGGATTTGTTTTACAATGGTGGCCACTATCAGGGGATAGTCTGTTCTATTACAACAGGATTTGTTTTACAATGGTGGCGACTATCAGAGGATATTCTGTTCTATTACAACAGGATTTGTTTTTAAATGGTGGATACTATCAGGGGAAAGTCTGTTCTATTACAAAAGGATTTGTTTGACAATGGTTGCCACTATCAGGGGATAGTCTGTTCTATCACAACAGGATTTGTTTTACAATGGTGGCCACTATCAGAGGATAGTCTGTTCTATTACAACAGGATTTGTTTTACAATGGTGGTCCCTATCAGGGGATAGTCTGTTCTATCACAACAGGATTTGTTTTACAATGGTGGCCACTATCAGGGGATAGTCTGTTCTATTACAACAATATTTGTTTTACAATGGTAGCCACTATCAGGGGATAGTCTGTTCCATCACAACAAGATTTGTTTTACAATGGTGGCCACTATCAGAGGATAGTCTGTTCTATCACAACAGGATTTGTTTTACACTGGTGGCCACTATCAGGGGATAGTCTGTTCTATTACAACAGGATTTGTTTTACAGAGGTGGCCACTATCAGGGGATAGTCTGCTCTATCACAACAGGATTTGTTTTACAATGGTGGCCACTATCAGGGGATAGTCTGTTCTATCACAACAGGATTTGTTTAACAATGGTGGCCACTATCAGAGGATAGTCTGTTCTATTACAACAGGATTTGTTTTACAGGTGGCCACTATCAGGGGATAGTCTGTTCTATTACAACAGGATTTGTTTTACAATGGTGGCCACTATCAGGGGATAGTCTGTTCTATTACAACAGGATTTGTTTTAAAATGGTGGCTACTATCAGGGGATAGTCTGTTGTATTACAACAATATTTGCTTTACAATGGTGGCCACTATCAGGGGATAGTCTGTTCTATCACAACAGGATTTGTTTTACAGGTGGCCACTATCAGGGGATAGTCTGTTCTATTACAACAGGATTTGTTTTACAATGGTGGCCACTATCAGGGGATAGTCTGTTCTATTACAACAGGATTTGTTTTAAAATGGTGGCTACTATCAGGGGATAGTCTGTTCTATTACAACAATATTTGCTTTACAATGGTGGCCACTATCAGGGGATAGTCTGTTCTATCACAACAGGATTTGTTTTACAATGGTGGCCACTATCAGAGGATAGTCTGTTCTATTACAACAGGATTTGTTTTACAGAGGTGGCCACTATCAGGGGATAGTCTGTTCTATTACAACAGGATTTGTTTTACTATGGTGGCCACTATCAGGGGATAGTCTGTTCTATTACAACAGGATTTGTTTTACAATGGTGGCAACTATCAGAGGATAGTCTGTTCTATTACAACAGGATTTGTTTTACAATGGTGGCCACTATCAGGGGATAGTCTGTTCTATCACAACAGGATTTGTTTTACAATGGTGGCGACTATCAGAGGATAGTCTGTTCTATTACAACAGGATTTGTTTTACAGAGGTGGCTACTATCAGGGGATAGTCTGTTCTATTACAACAGGATTTGTTTTACAATGGTGGCCACTATCAGGGGATAGTCTGTTCTATTACAACAGGATTTGTTTTACAATGGTGGCGACTATCAGAGGATATTCTGTTCTATTACAACAGGATTTGTTTTTAAATGGTGGATACTATCAGGGGAAAGTCTGTTCTATTACAAAAGGATTTGTTTTACAATGGTTGCCACTATCAGGGGATAGTCTGTTCTATCACAACAGGATTTGTTTTACAATGGTGGCCACTATCAGAGGATAGTCTGTTCTATTACAACAGGATTTGTTTTACAATGGTGGTCCCTATCAGGGGATAGTCTGTTCTATCACAACAGGATTTGTTTTACAATGGTGGCCACTATCAGGGGATAGTCTGTTCTATTACAACAATATTTGTTTTACAATGGTAGCCACTATCAGGGGATAGTCTGTTCCATCACAACAAGATTTGTTTTACAATGGTGGCCACTATCAGAGGATAGTCTGTTCTATCACAACAGGATTTGTTTTACACTGGTGGCCACTATCAGGGGATAGTCTGTTCTATTACAACAGGATTTGTTTTACAGAGGTGGCCACTATCAGGGGATAGTCTGCTCTATCACAACAGGATTTGTTTTACAATGGTGGCCACTATCAGGGGATAGTCTGTTCTATCACAACAGGATTTGTTTAACAATGGTGGCCACTATCAGAGGATAGTCTGTTCTATTACAACAGGATTTGTTTTACAGGTGGCCACTATCAGGGGATAGTCTGTTCTATTACAACAGGATTTGTTTTACAATGGTGGCCACTATCAGGGGATAGTCTGTTCTATTACAACAGGATTTGTTTTAAAATGGTGGCTACTATCAGGGGATAGTCTGTTGTATTACAACAATATTTGCTTTACAATGGTGGCCACTATCAGGGGATAGTCTGTTCTATCACAACAGGATTTGTTTTACAGGTGGCCACTATCAGGGGATAGTCTGTTCTATTACAACAGGATTTGTTTTACAATGGTGGCCACTATCAGGGGATAGTCTGTTCTATTACAACAGGATTTGTTTTAAAATGGTGGCTACTATCAGGGGATAGTCTGTTCTATTACAACAATATTTGCTTTACAATGGTGGCCACTATCAGGGGATAGTCTGTTCTATCACAACAGGATTTGTTTTACAATGGTGGCCACTATCAGAGGATAGTCTGTTCTATTACAACAGGATTTGTTTTACAGAGGTGGCCACTATCAGGGGATAGTCTGTTCTATTACAACAGGATTTGTTTTACTATGGTGGCCACTATCAGGGGATAGTCTGTTCTATTACAACAGGATTTGTTTTACAATGGTGGCAACTATCAGAGGATAGTCTGTTCTATTACAACAGGATTTGTTTTACAATGGTGGCCACTATCAGGGGATAGTCTGTTCTATCACAACAGGATTTGTTTTACAATGGTGGCCACTATCAGAGGATAGTCTGTTCTATTACAACAGGATTTGTTTTACAGAGGTGGCTACTATCAGGGGATAGTCTGTTCTATTACAACAGGATTTGTTTTACAATGGTGGCCACTATCAGGGGATAGTCTGTTCTATTACAACAGGATTTGTTTTACAATGGTGGCGACTATCAGAGGATATTCTGTTCTATTACAACAGGATTTGTTTTTAAATGGTGGATACTATCAGGGGAAAGTCTGTTCTATTACAAAAGGATTTGTTTGACAATGGTTGCCACTATCAGGGGATAGTCTGTTCTATCACAACAGGATTTGTTTTACAATGGTGGCCACTATCAGAGGATAGTCTGTTCTATTACAACAGGATTTGTTTTACAATGGTGGTCCCTATCAGGGGATAGTCTGTTCTATCACAACAGGATTTGTTTTACAATGGTGGCCACTATCAGGGGATAGTCTGTTCTATTACAACAATATTTGTTTTACAATGGTAGCCACTATCAGGGGATAGTCTGTTCCATCACAACAAGATTTGTTTTACAATGGTGGCCACTATCAGAGGATAGTCTGTTCTATCACAACAGGATTTGTTTTACACTGGTGGCCACTATCAGGGGATAGTCTGTTCTATTACAACAGGATTTGTTTTACAGAGGTGGCCACTATCAGGGGATAGTCTGCTCTATCACAACAGGATTTGTTTTACAATGGTGGCCACTATCAGGGGATAGTCTGTTCTATCACAACAGGATTTGTTTAACAATGGTGGCCACTATCAGAGGATAGTCTGTTCTATTACAACAGGATTTGTTTTACAGGTGGCCACTATCAGGGGATAGTCTGTTCTATTACAACAGGATTTGTTTTACAATGGTGGCCACTATCAGGGGATAGTCTGTTCTATTACAACAGGATTTGTTTTAAAATGGTGGCTACTATCAGGGGATAGTCTGTTGTATTACAACAATATTTGCTTTACAATGGTGGCCACTATCAGGGGATAGTCTGTTCTATCACAACAGGATTTGTTTTACAGGTGGCCACTATCAGGGGATAGTCTGTTCTATTACAACAGGATTTGTTTTACAATGGTGGCCACTATCAGGGGATAGTCTGTTCTATTACAACAGGATTTGTTTTAAAATGGTGGCTACTATCAGGGGATAGTCTGTTCTATTACAACAATATTTGCTTTACAATGGTGGCCACTATCAGGGGATAGTCTGTTCTATCACAACAGGATTTGTTTTACAATGGTGGCCACTATCAGAGGATAGTCTGTTCTATTACAACAGGATTTGTTTTACAGAGGTGGCCACTATCAGGGGATAGTCTGTTCTATTACAACAGGATTTGTTTTACTATGGTGGCCACTATCAGGGGATAGTCTGTTCTATTACAACAGGATTTGTTTTACAATGGTGGCAACTATCAGAGGATAGTCTGTTCTATTACAACAGGATTTGTTTTACAATGGTGGCCACTATCAGGGGATAGTCTGTTCTATCACAACAGGATTTGTTTTACAATGGTGGCCACTATCAGAGGATAGTCTGTTCTATTACAACAGGATTTGTTTTACAGAGGTGGCTACTATCAGGGGATAGTCTGTTCTATTACAACAGGATTTGTTTTACAATGGTGGCCACTATCAGGGGATAGTCTGTTCTATTACAACAGGATTTGTTTTACAATGGTGGCGACTATCAGAGGATATTCTGTTCTATTACAACAGGATTTGTTTTTAAATGGTGGATACTATCAGGGGAAAGTCTGTTCTATTACAAAAGGATTTGTTTGACAATGGTTGCCACTATCAGGGGATAGTCTGTTCTATCACAACAGGATTTGTTTTACAATGGTGGCCACTATCAGAGGATAGTCTGTTCTATTACAACAGGATTTGTTTTACAATGGTGGTCCCTATCAGGGGATAGTCTGTTCTATCACAACAGGATTTGTTTTACAATGGTGGCCACTATCAGGGGATAGTCTGTTCTATTACAACAATATTTGTTTTACAATGGTAGCCACTATCAGGGGATAGTCTGTTCCATCACAACAAGATTTGTTTTACAATGGTGGCCACTATCAGAGGATAGTCTGTTCTATCACAACAGGATTTGTTTTACACTGGTGGCCACTATCAGGGGATAGTCTGTTCTATTACAACAGGATTTGTTTTACAGAGGTGGCCACTATCAGGGGATAGTCTGCTCTATCACAACAGGATTTGTTTTACAATGGTGGCCACTATCAGGGGATAGTCTGTTCTATCACAACAGGATTTGTTTAACAATGGTGGCCACTATCAGAGGATAGTCTGTTCTATTACAACAGGATTTGTTTTACAGGTGGCCACTATCAGGGGATAGTCTGTTCTATTACAACAGGATTTGTTTTACAATGGTGGCCACTATCAGGGGATAGTCTGTTCTATTACAACAGGATTTGTTTTAAAATGGTGGCTACTATCAGGGGATAGTCTGTTGTATTACAACAATATTTGCTTTACAATGGTGGCCACTATCAGGGGATAGTCTGTTCTATCACAACAGGATTTGTTTTACAGGTGGCCACTATCAGGGGATAGTCTGTTCTATTACAACAGGATTTGTTTTACAATGGTGGCCACTATCAGGGGATAGTCTGTTCTATTACAACAGGATTTGTTTTAAAATGGTGGCTACTATCAGGGGATAGTCTGTTCTATTACAACAATATTTGCTTTACAATGGTGGCCACTATCAGGGGATAGTCTGTTCTATCACAACAGGATTTGTTTTACAATGGTGGCCACTATCAGAGGATAGTCTGTTCTATTACAACAGGATTTGTTTTACAGAGGTGGCCACTATCAGGGGATAGTCTGTTCTATTACAACAGGATTTGTTTTACTATGGTGGCCACTATCAGGGGATAGTCTGTTCTATTACAACAGGATTTGTTTTACAATGGTGGCCACTATCAGAGGATAGTCTGTTCTATTACAACAGGATTTGTTTTACAATGGTGGCCACTATCAGGGGATAGTCTGTTCTATCACAACAGGATTTGTTTTACAATGGTGGCCACTATCAGAGGATAGTCTGTTCTATTACAACAGGATTTGTTTTACAGAGGTGGCTACTATCAGGGGATAGTCTGTTCTATTACAACAGGATTTGTTTTACAATGGTGGCCACTATCAGGGGATAGTCTGTTCTATTACAACAGGATTTGTTTTACAATGGTGGCGACTATCAGAGGATATTCTGTTCTATTACAACAGGATTTGTTTTTAAATGGTGGATACTATCAGGGGAAAGTCTGTTCTATTACAAAAGGATTTGTTTTACAATGGTTGCCACTATCAGGGGATAGTCTGTTCTATCACAACAGGATTTGTTTTACAATGGTGGCCACTATCAGAGGATAGTCTGTTCTATTACAACAGGATTTGTTTTACAATGGTGGTCCCTATCAGGGGATAGTCTGTTCTATCACAACAGGATTTGTTTTACAATGGTGGCCACTATCAGGGGATAGTCTGTTCTATTACAACAATATTTGTTTTACAATGGTAGCCACTATCAGGGGATAGTCTGTTCCATCACAACAAGATTTGTTTTACAATGGTGGCCACTATCAGAGGATAGTCTGTTCTATCACAACAGGATTTGTTTTACACTGGTGGCCACTATCAGGGGATAGTCTGTTCTATTACAACAGGATTTGTTTTACAGAGGTGGCCACTATCAGGGGATAGTCTGCTCTATCACAACAGGATTTGTTTTACAATGGTGGCCACTATCAGGGGATAGTCTGTTCTATCACAACAGGATTTGTTTAACAATGGTGGCCACTATCAGAGGATAGTCTGTTCTATTACAACAGGATTTGTTTTACAGGTGGCCACTATCAGGGGATAGTCTGTTCTATTACAACAGGATTTGTTTTACAATGGTGGCCACTATCAGGGGATAGTCTGTTCTATTACAACAGGATTTGTTTTAAAATGGTGGCTACTATCAGGGGATAGTCTGTTGTATTACAACAATATTTGCTTTACAATGGTGGCCACTATCAGGGGATAGTCTGTTCTATCACAACAGGATTTGTTTTACAGGTGGCCACTATCAGGGGATAGTCTGTTCTATTACAACAGGATTTGTTTTACAATGGTGGCCACTATCAGGGGATAGTCTGTTCTATTACAACAGGATTTGTTTTAAAATGGTGGCTACTATCAGGGGATAGTCTGTTCTATTACAACAATATTTGCTTTACAATGGTGGCCACTATCAGGGGATAGTCTGTTCTATCACAACAGGATTTGTTTTACAATGGTGGCCACTATCAGAGGATAGTCTGTTCTATTACAACAGGATTTGTTTTACAGAGGTGGCCACTATCAGGGGATAGTCTGTTCTATCACAACAGGATTTGTTTTACAATGGTGGCCACTATCAGGGGATAGTCTGTTCTATTACAACAATATTTGTTTTACAATGGTAGCCACTATCAGGGGATAGTCTGTTCCATCACAACAAGATTTGTTTTACAATGGTGGCCACTATCAGAGGATAGTCTGTTCTATCACAACAGGATTTGTTTTACACTGGTGGCCACTATCAGGGGATAGTCTGTTCTATTACAACAGGATTTGTTTTACAGAGGTGGCCACTATCAGGGGATAGTCTGCTCTATCACAACAGGATTTGTTTTACAATGGTGGCCACTATCAGGGGATAGTCTGTTCTATCACAACAGGATTTGTTTAACAATGGTGGCCACTATCAGAGGATAGTCTGTTCTATTACAACAGGATTTGTTTTACAGGTGGCCACTATCAGGGGATAGTCTGTTCTATTACAACAGGATTTGTTTTACAATGGTGGCCACTATCAGGGGATAGTCTGTTCTATTACAACAGGATTTGTTTTAAAATGGTGGCTACTATCAGGGGATAGTCTGTTGTATTACAACAATATTTGCTTTACAATGGTGGCCACTATCAGGGGATAGTCTGTTCTATCACAACAGGATTTGTTTTACAGGTGGCCACTATCAGGGGATAGTCTGTTCTATTACAACAGGATTTGTTTTACAATGGTGGCCACTATCAGGGGATAGTCTGTTCTATTACAACAGGATTTGTTTTAAAATGGTGGCTACTATCAGGGGATAGTCTGTTCTATTACAACAATATTTGCTTTACAATGGTGGCCACTATCAGGGGATAGTCTGTTCTATCACAACAGGATTTGTTTTACAATGGTGGCCACTATCAGAGGATAGTCTGTTCTATTACAACAGGATTTGTTTTACAGAGGTGGCCACTATCAGGGGATAGTCTGTTCTATTACAACAGGATTTGTTTTACTATGGTGGCCACTATCAGGGGATAGTCTGTTCTATTACAACAGGATTTGTTTTACAATGGTGGCAACTATCAGAGGATAGTCTGTTCTATTACAACAGGATTTGTTTTACAGAGGTGGCCACTATCAGGGGATAGTCTGTTCTATCACAACAGGATTTGTTTTACAATGGTGGCCACTATCAGAGGATAGTCTGTTCTATTACAACAGGATTTGTTTTACAATGGAGGTCCCTATCAGGGGATAGTCTGTTCTATCACAACATGATTTGTTTTACAATGGTGGCCACTATCAGAGGATAGTCTGTTCTATTACAACAGGATTTGTTTTACAATGGTGGCCACTATCAGGGGATAGTCTGTTCTATCACAACAGGATTTGTTTTACAATGGTGGCCAATATCAGTGGATAGTCTGTTCTATTACAACAGGATTTGTTTTACAATGGTGGTCCCTATCAGGGGATAGTCTGTTCTATCACAAAAGGATTTGTTTTACAATGGTGGCCACTATCAGGGGATAGTTTATTCTATCACAACAGGATTTGTTTTACAATGGTGGCCACTATCAGAGGATAGTCTGTTCTATTACAACAGGATTTGTTTTACAGAGGTGGCTACTATCAGGGGATAGTCTGTTCTATTACAACAGGATTTGTTTTACAATGGTGGCCACTATCAGGGGATAGTCTGTTCTATTACAACAGGATTTGTTTTACAATTGTGGCCACTATCAGAGGATAGTCTGTTCTATTACAACAGGATTTGTTTTTAAATTGTGGCTACTATCAGGGGATAGTCTGTTCTATTACAACAGGATTTGTTTTACAATGGTGGTCCCTATCAGGGGATAGTCTGTTCTATCACAACAGGATTTGTTTTACAATGGTGGTCCCTATCAGGGGATAGTCTGTTCTATCACCACAGCATGTTTTACAATGGTGGCCACTATCAGGGGATAGTCTGTTCTATTACAACAGGATTTGTTTTACAGAGGTGGCTACTATCAGGGGATAGTCTGTTCTATTACAACAGGATTTGTTTTACAATGGTGGCCACTATCAGGGGATAGTCTGTTCTATTACAACAGGATTTGTTTTACAATGGTGGCCACTATCAGAGGATAGTCTGTTCTATTACAACAGGATTTGTTTTTAAATGGTGGATACTATCAGGGGAAAGTCTGTTCTATTACAAAAGGATTTGTTTTACAATGGTTGCCACTATCAGGGGATAGTCTGTTCTATCACAACAGGATTTGTTTTACAATGGTGGCCACTATCAGAGGATAGTCTGTTCTATTACAACAGGATTTGTTTTACAATGGTGGTCCCTATCAGGGGATAGTCTGTTCTATCACAACAGGATTTGTTTTACAATGGTGGCCACTATCAGGGGATAGTCTGTTCTATTACAACAATATTTGTTTTACAATGGTAGCCACTATCAGGGGATAGTCTGTTCCATCACAACAAGATTTGTTTTACAATGGTGGCCACTATCAGAGGATAGTCTGTTCTATCACAACAGGATTTGTTTTACACTGGTGGCCACTATCAGGGGATAGTCTGTTCTATTACAACAGGATTTGTTTTACAGAGGTGGCCACTATCAGGGGATAGTCTGCTCTATCACAACAGGATTTGTTTTACAATGGTGGCCACTATCAGGGGATAGTCTGTTCTATCACAACAGGATTTGTTTAACAATGGTGGCCACTATCAGAGGATGGTCTGTTCTATTACAACAAGATTTGTTTTACAGGTGGCCACTATCAGGGGATAGTCTGTTCTATTACAACAGGATTTGTTTTAAAATGGTGGCTACTATCAGGGGATAGTCTGTTGTATTACAACAATATTTGCTTTACAATGGTGGCCACTATCAGGGGATAGTCTGTTCTATCACAACAGGATTTGTTTTACAGGTGGCCACTATCAGGGGATAGTCTGTTCTATTACAACAGGATTTGTTTTACAATGGTGGCCACTATCAGGGGATAGTCTGTTCTATTACAACAGGATTTGTTTTACAATGGTGGCCACTATCAGGGGATAGTCTGTTCTATTACAACAATATTTGCTTTACAATGGTGGCCACTATCAGGGGATAGTATGTTCTATCACAACAGGATTTGTTTTACAATGGTGGCCACTATCAGAGGATAGTCTGTTCTATTACAACAGGATTTGTTTTACAATGGTGGCCACTATCAGGGGATAGTCTGTTCTATTACAACAGGATTTGTTTTACAATGGTGGCCACTATCAGAGGATATTCTGTTCTATTACAACAGGATTTGTTTTTAAATGGTGGATACTATCAGGGGAAAGTCTGTTCTATTACAAAAGGATTTGTTTTACAATGGTTGCCACTATCAGGGGATAGTCTGTTCTATCACAACAGGATTTGTTTTACAATGGTGGCCACTATCAGAGGATAGTCTGTTCTATTACAACAGGATTTGTTTTACAATGGTGGTCCCTATCAGGGGATAGTCTGTTCTATCACAACAGGATTTGTTATACAATGGTGGCCACTATCAGGGGATAGTCTGTTCTATTACAACAATATTTGTTTTACAATGGTAGCCACTATCAGGGGATAGTCTGATCCATCACAACAAGATTTGTTTTACAATGGTGGCCACTATCAGAGGATAGTCTGTTCTATCACAACAGGATTTGTTTTACACTGGTGGCCACTATCAGGGGATAGTCTGTTCTATTACAACAGGATTTGTTTTACAGAGGTGGCCACTATCAGGGGATAGTCTGCTCTATCACAACAGGATTTGTTTTACAATGGTGGCCACTATCAGGGGATAGTCTGTTCTATCACAACAGGATTTGTTTAACAATGGTGGCCACTATCAGAGAATAGTCTGTTCTATTACAACAGGATTTGTTTTACAGGTGGCCACTATCAGGGGATAGTCTGTTGTATTACAACAATATTTGCTTTACAATGGTGGCCACTATCAGGGGATAGTCTGTTCTATCACAACAGGATTTGTTTTACAGGTGGCCACTATCAGGGGATAGTCTGTTCTATTACAACAGGATTTGTTTTACAATGGTGGCCACTATCAGGGGATAGTCTGTTCTATTACAACAGGATTTGTTTTAAAATGGTGGCTACTATCAGGGGATAGTCTGTTCTATTACAACAATATTTGCTTTACAATGGTGGCCACTATCAGGGGATAGTCTGTTCTATCACAACAGGATTTGTTTTCCAATGGTGGCCACTATCAGAGGATAGTCTGTTCTATTACAACAGGATTTGTTTTACAGAGGTGGCCACTATCAGGGGATAGTCTGTTCTATTACAACAGGATTTGTTTTACAATGGTGGCCACTATCAGGGGATAGTCTGTTCTATTACAACAGGATTTGTTTTACAATGGTGGCAACTATCAGAGGATAGTCTGTTCTATTACAACAGGATTTGTTTTACAGAGGTGGCCACTATCAGGGGATAGTCTGTTCTATTACAACAGGATTTGTTTTACAATGGTGGCCACTATCAGGGGATAGTCTGTTCTATCACAACAGGATTTGTTTTACAATGGTGGCCACTATCAGAGGATAGTCTGTTCTATTACAACAGGATTTGTTTTACAATGGAGGTCCCTATCAGGGGATAGTCTGTTCTATCACAACATGATTTGTTTTACAATGGTGGCCACTATCAGAGGATAGTCTGTTCTATTACAACTGGATTTGTTTTACAATGGTGGCCACTATCAGGGGATAGTCTGTTCTATCACAACAGGATTTGTTTTACAATGGTGGCCAATATCAGTGGATAGTCTGTTCTATTACAACAGGATTTGTTTTACAATGGTGGTCCCTATCAGGGGATAGTCTGTTCTATCACAAAAGGATTTGTTTTACAATGGTGGCCACTATCAGGGGATAGTTTATTCTATCACAACAGGATTTGTTTTACAATGGTGGCCACTATCAGAGGATAGTCTGTTCTATTACAACAGGATTTGTTTTACAGAGGTGGCTACTATCAGGGGATAGTCTGTTCTATTACAACAGGATTTGTTTTACAATGGTGGCCACTATCAGGGGATAGTCTGTTCTATTACAACAGGATTTGTTTTACAATTGTGGCCACTATCAGAGGATAGTCTGTTCTATTACAACAGGATTTGTTTTTAAATGGTGGCTACTATCAGGGGATAGTCTGTTCTATTACAACAGGATTTGTTTTACAATGGTGGCCACTATCAGAGGATAGTCTGTTCTATTACAACAGGATTTGTTTTACAATGGTGGCCACTATCAGAGGATAGTCTGTTCTATCACAACAGGATTTGTTTTACAATGGTGGCCAATATCAGTGGATAGTCTGTTCTATCACAACAGGATTTGTTTTACAATGGTGGCCACTATCAGGGGATAGTCTGTTCTATCACAACAGGATTTGTTTTACAATGGTGGCCAGTATCAGGGGATAGTGTGTTCTATCACAACAGGATTTGTTTTACAATGGTGGCCACTATCAGGGGATAGTCTGTTCTATTACAACAGGATTTGTTTTACAATGGTGGCCACTATCAGGGGATAGTCTGTTCTATCACAACAGGATTTGTTTTACACTGGTGGCCACTATCAGGGGATAGTCTGTTCTATAACAACAGGATTTGTTTTACAATGGTGGCCACTATCAGGGGATAATCTGTTCTATCACAACAGGATTCGTTTTACAATGGTGGCCACTATTTGGGGATAGTCTGTTCTATTACAACAATATTTGTTTTACAATGGTGGCCACTATTTGGGGATGGTCTGTTCTATTACAACAGGATTTGTTTTACAATGGTGGCCACTATCAGGGGATAGTCTGTTCTATCACAACAGGATTTGTTTTACAATGTTGACCACTATCAGGGGATAGTCTGTTCTATCACAACAGGATTTGTTTTACAATGGTGGCCAATATCAGTGGATAGTCTGTTCTATTACAACAGGATTTGTTTTAAAATGGTGGCTACTATCAGGGGATAGTCTGTTCTATCAAAACAGGATTTGTTTTACAATGGTGGCCACTATCAGGGGATAGTCTCTTCTATCACAACATGATTAGTTTTACAATGGTGGCAACTATCAGGGGCTAGTCTGTTCTATAACAACAGGATTTGTTTTACAATGGTGGCCACTATCAGGGGATAGTCTGTTCTATCACAACAATATTTGTTTTACAATGGTGGCCACTATCAGGGGATAGTCTGTTCTATCACAACAGGATTTGTTTTACAATGGTGGCCACTATCAGGGGATAGTCTGTTCTATCACAACAGGGTTTGTTTTACAATGGTGGCCACCATCAGGGGAAAGTCTGTTCTATCACAACATGATTTGTTTTACAATGGTGGCCACTATCAGGGGATAATCTGTTCTATCACAACAGGATTTGTTTTACAATGGTGGCCACTATTTGGGGATAGTCTGTTCTATTACAACAATATTTGTTTTACAATGGTGGCCACTATTTGGGGATAGTCTGTTCTATTACAACAGGATTTGTTTTACAATGGTGGCCACTATCAGGGGATAGTCTGTTCTATCACAACAGGATTTGTTTTACAATGTTGACCACTATCAGGGGATAGTCTGTTCTATTACAACAGGATTTGTTTTACAATGGTGGCCACTATCAGGGGATAGTCTGTTCTATTACAACATGATTTGTTTTTAAATGGTGGCTACTATTAGGGGATAG
The DNA here is from genome assembly GCA_944474755.1 of Limnoperna fortunei. NCBI lineage: Eukaryota > Metazoa > Mollusca > Bivalvia > Mytilida > Modiolidae > Limnoperna > Limnoperna fortunei. The sequence continues at coordinate 79,825,613 of OX104115.1, forward strand.
TCTGTTCTATAACAAAAGGATTTGTTTTACAATGGTGGCCACTATCAGGGGATAGTCTGTTCTATCACAACAGGATTTGTTTTACAATGGTGGCCATTATCAGTATCAGAGGATAGTCTGTTCTATTACAACAGGATTTGTTTTACAATGGTGGCCACTATCAGGGGATAGTCTGTTCTATCACAACAGGATTTGTTTTACAATGGTGGCCACTATCAGGGGATAGTCTGTTCTATCACAACAGGGTTTGTTTTACAATGGTGGCCACCATCAGGGGATAGTCTGTTCTATCACAACATGATTTGTTTTACAATGGTGGCCACTATCAGGAGATAATCTGTTCTATCACAACAGGATTTGTTTTACAATGGTGGCCACTATTTGGGGATAGTCTGTTCTATTACAACAATATTTGTTTTACAATGGTGGCCACTATTTGGGGATAGTCTGTTCTATTACAACAGGATTTGTTTTACAATGGTGGCCACTATCAGGGGACAGTCTGTTCTATCACAACAGGATTTGTTTTACAATGTTGACCACTATCAGGGGATAGTCTGTTCTATTACAACAGGATTTGTTTTACAATGGTGGCCACTATCAGGGGATAGTCTGTTCTATTACAACATGATTTGTTTTTAAATGGTGGCTACTATTAGGGGATAGTCTGTTCTATAACAAAAGGATTTGTTTTACAATGGTGGCCACTATCAGGGGATAGTCTGTTCTATCACAACAGGATTTGTTTTACAATGGTGGCCACTATCAGTATCAGAGGATAGTCTGTTCTATTACAACAGGATTTGTTTTACAATGGTGGCCACTATCAGAGGATAGTCTGTTCTATCACAACAGGATTTGTTTTACAGAGGTGGCCAATATCAGTGGATAGTCTGTTCTATTACAACAGGATTTGTTTTACAATGGTGGTCCCTATCAGGGGATAGTCTGTTATATCACAACAGGATTTGTTTTACAATGGTGGCCACTATCAGGGGATAGTTTGTTCTATCACAACAGGATTTGTTTTACAATGGTGGCCACTATCAGAGGATAGTCTGTTCTATTACAACAGGATTTGTTTTACAGAGGTGGCTACTATCAGGGGATAGTCTGTTCTATTACAACAGGATTTGTTTTACAATGGTGGCCACTATCAGGGGATAGTCTGTTCTATTACAACAGGATTTGTTTTACAATGGTGGCCACTATCAGGGGATAGTCTGTTCTATTACAACAGGATTTGTTTTTAAATGGTGGCTACTATCAGGGGATAGTCTGTTCTATTACAAAAGGATTTGTTTTACAATGGTTGCCACTATCAGGGGATAGTCTGTTCTATCACAACATGATTTGTTTTACAATGGTGGCCACTATCAGAGGATAGTCTGTTCTATTACAACAGGATTTGTTTTAAAGAGGTGGCCACTATCAGGGGATAGTCTGTTCTATCACAACAGGATTTGATTACAATGTTGACCACTATCAGGGGATAGTCTGTTCTATCACAACAGGATTTGTTTTACAATGGTGGCCACTATCAGGGGATAGTCTGTTCTATTACAACAGGATTTGTTTTAAAATGGTGGCCACTATCAGGGGATAGTCCGTTCTATCACAACAGGATTTGATTACAATGTTGACCACTATCAGGGGATAGTCTGTTCTATCACAACAGGATTTGTTTTACCATGGTGGCCAGTATCAGGGGATAGTCTGTTCTATTACAACAGGATTTGTTTTACAATGGTGGCCACTATCAGGGGATAGTATGTTCTATTACAACAGGATTTGTTTTACAATGGTGGCCACTATCAGGGGATAGTCTGTTCTATTACAACAGGATTTGTTTTACAATGGTGGCCACTATCAGGGGATAGTCTGTAAAATCACAACAGGATTTGTTTTACAATGGTGGCCACTATCAGGGCATAGTCTGTTCTATAACAACAGGATTTGTTTAACAATGGTGGCCACTATCAGGGGATAGTGTGTTCTATCACAACAGGATTTGTTTTACAATGGTGGCCACTATCAGGGGATAGTGTGTTCTATCACAACAGGATTTGTTTTACAATGGTGGCCACTATCAGGGGATAATCTGTTCTATCACAACAGGATTTGTTTTACAATGGTGGCCACTATTTGGGGATAGTCTGTTCTATTACAACAATATTTGTTTTACAATGGTGGCCACTATTTGGGGATAGTCTGTTCTATTACAACAGGATTTGTTTTACAATGGTGGCCACTATCAGGGGATAGTCTGTTCTATCACAACAGGATTTGTTTTACAATGTTGACCACTATCAGGGGATAGTCTGTTCTATTACAACAGGATTTGTTTTAAAATGGTGGCCACTATCAGGGGATAGTCTGTTCTATCACAACAGGATTTGTTTTACAATGGTGGCCACTATCAGGGGATAGTGTGTTCTATCACAACAGGATTTGTTTTACAGAGGTGGCCACTATCAGGGGATAGTCTGTTCTATCACAACATGATTAGTTTTACAATGGTGGCCACTATCAGGGGCTAGTCTGTTCTATAACAACAGGATTTGTTTTACAATGGTGGCCACTATCAGGGGATAGTCTGTTCTATTACAACAGGATTTGTTTTACAATGGTGGCCACTATCAGGGGATAGTGTGTTCTATCACAACAGGATTTGTTTTACAATGGTGGCCACTATCAGGGGATAGTCTGTTCTATCACAACATGATTAGTTTTACAATGGTGGCCACTATCAGGGGCTAGTCTGTTCTATAACAACAGGATTTGTTTTACAATGGTGGCCACTATCAGGGGATAGTCTGTTCTATCACAACAATATTTGTTTTACAATGGTGGCCATGCACTATCAGGGGATAGTCTGTTCTATCACAACAGGATTTGTTTTACAATGGTGGCCACTATCAGGGGATAGTGTGTTCTATCACAACAGGGTTTGTTTTACAATGGTGGCCACCATCAGGGGATAGTCTGTTCTATCACAACAGGATTTGTTTTACAATGGTGGCCACTATCAGGTGGTACTGTTATAGATATTTGAATGAAAACAAATGTTTTGGCAAAATAACGATTTAAACAGCAAAACTTATCATTGTTAATCACTTTCTGTCAATTTTTTGCAAAAACAGAAATATTTCCAAAATTTCATTATCTACTTCAATTTACTATTAAATGTGTTTAGGAACACACATTTTTTTAGGCAAACATTAAATTTTCAAAAGATTTGTTAAATTAAAGTGCCAAAGTGCCATAAAATACGCCCGTTGAAAAGTTGCCATTTTTTTCACACACAAAATAAGGGCCAACTCTGAAAATAGGTTAAGCAATTTGGCTGGTTATCAATCTTGGTTGAGATATTATACCCATTAACCTTTTCCCCAAGTTTCATGAAGGCTTGACCATATCTATTTGAGTTATAGGGCAGAACTTGCAATTTTTTGTATAAATAAAGAGCCATAACTCTGAAGTGCTGAAATGATTTAGCTGGCTTCGAACTTGGCCTAGATATTATGCCCATAAACATTTTCCACAAGTTTCATGAAAATTAGACAACTAATCCTAGAGAGCTGACATCGCTGTGGACGCAGCCAACCATGAGTTGGAATTAACAATATGCACTGAGATTGTCAGTTTCAATAACCGTAACGAAATATTTTATCTTGCTATTTCACAAGTCCTAATATATGTATCCTGGGTAGAAGCTAATTTGCAACATAAAAAATTTCGCAGGATTTTGCTGACCAGGAAAAGAAAAAAACAAAATTCCCTGTGTTTTTCTGTTTTCATGCTCTCTGGGATCCCTGTTTACATTAATTCCACAGAGAAAACACACAAAGTGATGACAATGATTCAGACCCTTCAGGTCAAGTTACTTTAACATGTAATTACTTACTGATTGTTTTAGAATAAATGATTGTTTGAATTATTTGAATGATGTTTAACACCACTTTCAGCAATATCATGGCATCCAGTTGTTATTGGGGGAGAAAGCCGGAGTACCCGGATTGAACCCCTGACCTTCGGTAGGAAAACTGGCAATAATTTTCAATTAAGATTGGAGTTGAGTACACCCTGCCCGCAGTGAGACTCGAACCCACAACCTCAGTGTTGACAGACCACGTGATCAATACCAGACAAATTACCTTAACCACTCGGCCACTGAGGCCCCCTAGGATATATGGCAGCTAGATTGCCAAAACCATAATGAAATAACAAACCATTCTCTATATTAATATCTAGATATATGCACATTCAAAAAAGGTCAAAAAACAAGTTCAATATTTCTTGAAACTGATTTATAATTTTAAAATAATGCATAATTTGAGAACATACCTTATAGGTAACTATATATATATTTCATCAATACAGTCTATAAATTAAAAATTGTACCTAATTAGACTTGCAGAAAGTCCCGTTGAAATTTTCTTTTTTGGCTATGAGAGAACTATCAACTACTGACTATGCTATCCATGCATTTACAAATATAACACTATCTATCATAAAGCAAATCACAACAGTGCCTTTGTTGTCATTAAATTCCTTTAAATAATTATGATCAAATAACATAATTAACAAATTATTACATCTTTTAAATTCAATCAATGTATGAATTGTAAATGACCTCATCTTTAAAATTTTTTCCACAATATCATAGCTAGACATCTTGGCCTTGAGATAGACATAATAACATGTACAGAATTTACAATAAATTCATTTTTATATTCTATATTCAAATATGATTAACGATCTTTTTATTCTTACAAGAATATAACCAGTTAATCACTCTTTAAGCATACATTCTATATATTTTACTTTCAATTTAAATGGAAATTTTTATGCATCTATATGGATATAAAAAAAATTATGAAACCAGAGAACTTTTAATGAACTGCAACAATTATTTGAAAATAGTAATTTATTCTGCAAATTCAGTTCATTTATACTTCATTTCAAACTAAATTTTATAGAAACTAGAATATTGTAAAGGATTACAGATACAAGGTATTATTATACATGACCATTGTTGGTTTACTCTTCGATCATAATGTCATTTTAAAGCATGCTGTACCAATGTTTTATATTGAAAACCAGACATTTTTTCTTTTGTTTCATCCAGAGAAAACCCCCAACCTGCAGTGCGACTCGAACCCGAAATCTCAGTGTTGACAGACTACATGGTCAATAGTAGACGAACTACCTTAACTACTCAGCCATCGAGGCCCCAGCAGAAATAAACATTACATTTGATGTACAATAATGACATACAAATTAACCAGCAGATCAACAAATTTTCACATTTCTAAGGTTCTACAAATAAATGTTATATTCTTTACAATGTTGAACAGATTGTGCATTTCCCAGTGTGGATTTATTATTAGTAGTAAATTATTAATTTTTATGGATTCTAATTGAGACTGGACATCAACAAAACCAGTACACAAATAAAATATGATTTCAAAGTAACTCGGATAAAAAAATAACACATGATTTTTTGTATCTCAATAGACCAAATGCTTTTACAAACCACAAATATAGAATACCACCAAATTAGACGCATCCTAAGTAAGTGATTTTGTATGTAGACCTAAAGTTAGTTCATTCCCAGTTGACTTTGACTTTCTTTCAGAAGGTCAAAGTGTTGGCTGTTCAATGCCACCTATAGTACATAATATTGAAAAATAGTTCCAGTATGTTGTGTTGACTTCTATATCTCTGATTTGTTATTAGACCAACATTTGGAGTTAAGAGTTTAAAGTACTAACAAAGTACAGTAGACAGGGAAGCATCGGACATATTATTTGGACCAGACCTGAATTATTGTTTGTTTATTTGAATGGGTATTAATGCCACTTAAACACTTTTTAAGCTATTTCATGGCTTTCAGTTTTTATAGGGGAAAGAAGCCAATTTACACTGAGTAAACCCCAACCGTTGGCAGCAAAAATTGGCAATCCACATCAATTAAGGTTGGAGTCGAGCTCTAAGTAAGACTGGAACCTCAGTGAGGTCCTGAACGATGCATGATTAGAAGTGGTAAACATCAATGTCTTTAGAACAGGAATTACAACCATATTCTTCAATGTTCTTGATAGAAATACCTACAAATATAACAGTAATGCCAAAGGCAGCATTCTCATATTTCTGCTTGACTTTGAAGATCAAAGATGACTTCCTGTTGATGTAATGCAAGAAGTATTGAGGAAGAGGAGAAATATGCATGAGCCAATCCAAAACAAAATTGATAATATATTGCCATAGGCTTTTGTAAACAATACACATCCCTAATGAACTCTGTCACAGCCTTACAAAGAATTATAGATTACACATGCAGTGATCACACACAAAGATGTGGGAAATATGTGTCTTGTTTGTGCAGTTGTATGTATGGGAGACAACTGTGAAAGAGCTAATTTTAAGTAGAATGTGTATTCACATGAACGTTTCTGTTGCGAAATACAGCAATATTACGGCATATGTTCATAACAACTGAAATGGACAATGGGGTATTTTCCTGAAATTCAAAACTTTGATAAATGAAAAATTAATGAAATTCATGAAAACAACTTCTAATTACTTGACTTTTATATCCTTTTACAGCCAGAATACACATTTTTTAAACACAAAATAATTACACAAGTCTGCCCAACTAAAGAGCTGTCGATGAAACCAGATCCTCTCATAGCCTTCTTGTCACTGTTACAATTAACACTGGAATAAGATATTCAAACATTTTTCATTATTTTAAAATAATCTGCAGATGGTGACCTGCAGAAAACTCTAGCATCAATAGAAGTTTCATTGAAATCAAATGCACACTTTTTTAGTTATTGTCTGAAAAAGTTTTCTTTTGGAAAAAAATTAACATTTTTTGGAAACTGTGACCTTGAAATTTGACGGATTTTCCCCAAAATCGATAGGCTTCTGATACACCTAATATGAAAATATATCCCAAAGTTTTAATGAAATCAAATGCAAACATTTTGAGTTATTGCCCAGAAACATCTTTTTTGTGCAAAATTTAAATGTTTTTAAGCAATTGTGACCATTCAATTTGATGATTTCTTTAAAAATTAATATGTTTTTGTTCAAATGGTGTTTAACACAATTTTTCAATGGCATTCAGTTTTATCGGAGGAGGAAGCCAGAGTACCTCCCTCAAACTTCAGTAGGAAAACTGGCAAATTATATTGTTAATCAAGGTTCTATTATGCCCTACCCGCAGTGAGACTGGAACCTGTAATCTCAGTGTTGACAGACCACATGATCAATAGCAGAGGAACTACCTTAACCACTAGACCAATGAGGCCCATCTAGAGTCATTAGGCTTCTTTCCAACCTGATATATAGCAATATCCTAGAGTTTCATTTAAATCTGATGGAGGATTTAGGAATTATACATACAATAAATGATGGTTTGATTCCAACTCCCTTTAAAGTGTGTATTTCAAAATCGGTTAAATAAAAGCTCTATTTACTGTTCATTCAAATACATATATCCATAAATCTAATTTTATAAACAGTAATAAATCTGTTTTTTGTATGTAAACTGGTAAAGATTGATCCAAACCATCAAGCAATTTTTAAAGAAATAACAAGAAGATGTATAAGAACATTAATTGAAATTGACAAGCACAAATCAAATTTCAAAAGAAGCACCTGCCACTGATAGTAATCTGCATGTTATTTACAATAACAAGAGAAACAGAAATGTGTGCAAATCCAGAATATTAAATTTAGAACATAAAAGATTTCTCTGTTAAAAATACAAAGCTAGGATCAGTGGTACACTTACTTGGTTAATATTAATTTGTTTTATTTGAAATTAAGATAGCATATCCCACTTTAAAGTATAAGAGATTTAGGTGGTATTATAAATCATCCAGATTTACAATTCTTTCGGTGCTGAAAACTTAATTAGGATAACAATATTTCACAAGGTACCTTCAAATTATTCTTCTTATTGTGTTTGCTACATTTAATTGTATCCAAGATAGAATTGTTTTCTACATGTATTAAAAAAAATTTTCATTCAAATGGTTCCACCTTACATCATTATGCTTTGATATACTGATACAAATACTGTGCTGTCTGAATATTAAAGAGCCAACCCATATTTCTGCTATTTTACAGCAAATTTATATTTCAATCTGAATCATTTTTGTGATTCATTTATGGACAAAAAAGAGCTACCATTTTTGGACAAAATATCTACTATTTATAGACATATGTCCACCATTTGCTTTGATTGATTGATTGATTGATTGGATGTTTTCTTTACGTCCAACATTTCAGCTATATTGAGGATAAGAACAATTAAGTTAACAAACAATAAATCCATGGAAAAGGTTTGGATGGGCCAAAGAAAACAAAACTTCGTCTGCAACTGGAAAAGTATCAAGTATGTGGTAGGGCGGAGAATTTAGTCTTTTGTACTGGCTACAATGAGCCAATTTTTTTTCGAAATCCACAAAAGTAGTCTCTATCATGCAAAAAACACTCCAAACAGTCACTACTATGGTCTGCAGATAAACTTTCCATATTATGACCTAACAACCCCATACGGGAGGGTCTCTCCTATATGCCACCCTGGGATACGCTAGGCTCTACCATTTGCCAAAAAAATATCAGACAAAACAGCAACATTTTAATGAAAAAAACATATATACTATTTAGGAACAAATGTCTACGGTTTATGAATAAAATTACTAATAAAAAACAATATCTAATATTATCCTCTACAGAAAAAACAGCTACCATTTACAGACAAGATAAATTCTATTTTAGGGCAAAACAGCTACAATAACAAACAAAATATCAACCATCTACAGAAAAAAAGTTACCAATGATGGAAAAAGCATTTACTATATAATGGATAGCGTTGTATTTCTGGGACAAACAGTTAAATTTTTACAGGAAACTGAAAGCCACGAACTAATGAAAAAACATTCACACGATTTACATCATATGATGTAACCTTGTACTAAGGAACACACAGTAACTCCGTCTCATTACATAACTGTTTTCTGCCAAGGGCAATTAAGATTGTATTATTTGTTTATATATATCAGAGGCTAAAGACTTCTTACAAGAATGATAGATTGTTCACCTTGAACTCAATATATACATTCATCATGTAAAAAGCATGTAAAGAATTGTAATGGTATAACACTATCTGTGTTATAAGGAAGACACATGACATACTAATAATAAAAAATTATCTAGAATAAATCATTGAGTTACAAAGGGCACCTGAACAAGAAAAATTGACAAGATACCAAGATTTTCAATAAATATTAGGTTTATATACAGCATAACATCATAATATCTAAGTCACTCTTCTGGATGCCATGAAACACTAACCCTTTTTAAATTTGAACCTGAGTAATAAATGGTGCCTTGTAATAAGAAGTGAAGGGCAGTGCTCCATAACAATTTATCAAAGTCAGGCTTGTTTAACAAGAACAAACATGACACCAACAGAAACATCTTAAAATGTTACACTGCATCTGATTGGACAACAGTAAATAATGTCTGTCAAAAATATCACACAATGAAACAAATCTGCACTAAAGTCTCATATAATGCTGCCTTACCCAATTTGTACTGACTTCAACTTCCTGGAACTGCACCAATCAGCAGAGCTATGAATTATCATTCTTAACTTTCTTAGACTTGATATGTGTTTAAATGCAGCGACATCAGTCATTTTGTAATCTTCTTAAAGACTCGGAGGAGGATGGCACTTAATTGTACAAAGCCAAGTTATAAATAGTTTGTTATCCAACAGTTAAATACATCATTTCAATTAAAGGACATGATTTTGACCAAAACTAAATTGAGAGAAAATAATTAGCTACATTCCCCTTTTAACTGCTGAAAACTCGGTCATTCAACCAAAACAAATAACAAGCTCCATTTATGCAAATTCTATCCTCTATCCTGAGATTCAAAAAAAGTCCCATGGGTTTTGAACCTAGTATTATCACAAAACCACAACTGTGCTATGCTGTTAGAAAACCATCTCATGGAAAATAAAACCCCTACAAATCCACAATATTTACCAGTGTTTTCAAATTTAAAACAATGAGGTAGCACTAGTTCAATAAACAATGACAAAGCACTAGTTCAATAAACAATGACAAAGCACTAGTTCAATAAACAATGACAAAGCACTAGTTCAATAAACAATGACAGAGCACTAGTTCAATAAACAATGACAAAGCACTAGTTCAATAAACAATGACAGAGCACTAGTTCAATAAACAATGACAGAGCACTAGTTCAATAAACAATGACAGAGCACTAGTTCAATAAACAATGACAAAGCACTAGTTTAATAAACAATGACAGAGCACTAGTTCAATAAACATTGACAGAGCACTAGTTCAATAAACAATGACAAAGCACTAGTTCAATAAACAATGACAGAGCACTAGTTCAATAAACATTGACAGAGCACTAGTTCAATAAACAATGACAAAGCACTAGTTCAATAAACAATGACAGAGCACTAGTTCAATAAACATTGACAGAGCACTAGTTCAATAAACAATGACAAAGCACTAGTTCAATAAACAATGACAAAGCACTAGTTCAATAAACAATGACAGAGCACTAGTTCAATAAACAATGACAGAGCACTAGTTCAATAAACAATGACAAAGCACTAGTTCAATAAACAATGACAGAGCACTAGTTCAATAAACAATGACAAAGCACTAGTTCAATAAACAATGACAGAGCACTAGTTCAAAAATTTTGACCCCTAATTCACAATACCACAGGGGGTGTATTACACTGGTTACCTATATGCATATAAAACATATGATCATGCTAAGTTGTTCTAATTGGTGGAAAAGATAGGTGTCCTTTTTCTGTGGCTATAACTCCAATTTGATACATGACACCAGAGGCTGATAAGGACAAGTACCTATATTTTACTTTCTTTGAAATTGCCATTAGATTCTATTTTGAACTATGTTTATTGGTGCAACCATCTTGAATGTTGAACCAGTACTAAAAACTAAAAAATTTTTGAAGAGCAACCAACATCCTTTCGAGCTTGATTTGGTACTACTAAGTTGAAATGTGTGCAATTCTTTTTTATGTATATTCCATTGAGTTATATGTTAAACTATGTTCTGCTGTCAAAGCCATTATTTTTTTAAGCTTAGCATCAACAAATCAAAACTGATTGCAAATCATCTGAGGTATATTATACATGTTTTAAAATTTCAAACTGCCAATCAGTTTTTGAGAGCATATTTTATGTCTATTTGATTGCTAGGCAAAGCTTTAGCGCCACTTTCACAAATGTTTAAGCACTGTCGTGGTCTCATAATCATTTGGGGAGAAACCAGTAAAAACCCACAAAGTTCAGCATGAAATCTGGCATTCCTTGTCAATTAAGGCTGAAGTCAAGTACACACTGCCCGCAGGGCATCTGATAAAAAAGCAGACGACTAAAATTACCTTGACAACTTGGCCACAGAAGCTATGACAATTCCTGATATCAAATCTCTAAATGGCTTTGGCATCCATGATCAACAAAAAAAATGTTGCCAAGTACTATCAATGAACAATTCTGCCAAGTTTTAAGTGGCCTAGTGGGTTTCTGAGAAGAGTATAAAAATGTGAATAGTTTACCAAGGGAGATAATAGCTATTATGTCCTTAATTGCAGCTGAACTAAAAATGAAGCAATTAAGTCATGTAAAGAATTTCTATTTATTCAATGTTATAAACTACACCATTATTTCCTTTCAGTTATATTGTTTTCTCTTATTTCTGACATTTGAAATATGTTACAGATAGAAATCTACAACAGTGTCAACCAAAATTGAAACATTAATCACAGAACAAACCAAATTGCTTTTATCTGTGCTATGATTATTAATGTAAGTACACGAAGGTAATACAACTAAATATGCATTCAGTGTAAATCAGTGATTCTTAAAGCTCAGACAAATTACATTCCATTTCAGTTAATTAATTATAACATTAACAGAACATTTGTTTAATTAATTGCAGTCATAATGCAAGTCTGAAGATGATAATAACACTGTCTTAATGTTTCTTGCAATAAAAAAGAACCTGAAACAACTCTGGAAACTAACAATGCAATAAATTCATAAATTTGTTTATGTTCCTAGACAATAGCATTGTGCACTGTAGACAATCCAGACATGCCCTGATGTTTAGTCTTCTTTCTTCAATTTACAGAAGTTACCACGTGTATCTTTAAAAACAACAACACCACAAGCGACCATATGTTTAAAACTTTGTCTTATAAGACCGCTATGTTTAGATTCTTAAGAAATATTATAGAGCTGCAGCTATATTAATACACTGGGCTTGTTGAGTAAGACCTTCATTTTGCTTTTCTTTTAGTGGTTTCTTAAAACAGGTTAGACTGTATACCCAAATGTTATCATGACCTAGCAGATAGAACCATACAATATTAATAATAAAGTCTGAAAAACCTGACGGAAAACCCTTTATCTTGAGGAAGGTCAGTTTGTTTGTTTGTTTGATGGTGTTTAACGCCACTTTCAGAAATTTTTTTTAACTATATCATGGCATCCAGTTTTTATTGTGGGATAAAGTCAGGCTACCCGCAGAAAACCACCAACCTGCAGTAGGACAAACTGGTAATCCTTGTCAATCAAGATTGGAGTCATTAGACCCTGCCCACAGTGAGAATCCAACCTGCAATCTCAGTGTTGACAGACCACATGCTCAATAGTAGACGAACTACCTTAACCACTCGGCCACCGAGGCCTCTAAAGGAATGTCAGTGGATCTCCTAAAAAAACCGACTGAAAACCTTTTATCTTTAGAAAGTTCAGTGGTTTTCTTGAAAAACCTGAAAACCTTTTATTAAAGGAAGGTCAGGGGTTTTCCTGAAAAATGTGAAAACCTTTTATCTGAAGGAAGGTCAGTGGCTCTATCTTGTACTCCAGCTTTCTTGCCCAATAAAAACTGGACAAGATCACATAGCTAAAAAACTGCTGAAAGTGGTAAAGAAGTGTGGACACAGAAAAATTGTCTCGTCTGCATTCTGCATCAATAACAAAAAAAATTTCGTCATAAGCATTACGTAAATAGCATTAAATATCAGCAGCGGCCTGTAAACAAATATTGTCACCATACCATGCATAGTTACAGAGAAACTGCCGTAATCCAAAAACTTTAGTGTAGTTGCTGGACCGTGAAATTGAGGTCAAGGTCAGGTGACACCTACCAGACAGTCATGTACTAGTCATCAGCAACCTATATACCAAATATTGTCATCCTACCATGCATAGTTAGAGAAACTGCCGTAATCCAAAAACTTTAGTGTAGTCGCTGGACCGTGAAATTGAGGTCAAGGTCAGGTGGAACCTACCAGACAGTCATGTACTAGTCATCTGCAACCTATATACCAAATATTGTCATCCTACCATGCGTGGTAACAGAGTAACAGTCGTAACCCAAAAACTTTAACGTAGTCGCTGGACCGTGAAATTGAGGTCAAGGTCAGGTGACACCTACCAGACAGTCATGTACTAGTCATCAGCAACCTAAACACCAAATATTGTCATCCTACCATGCGTAGTTACAGAGGAACTGTCATAACCCAAAAAATTTAACGTAGTCGCTGGACCGTGAAATTGAGGTCAAGGTCAGGTGACACCTACCAGACAGTCATGTACTAGTCATCAGCAACCTATACACCAAATATTGTCATCCTACCATGCGTACTTACAGAGGAACTGTCGTAACCCATAAACTTTTACGTAGTCGCTGGACCGTGAAATTGAAGTCAAGGTCAGGTGACAGGTGACTGCTTGGCAAGTACTAATCATAAGCTACCTCTGGACCAAATTTGATGGACCTAGGGCTTGGGCTTACAAATATATGAAGCAAGATGTCAAGTGTTTACGCCGCCGCCGGATTCCCATACATATGTCTCGCCTCCAGCGACTTTCGTCGCAGGTGAGACAAAAACCCACAACAAACAAACAAAAGTTTTATTTACATATGTCAAAATTAGAGCATTTACAAAGTATTACACTTTAATTCCTGACATTACAGTCAATTTATTTGGACTATAGGTCTAATTTTTCTCTCTGCACAGTAATAATGGAAAATATATGTGTTTAATATAAAGATTTCAGTAAAAATAAATTAAAACAGGATCATTCATGGCTTGTCATTTACTTCTGAAACATTACTGATTAGTTCAATATAACAATATTTGTGTTTTGTAATGCTTCAGAAAGTCTACACTAAGGTCTTTATTTGCATTTTATTGTAACATACATATAATTGCAGGTTATCCCTATGTACTCAAGGTTACCAAATTCACCATGATAAAAAAAAATCCTATAACTTTGTTTTGCCTAAGTAAATGACATTTAGAACCCTTAAAATATGAACAAATGCTTCATTTTTCCAGTTATTTTGAAACTTGTCAAAGTTCTGCCATGCTATAAACATCACACAAATGTTAACTCATGAAGTCATGAAAAGAGCAAAGGATCCAGTTATCTAGGTCTCTAAATGTTTGGTGTTATGTAATGGATTTTTAATTGGTAAACATACATGTCAAATACGGTTAAACTCTGTTAGACCTAATGCTCCCTATAGTGTATAGTGTTATTTCACTAGCATGTGTTTTGCAAAGAGTTGAAAAGTATCATTTCCTGTAAAATCATGATTAAAAAAATTATATAACATTCTTTGATAATTTTTGTCTACAATAAAGAAAATTTTGTCACAATAAATGTCAACAACAAAAGACTATTGCTTAAGAAAAAAAATTATCCAGGGAAAGCATGTCATCATGCATGCAAGCATGTTTCTATAACTGGAAATTAATTTCCTATAATACATACACGGTTTGAGACAACATGCAATTTATAAGATCAGTTAAAGTAATTACACATAAAGGTCATATGTAGCAGTCAAAAACCATTAAAAGTTTAGATAAGTGCTGCCATTTTAGTTCCAGGTCAAATGCACTTTTAAGTGATAGGTTAATGTACTTTTAATTTTTGTCCTTTATTACCTTATTGTTATTGGATTTTTTCTTATCACATAAATATCTCAATTGCTGCCATTTGGAAATTATATTCACATTTAATTTATTTTACTTCGTTAATCACTCATTCTCCATATTTTATCTGTGTAAGCCATACCTTTGTTTCACTCATTCTCCATATTTTATCTGTGTAAGCCATACCTAAACAATTTAAAATGTGACTGTTTGTTTCAATCTGGTTTTATGCTGCTTAAAGCTAATTTTTAGCTATATCAGTGTCCATCTCTATTGGGGGAGGAAGGCCTAGTGCCTAATGAAAACCTTTGACCTTCAAAGGAAACTTAAGTTCCTTGTCATTTATGTTGGGAGCTGAACATAACCATTGATAAAGTTAGACATGAACTCACAATCTCTGTGTTGAAATGCCTGTGATTATCAGCAAATGGCTGACTATTGGGATCACTAACCATACTTTCAAAACCCTGTCACCTTCGGTAGGAAAACTGGCAATCCTTGTCAATGAAGATTGGACTCAGCGCACCCTTCCCTCTGACAGTGAGATGAACCTGACAGACCACAAGATCAATAGTAGTAGAACTACTTTAATCAATCGGTCAGTTAGGCCCTACTTTGAAAATGATCTACTGTTTTTTGCTATAAAACCATGCAAGCAAACATTTTTTGTTTTTCATGGCCAAAACATAAATCTTGTGTTTTCATATATCTTGGTGCTAGGTGTTTGACTTTTTATCTGGTATACATGCTGTCTTTGCACTAATTCAAATCAGATCTCCAATTTTTAATATAAATGTGGTTTTAGTGTCAACAAGAAAAAATCTATTTGAAAAAACATGTTGCTTTATTATGCAATATTTCTTTTCTTTCCAACAGATTTCTCATTAACTTAATACTTAGTACACATAAGTAATACAAAACAAGATATATATGCTTGAGTAAATCTCTTTCTCCAGCTCAGACAAATTACTTTCCCTTTTTGTCCTGTATTATACCATTACAACATTAACGGAACATTTGCCTAATTGATATGGTTTATAAGTTAATTCTAATGATGTCTATAGCTGTCACATTCTGTACCTTGAGTACAACTTTCCTCCATGCAACTTATTACATGTTGTCAAATGAGGGCATTCAATTATTTTTATCATGGCCCAACAGTTCTGTGAACGCTTTGTACATGAGACACTTCTGGAATTTTATAGTGCTAGCTGACTTGATCGCAAAGGTCAGGTGACACTCAGACTGTCATTTTCTGCATACCATGTTTGTAAAAATTTCTAACGTTTTTCGTGGACTGTGACCTTGAAATTTGATAGATTTCAACCAAAATCAATAGGCTTCTTACCAACAAATATATAACAATATTTTACAGTTTCATTAAAATCGGATGCAAACTTTTTGAGTTATTGTCAGGAAACAACTTTTTTGTAAAAATTTTCTAATGTTTTTCGTGGACTGTGACCTTGAAATTTGACGTATTTGCCCCAAAATCAATAGGCTTCTTACCAACCTGATATATAACAATATCCCAAAGTTTCATTTAAATCACATGCAAACTTTTTGAGTTATCGTCCGGAAACAACTTTTTTGTAAAAATTTCTAAAGTTTTTCGTTGACTGTGACCTTGAAATTTAACCCATTTCCCCCAAAATGGAAAGGCTTTTTACAAACCTGATATATAACAATATCCCAAAGTTTCATTCAAATTGAATGCAAACTTTTTGAGTTATTGTCCGGAAACAACTTTTTTGTAAAAATTTCTAACGTTTTTCGTGGACTGTGACCTTGAAATTTGACGTATTTCCCCCAAAATCAATAGGCTTCTTACCAACCTGATATATGACAATATCCCAAAGTTTCATTCAAATCAGATGTAAACTTTTTGAGTTATTGTCCGGAAAAAACTTTTTTGTTAAAATGTCCAACGTTTTTCGTGGACTGTGACCTTGAAATTTGACGGATTTCCCCCAAAATCAATAGGCTTCTTACCAACCTGATATATAACAATATCCCAAAGTTTCATTCAAATCGGATAATTTTGAATTATCATCCGGAAACCAAATGTATCTCCCCTTAATGATAATCAGGTCAATAAAAATCCTTCATGCACATCTACATATAATGTACTTCCATTATGCTAAGTTACATTAAATTTCATCAAGCGGTTTACAAGGGATGTGAACAGATGGACAGACGGAAAAGACAAGTTTGCGGGGGGGGGGGGGGGGGGGGGGGGGGTATAATAATGCCCTTACAGAACAATTATTTTCGTAAAAGCAGTCATGGCCAGTAAATAAGCCAAGCACCAATTAACCAACATCACAGTTTAGTTTAACCTTGGATAGATAAAGAAACTGGAAATAGACTATTCCAGGTCATAAGATTGTTACCATGGTAGGATTGGTCTTCCTATTTTTCTAAACTCTATCATACCCATAGCCAGCCGCCAGCCGGAGTTCAAGGGGTTCAGACGAACCCCCCTCCCCCTTGGACAAGAACTTTTAATAAAAATAGGAAAAAACCAGCTGAAAATCAGTTAAGCACTATTAAAGTCAGAACAATTTCAACAATCGAACCCCCCTTTACGCTTTCGAACCCCCTCTTGAAAAATTCTGGCTACGGGTATGTCTATCGTTTGCTTTCTGCTGAAATATTCACTACACTGATAATTATTGGAACCCATTACAGAGAAAATTCAGAATTTTTTTCCACTATTTGCTAAAATCTAATTAAATAACACAAAAACTTAATTACATAGATTCAAATTACAATCAAGATTTACATGCAGATGTTTTGCATATGATTATATCTGACTAAAAGTCCCTGACTAGAATCAACATCAGAAGATTTAAAAGACATGATCAATTACACGTTTAGCAGTGATAAACTTTGACATTCATTGATGGATCTGTTTCATAACCAATTTATAATGGACTGTGAAGTCTTCTTCATGAAACCATTAAATATGACATTCAAATCATTTTTGTGTCTATTATTAGAAAAATCAGGTTTCATTACAAAGAAATACAGTTCCTGAGAGCTTTTATATAGTATTCTATTAATGGGAGTCATTCATATATTGAGGATTCTTATTTGTACAGGCTTTTTACTTCTCATATTTTTTTTATTTATGTTCAGCTTCATAATAACAGCTGCCAAAGAGCTCTTATATGGTGTTTTATTAATGGGAATCATTTTATACAATGTTTATTGGGAAGCCATATCTGTGCAAAGCTTTTCACTTCCAAGATCATGGTTCTTTTTGTATAAACTAGATATCAGTGAGATGGTATCCATCACTGTGGGCCACACTGAACTTCAGTTTAAAGTTCAACATCAAAGTCACCAACCATTATGTGTGACACATCAACGTAATATTGTCTACCCACATGACAAATATCAAAAGCCTACCACAAGACATAAAAAAAGTTATAGCCTGGACACAATTTGTTTCAGACGGATGAAATCATCAGCCTCAAGGTGGCGTGTCCCTAATTATCTGCATCCTCAACAAAGGCTACATTTCCCCCCACCCCCTACCCAATATTATAAACTTTACCTTTGGCAGTCAGAACTTTCTGCCCTTCAGCCAATCAGGTTTCCTCAATCAATTTATGTGTATTCTCATCATCAACTTGTGGCTGGACATAAAGCAACCAACCAATTAGATCTTTTACTCGCACTCTTCTTATTGATTAGACCTTTAATTGGTTGAATTGTGGATTATTCAGTCACACCGGTTGAAGCATTGTATTGGTCTTTCATGTTTACCCCCTGACTAGGAACTTGATTGGTTGTCATGAACCTATATTAATCATTTTCAATAAATGTTGATTCTGACTTGATTGGTTGATTCCTGTTGACCCTGACAAGACCTGAATGGTTGATTTCTGTTGACCCTGACAAGACCTGAATGGTTGATTTCTGTTGACCCTGACAACACATTTTGTGAATTCATGTTGCCCTATGCCAATACTTTGATTTGTGTATACATGTTGACCCCTGAGTAGACATTTGATTAGTGGATGCATGTTGTCAGTTGACTAGATTTTGATTGGTTTATTCATGTTAACCAATGACTATACATTTGATTGTTCTTTACTGGTGGAGGGTTAACTTGCAAACCCTTTCAATTAAGATTGGAGTTGATCTCACCATGCCTGCAGTAAGACTCAAACCCGAAACCACAATGTAGACAAGTTCTTGATAAATGGTTACTATGTACCTTAACCACTCTGTAACCAAGGCCTGGTTTTACTTTTTGCTAGAATCTTACAAAATAAAACAGAAATACAAGGATTCCAGTAGCAACAGTGAGATTTACATATATGTTTTGCATTAACTACATGTGATTACATCTAACTACATGTTCCTGACTAGAATCAACATCCGAAGATTGAAAGGACATGATTATTTACACGTTTAACAGATAAACGTGGTAGAACTGTTTCATAGCTAAACAATTTATAATGGACTGTGAAGTCCTCTTCATAAATGAAGCCATTAAATATGACATTCAAATGATTTTTGTGTCTATTTTGAGAGAATCAGGTTTCATTACAAAGAAGTAGGCTATTCGATTAATCGGAGTCATTCATATAGAGAATCCGTTTATGTTCAGCCTGCCTACTTCATTGTACATTATTATTATTATTTTATTGTCAACTTCAAATTAGTTCTATATGACAGACTTAGAGCTTGATCATGTTTCCTTTGAGTGAACACAATCAGAATGAATACACATTAAAATAGGAGATATTTAAAGGCGATTTCATATAGAACAAGAAAAAGTGTCCCGGAGACACTTATGTAAGAATTGGCACATATTGGTAAAAACCCTCTTTGTAAGTTCACTCAAGCATGAAATATTTGGCAGAGCCCTACAGATTTTTGCCAGTAAAACGATCTCATTCTTTTGCAACAGTGAATCAAGTTTCACGAAGATAAGAACACATCTTCACAAAAAAAAAGCTTCAAAAAGGTTAACCTGAGGATGGATGAACAAAGGAATGGACCAACAACTTAAGGAACGGATTGCTAAATCTATATATAAAATAAATGTTTACACCTGTGCAATCTGCTTACCTATTAACTAAATAAATAGGGGCCTCAGTGGCTAAGTGGTTAAGGTAGTTAATCTAATCAACACTGAGACTTACTGGTGGCAGGGTATGATGGACTTCAGCCGTGACAGGGACTGCCAGGTTTACTGCCAAAGGCCCAGTTTTGTTCTGGAACTTCTAATTATCACTATTTTGCAGTATTTTCTTTTGATCTTTGTGTGGGATATTATTATGACTCTACTAGCGTGAGATGGGCCCATCTCAGCTCGCTGTCAAGACGTCGTTAAGTAAACACTGTGATGTCACAATGTTACAAAACAGCGATAAACAGATTATTTACGTTTTATGAAACTCGATGCATTTTCTTGTCATCTCATCTCAGGGCTGTCGCCTTTCGATGAGATATGAAAAGAAAACGCATCTCGTTTCAAAAAACGTAAATAACCTATAATTCTCTCGTTATTCTAATATGGTATCCTAATAAACTTTAAGAACACGATAGGTTTCCAAAAAGCATATAGCCGACTGTGACGTTACAGTAAAGCATATAGCTGACTGTGACGTTACAGTAAAGCATATAGCCGACTGTGACGTTACAGTAAAGCATATAGCCGACTGTGACGTTACAGTAAAGCATATAGCCGACTGTTATGTTACAGTGAGATTTTTGACATCATTACAAGCTCAACTGAAAATAATTGTAACTGGAACAACAGTTTTGTTCAGATTTTATTAATTTTTATGCCTTAGAGGAACATATATTCAATAAAATGACCAACATTTATATGAATGCCATAGCTCTGTATAAAATATTGACAACATTCTTATTCGCATAGAAAGCACTCGCAATAAAATAGAAACACCATGATAGATATGCCAAACTGCTGGAAGTGGCATTAAACCCGGTACAAACAATATATCATGTAAAAATCAACCACATTAAAATAAGATTTCAGACAGGGATGGAAATTATCCCTTACTTTCAAACTCTGGTTCTTTCCTGCCAAAATGTTATTTGTAAAGATAGTCATCCGTGCAGTTCATCAAATTTAGTATTAACCATTTAAATATGACAAAGAAAATTGTCATTTATATAAAAAATATGATAATTTATTGGGAAAAGTGAATATTAAAAATATGATCACTCTTGTTGCCATATCAGAAGTTCTATCAATTGTTTGATCAGCTGACAATGGCCCTGCTAATGAACACTGACTTAAGATATGTAAATAGTTCTCATTTTAATATTTGACTGTGGCAAAGTGGTTTTATTATTCAATGGAATTTAATATTGAAGCTGTATTTAAAAGCAGTGTCTTATAGAATTGGAAATAATCAAATTTAGATAATTTTTTTAATGAATTAGCTGATAGTACAAAGGCCATTTTTGTACTATTATAGGGGTGTTTGTGAGTTTCCTGGGTTCCCTTTGGGGTTTTAAAATTTGCGAAAAATTTTACCTGATATGATATCCCGAAAATTAAATGTAATATGGCAGAAAACATTCCGCATGTTTTGAGGGGTCTCTCATTACTAAGCCAAACTTGGAGACCATTGTTAGATGCCTTTTGTGATCATATTTTCTATATTCTCTCTAACCAATGGCTGTCCTGTAATTACTACATTATGTAATTATAAAATTACCATACACAGCGATGAGAAGAATTAAGTAAAGGGCAATGACAAAAGCACATTATGCAGAGTCAATACCATAAAAAGCAAGGACTAAAGAACACCATATGTAAAAATTTCAACATCACATTCACAAATGTGAAAAATACATTATGTCCTCAAGTCTTGCCACATAAGACAGTCATGGTGTTCCATAAATATACTGTATGATATTCTCAATGATACTTCTGAGCTTATATTTCTATACCATCACTGATCATAAACAATATATATTATTCAAACACCTCTTAAGACATAATCCAGTTAAAATTTGTCAATATTCTGGAAACTTTGTTTTCAAATGAGAAAACATTATTTTACAAACTGAACAATCATGATACAAATATGGTGTGATTTTTTTTAAGAATGATTTCAATCATGCAATAGATGGTGATGTTTCTCCCAATGTTCTGTTTATTTTATGTCCACACCATTTTTTTTTTACAAAGGGGAATAATCAATAAAAACAAGTGTAATTTGTTCTCTGCTCACTTATACTTTCTGCATCGAGCGTAATGTAACACACAGGAAGTTGTTATATATGGAGGTGTCGTTAGGACAAGTTTGACTGTATTGGTAATGCCTGTCAATGTGAGATATCAAGAATATATAAAGATAAACAGTTATTATTACTAAACCACATAGAATTGGCTGGTTTGAATTTATTTTTTAGACCTTGACTTTTTGTCCAACCATACATCACCTAAGCTGCATACAAGTCATGAAAGCCCTGTCCACAGAATGTGAATGGTTTGTTACTACTATACGTTACTATGTCAATACAATAATCAAACAATCACTTGTCATTGAAATGCACAGCAACACAGATAAGTGTCATAAGAATGCAATGTTACATAAAGTATCTCCCTAATTACAGTTTAACCAACATCTGGAAATAATGTCAAGGACAACAACACACAAAACAAGCACTGAATGTTTTTTCTTTCTATAGCATTCATCTGGCTCTCTGGCTCAAAAAGGGGTCTTTAGTGTTTTGCCTATCACATTTTTCTAAATTGACCACTTATACTTGTGCAGTGTAAGAAGGAAGCAGTGTGTCATTTTCCAGCCTTATTTATTAGCAGGGCAATTTTAATTATTTACTTTATGCATATACCTGTAAATTATTAGTATATGATATTGACGTCTGCTTCAATTTACCATGTCGTTAAAGTTCCTGTATTTAGATTTTAATTTATTTGCAGATAAATGAATTGAACCTTAGTGAGCACGCTCACATTCCCCACACCCCACATACCTGTCAAGTTCCATAAAATTTTGATCAGTAGTTTCTGAGTACAAGCACATACGAGTTGTTTCATACATATATTTTGAAAATTTTCTAAGTTTAAAGGAGGAATAACTGCTACAAAAAATATTGTATCATAATTTCCTGTTGATATGCACAACTACAAAAATAAATTTCTGATCAGTAGTTACAGAGGGGTTGCTCTTACAAGAATAAGACTGACGAACGGACTGACTGACCAGTCAAAAACATTATACCCTGTTTAGTGATTTCAGAGGAGTTGCGTCCACAAGCTGAATCAGGGTTTTCGACAAATTTCTTAGTCCAAAGGGCCATAACTCACACAAAAATTTGTGGATAAAAAATTCCTGGTAATATACACAACTACATATGTTAAACTTCTTGCATACCAAGTTTCATTAAATTCTGTTGAGTGGTTTCAGAGGAATTGCGTCCACAAACTGTGATCACAGACGGACTGACCTGTCAAAAACATTATAACCCTGCAACTTCGTTGTGTTGGGTATAATAAATTTTGAAATTCTAAACATCTTACAAGTTCTAGAAATAATATTCTGTCAAAAAATCCAATATGAATTCATTCAGAAATAATTCATTCCGCATTTTCCATTAGACCTTAAAGACAAACATTCTACCATGTTCCCAACTGACTACTTTATTTATCAGCTCAAGATAATAATATTTTCAAAGTTTACAATGATGATACATATATCTCCAGTGGATAAATGTCCTAATTGATGTGGTGTAATAGAATCTATGTTTAAGCAAAACATAGTTATTGGTACAAATGGACAAGTATAGTCAAATAAAAAGCAGTAGACTTACCAAATATAAGCTTTGCCAGGATCAGGATGTCATTTAACACTAGATCTTTGCCTCGTGCCTCTTTCCTACCAGACAACGGAAAAAATGACTTTGGTTTCCAAGGTTTCTTTTTTGGTTCCTTTCCATGTGACGGTCCATCTGTTTATAGAAATATTAAACTCTGCATTTAATAATGTGTACAATAATACAAATCTTGACAGTATATAATTTTGTTTATATTACTGTTGTAAACCATTCATTAAAGGTTTTTAACCAATCAGGATTGAGATAGGATAACAGTATTGCTGTGTTTTATGACTTTCTGTCTTATAAAATTTATGTATACTATTGATAATATTAAATATAGGAGTATCTTTTTAGAATGCTGCCAGTGAACAGTTGAAAGTACTTAAAATAATAAGATCTGTGGACATTAATAGTCACCTCTACTTCAGCTGCAAATACAATCTTCAAGAGCAAAAACAATGACAACATTTGGTGAACATAAGTTCACAGTATTGAGATTTGTAAAAGTTTTGATTCATCTCAGGGGCAGTTAATTCCATAATACATACAACTCATTTCGGGGAAATAAATTGCTGGTGCACAATACCAAAATTTGTGCAAGTTTGGCTTAATTCTTTTAGACAGGTAAGTTGGAGCTGCTGACTACCTTCCCTCTCTCCCATTTTGGGTAAAATAACTTTTCCAATAATGATTGTTTCTGAGGAAAATAAATTGCTGGGTGCACATCAGCGGTTTATTTTGAAGAATTTGTAAAAATTTGGCTTTAGATCCTTCAAACAGGCAAGTGAGAAAAGCTTCCCTATACCTTCTACTTTTCAATTTGTTTACAGTAAACTCCTTAAACAAAATTTAAATAAAAAGCCACAATAGAAAAAGGGGAGAAGAAAGTGAGAGATTTAATTTTAATTATATTTCTTAAAAGGGAAAATAAAGCATGAAACACATCATTAGTCTATCATTTAAAACAAGATAAAGCTGTGAATTAATGCCCACTAGTGATACCGCCGCTTTCACAAAAAGTATTGGGTAAACAGGAGGTAGATAACCAAGGAGCATAAAATCGCTATACACCATATGGTACTATATGCAAAATATCAGGCTTCTGCATTCTATAGTTGCTTAGAAAACTGGAACACAAATTTTTGTTATGGACGGAGGAATGAATTAACGGACAGATGGACGAATGGACAAAGGTAAAACAGTATACTCTACTCTGAAGCGGAGGTATAACCACTACTTGTCTGGTTCAATTCCTTTAAGTAGTAAAGGATGAGTTAGAACAAATAGCTTGTTTGTTTGTTTGTCTGTTCGTTCAATGGCACTTTCAGCAATTTTACAGCTATACCATGTCGTCTTGTTTTTATTGGGGGAATGAGCTGGATTTCCCGGTGAAAACCCCTGACATTTGGAAGGAAAACTGGCAATACTAAGTCAATTCAGATTGGAGTCAAGTGCACCCTGCCTTCAATGAGACTCGAACCCCCACCTCAGTGTTGATCAAAAATAGACGAACTACCTAAACAACTCTGCCACTGAACAAACACCAAATTGATTGATAGAAACTTTGCTTATAATGTACAGGAAGCAGTATTTAATAGCCAAACACTACCGATGAAAGCAAGTTTACAAACAACAAAGCAACAGGAAATAGGATGGACCATGGAGAAAAAAATGTTGACTGCAACTGGAACAAGAGGCTCTCAAGGCCTGTATCAATTACATGACTTAAAAAACCAGAGGCTCTTAAGAGCCTGTATCACTCACCTGATTTTATAGGCAATGAAGATGGCATTTCCCTGATGTAAAAGTAAGTCCTGTAATTTTCAATAAACTTTAAATAGGACCATCCAAACAATATTACTAGAAAATTTTGTTTCATTGGTTAACCAGTTGTATAGAGAAGATTTTTTTTATTTGCCCATAGGGTCCTATGTTAAACTAAGTCCTGCCAGGGAGGTGGCCATTTTGAATTTCCAATTGCCATAAAAAACATAAACTTTATAAAGGACCATCCAAACAATATTGCTAGTAAGTTTTTGTTTCCATTGATTAACCGGTTTCAGAGAAGAAGCCTTTAAAAACT
Source organism: Limnoperna fortunei (assembly GCA_944474755.1). Taxonomy (NCBI): domain Eukaryota; kingdom Metazoa; phylum Mollusca; class Bivalvia; order Mytilida; family Modiolidae; genus Limnoperna; species Limnoperna fortunei. The sequence goes on from OX104115.1 coordinate 79,851,588, forward strand.
TTTTCCCATAGGGTCGTATGTTAAACTAAGTCCTGCGGTAGCGGCCATTTTGAATTTCCAATTGCCATAAAAAACATAAAATTTATAAAGGACCATCCAAACAATATGGCTAGTAAGTTTTTGTTTCCATTGATTAACCGGTTTCAGAGAAGAAGCCTTTAAAAACTTTTTCCCATAGGGTCCTATGTTAAACTAAGTCCTGCGGTAGCGGCCATTTTGAATTTCCAGTTGGCATAAAAATCATAAACTTTATAAAGGACCATCCAAACAATATTGCTAGTAAGTTTTGTTTTGATTGGTTAACCGGTTTCAGAGAAGAAGCCCTTTTTAACCTTTTTCCCATAGGGTCCAATGTTAAACTAAGTCCTGCGGTGGTGGCCATTTTGAATATCAGATTGGGATAAAAAACATTAACTTTATAGAGGGCCATCCAAACAATATTGCTAGTAAGTTTTGTTTCCATTGGTTGGCCGGTTTCAGAAAAGAAGCCTTTCAAACTTTTTCCCATAGGGTCCTATGTTAAATTAAGTCCTGCGGTGGCAGCCATTTTGAATTTCCAATTGCCATAAAAAACACAAACTTTATAGAGGACCATCCAAACAATATTGCTAGTAAGTTTTTGTTTCCATTGATTAACCGGTTTCAGAGAAGAAGCCTTTTAAAACTTTTTCCCATAGGGTTCTATGTTAAACTAAGTCCTGCAGTGGCAGCCATTTTGAATTTCCATTGCCATAAAAAACACAAACTTTATAGAGGACCATCCAAACAATATTGCTAGTAAGTTTTGTTTTGATTGGTTAAACGGTTTCAGAGAAGAAGCGCTTTTTAACATTTTTCCCCATAGGGTCCTATGTTAAACTAAGTCTTGAGGTGGCGGCCATATTGGTTTACCAATCAAAATAAAAAACACAAACTTTGTAAAGGTCCATCCAATGAACATTATGGCCAAGTTTGGTTTCAATTGGCCAAGTGGTTTCAGAGAAGAAGATTAAAATGTAAAAAGTTTACAGACGCCGACGCCGACGATGACGACGCCGACGGACGCAAAGTGATAACAATAGCTCACATGACCCTTTGGGTCAGGTGAGCTAAAAAACCTTTCATTGTCTTGCTAATTATTTAAGCAATTTGCAATGTCAAACTAGTTTTCAAGTTACATTGTAAACACAGAAATTTTTATGTCAAAAATCATAATTTAAGGGCAATACCTCTTACAGTATGTCATTACACAACTTCAGACTAATAGAATTATGGATAAAATGATCATACAAAACAATTATAGTTAGACCAATCACACACTTCAGAATTTCAACCATTCATTACAGAGAAGAATTTTAATTCCACTGTTAGGGAGTGTTAGGAACTTCCCAAATAACGAAGAAATAAAAATATTTAAAATATTTTATTTTACAGGAATGCAGTATAGTCATTAAAATTTAATTTAAATGCCTATTAAAAGTTCACAGGATCCACTAAACAACAATAATAAAGGAAAAATGTATATTGTATCCCTGGGATCTAATGTGTATCACTACAAAGTGTGATCAAGGTCAAAGACCATTATAACAGTTAGATGGAAATTCTATAAATAAATATTTTATTACAGCATCCTGTTTCAATCAATTGAAAAAGAAATAATGATTTTTTTTAAATTATTCCTTAAACAGCAGTAAATACTAACGATACACCTACATAAGGTAAAGAAAACAATCACAATATTGATTTTTTTTTTAAAGTGAAAGAATCCAGGATATCTTGTATCCATTATTATTCAAAATGTTAAAGTGAGTTATTGCACTTGAATGCCAATATATCATGTTAAAGTGAGTTATTGCCCTTGAATGCCAATATATCATGTTAAAGTGAGTTATTGCCCCTGAATGCCAATATATCATAGTTTTAAACCAGGAGTAATGTCAGTATAATTGAAATCTTATCTCTAATTACTCCCATTGTACTGATATGTAACATGGGTGATCAATCAAAAAACACATAACCTCCATATATGTGATAATTATCTTAGCCCAAAGTGTGAGACTCGCGTGGTGAGACTGGGCTTAATTTTGTGTGAGATTTTAGTCACTCCTGATTTTGTGTTAAGATTAGCATTTTCATTCTTTGATTTTGTATGTTGTTTTATCTTATTGTTTAGACATATTTATGATACTTTTTTGTTGTTATGGTTGGACCCTGTATTTAAACATATGTTTGTCTCCTCTTGTAGTGTATTTGCCAATAATTCTATTCAAGCTGTAATTTATTTATATTAAGTGCTTTGATTGGATGAAAACAATTAAATGGCGTCTTCTCAGATAATTTATATATCGATATTTCCTCTGAGCGGACTACTTTCAGTATCCCATGTAAACAAGATGGCGTCCTCCTAGCGCATCGTCAGGGAGAGGACAATGTTTTCTCTGCCCCAATGATTTCAATTAAATCGATTGAGATTTAAAATAAAATATAATATAAATACAATTTAGTGTTTCATTAAGTTTTTTTTCCTATCAATATCTACAGAACCGCTATTCCTTTGGTACTATGTTTTGCTTACCCCTACGCTTTCCGGCCTAGGTACGTTTTGAGGTCTAGATGGGTTTCTGTAACTTTTTTTGCTGTTTTTAAAATCGCAACGATTATTTCACAGAATTGTAAGGCTTAAACACTGGGTTTTAGGAAATTATCAATGTGTAAACTCCGGCAACTCCCTCACAAACTTGACATAAAGTCCTTCGGACTTTATTTAGTCAGTGAGTGAGTCGCCGGAGTTTACACATTGATAATTTCCTAAAACCCAGTGTTTAATCCTATACTGTGTGCAAAACTAAAGACCACATTACAAGCAGTACCAAAAAAATAGGCGTAACGAGTGCTGATCTGTCCTTCAGTTAAGGTTATATTGACACACATGAACTCATATTTCTGCAAGTTTTTGCTGTTTGTAACAGGTGAATTTTGTGATATTTATGACCACAAAAATTGTAGCCAGCATGTTCGTACTTAGCTGACCTTGCCAAATTTTTCATCAGTAAATTGAAATTGTTGTTTAAAATAAATTTATAAAAAAAATTCTGTCTTTGAACTATTTCTCAATTCATCAAGTAATAATTTGTATTTACAGAAAAAATAAACATATTCCATTTGAAATTAAATTATTTTGTATTGTCCTTTGATTTCAAACTAATTACAACCATATTCCCAAATTAACTTCACCAAAGTAATAAGTAACATATAAAATAATAAATTGTGTAACTTCGATAATCTTGGGATTTATCAATTATGCTAAAAACAATTGTTTGTAAACAAAGATCGCTGGTAACAAAATAACTAGAATCTATGTGCAGAGAAACTATCAATTTTTTTTTTGCACTACGTTTATTTGAGATATCACATGTATGATTAACTCTCCATTGAAGTAGGTATATGGTCCTTCTTTTTAATTAACCTGAATCCTGTTCACCTAAGAATGCATTGTGCCATGTATGATTCAAATTACCACAATATTTTCTGAATTTAACCAATTTTAAAATTTTGATATCATTATATTGCTTTTCCTTAATTATCTCCCTTGATGACCCTTTATTTGAATAACATTGAATCCTCTTCACCAAATAATGCTATGTGCAAAGTTTGATTAAAGCTAGCATAATAGTTTCTGAAAATAAATGATTTAAAAATTTTGATATCATTTTTAACACTAAAATTGTCCTGGTCTAAACCTTGTATTTGGCCATTTATCTGAACAAAATTAAATCCCTCTTAGCCAAGGATACTTCTATATAAATTGGCACAGTGGTTCTGGAGAAAACATAGAATTTTCCTAAAAGTTTATGACAACAATGGTGATGATGACACCAAAAAAGAAGACAAACCATGGACACATTTTGATAGGAAAAGCTCACTCAAGCCTTAAGTTAAATTGTCTCAGTTGCCCACAAAAAGAACATGATCCATCTAACCTCCAAGAAATCTTCCTTTTACTTTAAGACACATAATAATTTTATATTAAGTAAATGTGCTAAAGTATTATCAATCTACTTCCATAGTAAACTGACTTCCTTGCCTTTACATTAAAACTAAAACCTAATTATGTACAACTAGATATTGCCATGGTATTTTAATGTCTTCCATGAGAAATTCTCATTGTTTGCCATTAAATGATGCAAAAGTACCTATAAAATATCAGGGGTCAAGGGTCAATGAGCCATATAAGGAGGTTTAATTTTCCAATGCTGAAAATTGATAGACATTAAATTGTATATGGTTTTTCAAACCATATGACACAGATACTCATTTTTTATTAGACTACATGAAAGAACCATGTAGGTATGTTTTACCAGTCCAATCAGGTTTGTTTTTTTACAAATAAAATATGTTCAAAGTAAACTAATTAGACTATATTTCCTAATTAATCTGATTTTACTGATAAAAAATCACAAAAGTCTGAAATGGCTAGGTTGCAAATCCAACTGCCTTAATAAATAGGGAATGGTTTATAATTTGTTGGAAGAAGGTTTTAGGTCTGGATAAAAAAATTAGGTCGAATTGATTACACATAATAGGTACCATCTTCTGCAAATGTCTTGAAAAATGACTTAGTTCCCATGTCTGGAAAATTTGGGAAAAAAACCTGGAATAATTCCATAATAGCAAGTGCACGTCTTCAATAAATGTGCAATCTTTCTGAGAAGTTTCAGAGGTCTGGGTTGAAAACTGTAGGAGTTGATTACACAAAATAGATACCCTATTTTCCCGCCCAACTTCACCAAACTATAATCCGGGTTTTAACTACTTGCAACCCGGCCAATAATGAAAGCAAAATGGGCACATCAAAAGACTATTCTATTTTAGGCAAACATACATTAAGCAGGTACTGCCTTATGTGACCTAATTTACAATGTTCACATGAATGTAACCTATACTGAGGTGGGTGACAGTAATAGATGACCAACTAACTTCTTATGAGGGAGAGGAGGCTGGGGATTTAAATGTTTAGTTCTGACAAAAAATATTTTTTTATCTTGGAATCAAAACATTTTTAAAAATTGAAGAGTGTGTCCATGGGACACGGATGCCCCCGCTAAATGAAGTCCCAAACAGGAAGTAGTTGTCCGACAGGTCTGAAAGTCGCTTAGGATGTACAACTTGTGATACTGAACCACCCTGCCAAATTTCAAATTGTGCTGATGTACGGTTTCTGAGAAAAGCTTGACGGAAATTTTCATACTCATGTTAACACATTTTCATATCGGCCGAGTCGCAAACAGGAAGTAGTTGTCCGACAGGTCTGAAAGTCGCTTAGGACGTAGAACTTGTGATACTGAACCACCCTGCCTAATTTCAAATTGTTCTGATGTACGGTTTCTGAGAAAAGCTTGACGGAAATTTTCATACTCATGTTAACACATTTTCATATCGGCCCAGTCGCAAACAGGAAGTAGTTGTCCGACAGGTCTGAAAGTCGCTTAGGACGTACAACTTGTGATACTGAACCACCCTGCCAAATTTCAAATTGTTCTGACGTACGGTTTCTGTGAAAAGCTTGATGGAAATTTTCATACTCATGTTAACACATTTTCATATCGGCCCAGTCGCAAACAGGAAGTAGTTGTCCGACAGGTCTGAAAGTCGCTTAGGACGTACAACTTGTGATACTGAACCACCCTGCCAAATTTCAAATTGTTCTGATGTACGGTTTCTGAGAAAAGCTTGACGGAAATTTTCATACTCATGTTAACACATTTTCATATCGGCCCAGTCGCAAACAGGAAGTAGTTGTCCGACAGGTCTGAAAGTCGCTTAGGACGTACAACTTGTGATACTGAACCACCCTGCCAAATTTCAAATTGTTCTGATGTACGGTTTCTGAGAAAAGCTTGACGGAAATTTTCATACTCATGTTAACACATTTTCATATCGGCCCAGTCGCAAACAGGAAGTAGTTGTCCGACAGGTCTGAAAGTCGCTTAGGACGTACAACTTGTGATACTGAACCACCCTGCCAAATTTCAAATTGTTCTGATGTACAGTTTCTGAGAAAAGCTTGATGGAAATTTTCATACTCATGTTAACACATTTTCATATCGGCCCAGTCGCAAACAGGAAGTAGTTGTGCGACAGGTCTGAAAGTCGCTTAGGACGTACACCTTGTGATACTGAACCACACTGCCAAATTTCAAATTGTTCTAATGTACGGTTTCTGAGAAAAGCTTGACGGAAATTTGTACATACAGACGGTCGTATTTACGTACAAATGAAGTCCCAAACAGGAAGTAGTTGTCCGACAGGTCTGAAATTCGCTTAGGACGTACAACTTGTGATACTGAACCACTCTGCCAAATTTAAAATTGTTCTCATGTACGGTTTCTGAGAAAAGCTTGACGGAAATTTGTTCGGACGTACGTACGTACGGACGGACGGACGGACATGAGTAAAACTTAATGCCCCCCGACATGTCGTCGCGGGGGCATAAAAATATATAGAGAGAGTATTGTGAAGAAAAGGGGACCTTGCAGTGTTGAAAAATGTAGTTTCAGAAAGGATGCAATTTTTTTGTAAATCCTGAAACTCGGTAAGAGACTTGTGGGTGTCTAATCTGCAGAATATGATAAAGTTTACATTCATCTTATCTAGAGCTTAGGTTCCACATGTTAACATTATAAGGACAAATAGGTCAATACCAGTACAACACAATTTCCACATGTTACGGACACATAGGTCAATAACTTAACAACACAGTTTCCACATGGTAAGGACACATAGGCCAATAACAGTGCACAACAGTTTCCACATGGTAAAGACCTATAGGCCAATAACAGTACAACACAGTTTCCACATGGTATGGACACATAGGTCAATAACAGTACAACACAGTTTCCACTTGGTAAGGACACATAGGCCAATAACAGTGCACAACAGTTTCCACATGGTAAGGACCTATAGGCCAATAACAGTACAACACAGTTTCCACTTGGTATGGACACATAGGTCAATAACATTACAACACAGTTTCCACATGGTAAGGACATATAGGTCAATAACAGTACAACACAGTTTCCACATGGTAAGGACACATAGGCCAATAACAGTACAACACAGTTTCCACATGCTACGGACACATAGGCCTATAACAGTATAACACAGTTTCCACATGGTAAGGACACATAGGCCAATAACAGTACAACACAGTTTCCACATGGTAAATACACATAGGTCCATAACAGTACAACACAGTTTCCACTTGGTAAGGACATATAGGTCAATAACAGTACAACACAGTTTCCACATGGTAAGGACACATAGGCCAATAACAGTACAACACAGTTTCCACATGCTACGGACACATAGGCCTATAACAGTACAACACAGTTTCCACATGGTAAGGACACATAGGTAAATAACATTACAACACAGTTTCCACATGGTAAGGACCTATAGGCCAATAACAGTGCAACACAGTTTCCACATGGTATGGACACATAGGTCAATAACAGTACAACACAGTTTCCACATGCTACGGACACATAGGCCAATAACAGTACAACACAGTTTCCACGTGGTAAGGACACATAGGTAAATAACATTACAACACAGTTTCCACATGGTAAGGACCTATAGGCCAATAACAGTGCAACACAGTTTCCACATGGTACGGACACATAGGTCAATAACAGTACAACACAGTTTCCACATGGTAAATACACATAGGTCCATAACAGGACAACACAGTTTCCACATGGGAAGGACACATAGGTAAATAACAGTGCAACACAGTTTCCACATGGTACGGACACATAGGCCAATAACAGTACAACACAGTTTCCACATGCTACGGACACATAGGTCAATAACAGTACAACACAGTTTCCACATGGTAAATACACATAGGTCAATAACAGTACAACACAGTTTCCACATGCTACGGTCACATAGGCCTATAACAGTACAACACAGTTTCCACATGGTAAGGACACATAGGTAAATAACATTACAACACAGTTTCCACATGGTAAGGACCTATAGGCCAATAACAGTGCAACACAGTTTCCACATGGTATGGACACATAGGCCAATAACAGTACAACACAGTTTCCACATGCTACGGACACATAGGCCAATAACAGTACAACACAGTTTCCACGTGGTAAGGACACATAGGTAAATAACATTACAACACAGTTTCCACATGGTAAGGACCTATAGGCCAATAACAGTGCAACACAGTTTCCACATGGTACGGACACATAGGTCAATAACAATACAACAAAGTTTCCACATGGTAAATACACATAGGTCCATAACAGGACAACACAGTTTCCACATGGGAAGGACACATAGGTAAATAACAGTACAACACAGTTTCCACATGGTAAGGACACATAGGTCAATAACAGTACAACACAGTTTCCACATGGTAAGGACCTATAGGCCAATAACAGTGCAACACAGTTTCCACATGGTATGGACACATAGGTCAATAACAGTACAACACAGTTTCCACGTGGTAAATACATATAGGTCAATAACAGGACAACACAGTTTCCACATGGTAAATACACATAGGTCAATAACAGTACAACACAGTTTCCACATGCTACGGTCACATAGGCCTATAACAGTACAACACAGTTTCCACATGGTAAGGACACATAGGTAAAAAAACAGTACAACACAGTTTCCTCATGGTATGGACACATAGGTCAATAACAGTACAACACAGTTTCCACATGGTAAGGACACATAGGTCAATAACAGTACAACACAGTTTCCACATGGTAAATATACATAGGTCAATAACAGTACAACACAGTTTCCACATGGTAAGGACACATAGGTCAAAAACAGGACAACACAGTTTCCACATGGTAAGGACACATAGGTCAAAAACAGGACAACACAGTTTCCACATGGTAAGGACACATAGGTCAAAAACAGGACAACACAGTTTCCACATGGTAAATACACATAGGTCAATAACAGTACAACACAGTTTCCACATGGTAAGGACACATAGGTCAAAAACAGGACAACACAGTTTCCACATGGTAAGGACACATAGGTCAAAAACAGGACAACACAGTTTCCACATGGTAAGGACACATAGGTCAAAAACAGGACAACACAGTTTCCACATGGTAAATACACATAGGTCAATAACAGTACAACACAGTTTCCACATGGTAAGGACACATAGGTCAAAAACAGGACAACACAGTTTCCACATGGTAAGGACACATAGGTCAAAAACAGGACAACACAGTTTCCACATGGTAAGGACACATAGGTCAAAAACAGGACAACACAGTTTCCACATGGTAAATACACATAGGTCAATAACAGTACAACACAGTTTCCACATGGTAAGGACACATAGGTCAAAAACAGGACAACACAGTTTCCACATGGTAAGGACACATAGGTCAAAAACAGGACAACACAGTTTCCACATGGTAAATACACATAGGTCAATAACAGTACAACACAGTTTCCACATGGTAAGGACACATAGGTCAAAAACAGTACAACACAGTTTCCACATGGTAAGGACACATAGGTCAAAAACAGGACAACACAGTTTCCACATGGTAAGGACACATAGGTCAAAAACAGGACAACACAGTTTCCACATGGTAAGGACACATAGGTCAATAACAGTACAACACAGTTTCCACATGGTAAGGACACATAGGTCAAAAACAGGACAACACAGTTTCCACATGGTAAGGACACATAGGTCAAAAACAGGACAACACAGTTTCCACATGGTAAGGACACATAGGTCAAAAACAGGACAACACAGTTTCCACATGGTAAATACACATAGGTCAATAACAGTACAACACAGTTTCCACATGGTAAGGACACATAGGTCAAAAACAGGACAACACAGTTTCCACATGGTAAGGACACATAGGTCAAAAACAGGACATTACAGTTTCCACTTGGTAAGGACACATAGGTCAATAACAATACAACAGTTTACAATACACCAGACAACCTACAAGCTGCAGTTTATTTCCAGATCAGTAATATTTTTAATATGTCATAAAAGGGTCATCTTAGTTTAGATTATTTCACAATTTTATGAAAGAAAAAAAATTCTTTAATTTTCCATACATACAAAATTGTCATTTAAGTGATATTGTGACTAAACAACCAAGATAAAAAAAAGTTATTATAACACGTACTGTCAGTGACAAAATACTCAGATTTTCCAGTTAAATAAATTCTGGTAACTCACAAGTGAAAAAAAATTCAGTTTTAACTGAGTGTCAAAATGTCTAGCTAAGTTTAAAGAATACACCTTAAAAATAAGATTAACTAGATATCAGTGAGATGGAACCCATCTCTGTGGCCCCGCCGACATTGAGGTCAAGGTCAAGGTCAACAACCACTGAATGTGACACATTGCCTTGATATTATCTACCAACATTACAAATGTCAAAAGCCTAACTCAAAAGATCAAAAAGTTACAGCCTGGACATGAATTTGTCATTCTAAAAGCAATAATGTGACCTTAAGGTCAAAGTTCAAGGTCAAAGGTCAACAACCATGGTATGTAACACATCACCTTGATATTATCTACCCAAATTCCAAATATAAAAATGTTTAGACTAAATATTCAAGGAAAAGTATGTTTTCTTACCTCAGATACAACTATTGCCCTCGGCTTCATATCAGGAAAAATAAACTTACTATTCCCTTTATACTTAGTCAAACAAGTTCAAACACACTTTATGAACTTGTTTAACAGTAGGAGAAAAGATGACATTTAAAAATACAATTTTGACTTTCTCACCAGTTACTACAGGATGTCGACATATTGTGGTGCTCTTTTGCATTGAAGAGTGCAAATGGTGTAATAATCTACATCATCCCTACTATTCCAGTCCAAGAGAAGCAGTATGATTTATATTGTATATGCGTATTGTGTCGCTTTCATCTGCACTAAGTTATGTGATCTTGCCAAGCAATTCATTGTTGAAATTTAACAACTACGATACATGGCAGTGGATAACCAAAAAAAAATGGACCAGTTATTTAAATTCTTCTGACACTCGTTGAGTTTTATTTTATATTATCATCAGACTGAATATAAACACCAGTGGTAATACATCAGGATTTTAGAACTTAAGATTTGTAACTTAAGTGCAGTTGTGTGCAGTTGTGATCTTCCATGTTGGGTTGCACCAAATCATATTTTCTGCAACAAACGTTTTCTTCTGAGGTCGGCATTTCTTGATGAAATGTTATTAAATATATTGGTAATAGATCTTCCGTGCTTCTGTCAAAAATACGGCGATTTCAATTTTTAAAAGTAAGCTTGTTTTTAAAAGGTTTTTAAAAAGACACATCTGGTTTTTAGCTGTTTTTGTTTTCCATATTAGTGTTATAAATATTTTTGAAAGTTAATCATCTACTGAGACAGAAATAAGTGGTAATGGTAGGTTTGACATCATGAATTACCCATTAATGGATGTCAACATGAAGGCGGGAATTTTACAATTTAGTATAACAAAACATTGATATATTTCTAAAGGGTAACATTTTTTTTTTACCAATCTAATTAAAATTATATCTTCACTTGGCTCCCCCCTTTTTGCTATGGTGACAATAGCAAAAAGGGGGGAACCAAGTGAAGATATAATTTTAATTAGATTGTTTTTTTACTAGAAACATGGTTAGGAAATACATTTAAATAACAATCTTCTGCAAACCAAAGCAAAGAGGTTAAACAACATAAAAAAAAACAAACTTCCTCTAAGTTTTCGATAACATTAAATATTCATCACTGCATATATAAACAGGATAACCGACATTGACAATATGATCACTCATGCTGAAACGCATTTAGATTAAACTTGTGCACAGAACAAGTTTCATGTACATGTTAATGTGACCAATTCTGTACAACTCTTGATCATATTTTCAATATTCATTTGAATGTTCAATTCAATATCCTGTTATTATTGACAACAACAACAAATTGGCATTACTTATTTCTTTCAATTTACAGTAACAGGAATTTTAAATTCTATAGAACAGGAGTTTTTATTCCTGAATAAAAAGATAAAATTTGTTAAGAATAGTCTCTTCTTTTTGCACATTTATTACGAAACAAAATTTCACTATGGTTTAAATTAAGTGCATAATCTTTGAAAACAAACAAAAAAAACCCTCCAAAAATTGTAAAATAATTGCCTGCTACAATATTCAGATATGTCTTGGATGACAAAACAAATAAACTGATCTCGTTCTATATCTCTATTATTGGCCCTTAGCTAGGGATGATACATATAATATGATCCTTTTACGATTCCCATGGAAACAATTACGACTTATTATCCTACCCAAGGGGTATTTATTTAAATGCTACAGACATAAAATAATTTCATCCTTGTTTGTGTTATTATATCATGTCTCGTATATTTTGTTATAATGATTCTGATTGTTTTCTATTGGTATTTGTAAACACACATGCCTATATACCACATGATAAATGGTTTTAGCTGATGTTATCTGTAGAATACCATACTGTTTAATAGTGTATTAATCTCTGTCTGATATAGCCATAATATCACCCCAAAAAAAAGAATCATAATTGAATTTGAGGTAACATTCAAGGCTAAGATCTAAGTTTGAGTTTGGTTTCTTTCCAAAAAATTCAAACCAAATTTCAAAGAAAAAAAATTATGTACATTGTTAGTAATTTTATAATAATATTAAAAGCATGATCCACAATCTTAAACCTAAATCTTGATCCACATCGGAACCATCAAGATAATTAATCTTTAACCATAAGGAAGTTACACTTGATCCAGAAAGGAAGTAATAAATTGATCAACAAGGGAAGTAAATCTTGATCCACAAGGGAAGTAAAATATTGATCCACAAAGGAAGCAAATCATGATCCACCAGGGACGTAAATCTTGATCCACCACGGAAGTAAATCTTGATCCATAAGGTAAGTACATCTTTATTCACAAGCATGATCCACAATCTTAAACCTAAATCTTGATCCACAACGTAATCATCAAGATAAATTAATCTTTAACCATAAGGAAGTTACACTTGATCCACAAAGGAAGTAATAAATTGATCTACAAGGGAAGTAAATCTTGATCCACAAGGGAAGTAAAATATTGATCCACAAAGGAAGTAAATCTTGATCCACAAGGGAAGTAAATCTTGATCCATAAGGTAAGTACATCTTTATTCACAAGCATGATCCACAATCTTAAACCTAAATCTTCATCCACAATGGAACCATCAAGATATTTAATCTTTAACCATAAGGAAGTTACACTTGATCCACAAAGGGAAGAAATAAATTGATCTACAAGTGAAGTAAATCTTGATCCACAAGGGAAGTAAATCTTGATCTACAATGGAAGTAAATCTTGATCCATAAGGGAAGTAAAATATTGATCTACAAGGGAAGTAAATCTTGATCCACATGGGAAGTAAATCTTGATCCACACGGGAAGTAATATATTGATCTACAAGGGAAGTAAATCTTGATCCACAAGGGAAGTAATATATTGATCTACAAGGGAAGTAAATCTTGATCCACAAGGGAAGTCAAATATTAATCGACAAAGGAAGTAAATCTTGATCCACAAGGGAAGTAAATCTTGATCTACAATGGAAGTAAATCATGATCCACCAGGGTAGTAAATCTTGATCCATAAGGGAAGTAACTCTTAATCCATCAATGAAGTAAAATATTGATCCAACAGAGAAGTTAATCTTGATCCATAAGGGAAGTAAAATATTGATCGACTATAGAAGAAAATCTTGATCCATAAGGGAAGTAAATCATGATACACCAGGGACGTAAAATATTGATCCACATGTGAAGCTAATAATGATCCACCAGGGAAGTAAATCTTGATCCACCAAGGAAGTTAAATATTGATCCACCAAGTAAATCAATCGTAATCCAGGAGGGAACTAAAATATTGATCCAAAAGGGAAGTTAAATACTGATCCACAAGTTAATTAAATAAAGAAAATATTGATCCACAAGGGATGTAAAATACTGCTCAATCATATATATGGAATGACCCTTGTCGGAGTTATCTCCCAGGGATCGATGAAATTTATAATAAGAAACTCAATACTTATTACAGAAATTGACAAAGGATCTTCTATGTTGATCATAGTTGAGTTTCAGCATGTACAAAGTCACAATTCTTTTTTTTTTTTTTTTTTCATGTATAATCCTAATAATTGCTTAGTTTTTGCTGCATAATATATTCAAAGATCAAAAGGTCAGTGGTCAAGGTCCTTTATGTCTTTAGCTTTTTATTTATGACCCTTTTTTATTTCAAAAGATATTGGAATGGTTTTTCTTTCATTCTTTTAGATAATTAAATAAATTCAATTTAAATACTAGAAAAAGACAATCTAGCAATGACTGATAACCCCGCTTAAATTTTAAAAACATTTTTGTAAAAATTTCTAACACACTTTGTCGACTGCTGACCTTGACCTTTGTTTCACTGAAATCAATGCAAACTGTTGAGTTATTGTTTGGAAACATCTTTATGTAAAATTTTCTAACATTTTAAATTTTTTGTGGACTGTGACCTTGACCTTTGATAGAATTCCTCCAGCATCAATAGGCTTCTTACCCATCTGATATGAAACAATATCCCATAGTTGCATAGAAATAGGATGCATGCATTTGTCAAGCAGAGTAAATCAAGTGTGGAATATGAGCTCTCTGTCACAAAAATTTTGCATGTATTTCAACAATGTGTAAAAATCTAAATATTTGGAAAACAGGAAGTAGATGACCAAGGATCATAAAAATCGCCATATACCATATGGTACTACATAGGATAATGCAATGTGCAAAATATCTGGCTTCTGCATCCTATAGTTGCTTAGAACACTGTGACAGAAATTTTTCATGTATGTCCACTACATGTAAAAATCTAAGTATTCGGTAAACAGATAGTAGATGACCATGGAGCATAAAATTACTATACACCATATAGTACTATTGGACAAAGCAATATGCAAAATATCACGTTTCTTCATCATATTGTTGCTTAGAAAACTGTGACAGAAATTTTTGTTTTGGACAAACACAAAGGAATGGGCAAGGGTAAAACAGTATACACACCCCCCACGCCCCCCCCCTTCTTCGAAGTGGGGGTATAATAAAGAAGATTAGGATCAAGGTCACAGTGCTCCACAATTTGACATTTTTTATTTTATTTGATACCTAAAAAATATTTTTTCATAAAATTTGTCCTTTTATAAAGACAAATTGTTCACAGGTATAATTTCAAGGTTATTTAATACAGTTAAGGTTTTTTGTTGCAAATAATGGAAAGCCTATTATTTGTTCTGTAGAACAAATGAACAGGTATGTGATAAATGACAAGTATATCAGAACCCCAAGGTTTATAATTAGGCTACGCCAAAAAATTGACCGATTAGACTGGACAACACAAACTAAATTAGTCATTCAAATGTTTAGTGATATAACTATAATCTTTGCTCTAAAATCAGTAAATTGAAAACATTTATTAGAAATCCATAACAAGTAAGAATTATAACAAGTGTGGACAAAGAAAAGCGTCTCGCCTAAATTCCGCATCAGTAAGGAAAAAAATTACGTCATAAGCATTACGTAAATAGCATCAAATTGTTATCATTTAAAATATACAATGCATGGTTATAGCGAAGCAGACCTAATCCAAAAACTTTAACTTATTCACTGGACCATAAAATTGAGGTCATGGTCTGTTGAAACCTACAAGACATATACTAATCACAGGGTTCACCACAGGCTGTTTTAGCGTGGAGGGCCGCCACGCTTGATTTTTTCCCGCCACACTTCATTTCCAAGCGCCACTATAAAATTCATGTATGCCACGAGTCAATTAACATACATCAGATACAATTAGACCAGGTGTCAACATTCCTGTTCCACTCTTTAAACAACGAGTGTATAACAATCGCTTAATTTTAAATTATAAAGGGTGAGCATTTATTGTTAAATAAACATCCTAATTAAGCATATTTTCCCCCCGAGTGATTGTTACCTGTGGAGAATCGGATAAAGAAACACAGGTAACATATCGATCGCCATTTGGGAGAATATTTAATAACGCATCGGAGACGGAACAAACTAGACGGAAATCAGTACGCATACGATAGCTTTAACCTTCATGAACAGGGATGCGTTTGGTGTTGAAATGGTGTGGCAAGAACTGAAAACATACGTACAATATGCATCTAGAAGCGTTACATGGATCCTGGAGTCTACATCTTAATAACTAGAGGCTCCCAGGAGCCTGTATCGCTCACCTGAACCTGAAACCAAACAACCCTTTTTTATCCAGCTTTTCTTTGCTATAAGGAATTGCCCAACACTTCTGCAAAAATCATTAATTTTGACCTTTTAAGGGAAATAACTCCTATAAGCAGGAGCTTTTGATGCTTAGAGGGAGAAGGGAGGTTCACTTCAAATTTGCTGTACCTGTTATACTTTTTTAACTATCAGTCGAAAACTCTCTCAACTCCCACCAACCCCCACCCCCTTTTTAATTTTTTTCTATTTTAAGCCAATATAGCTATGTAGGTAGTCAGGTGTCATAATTTGCACAATTTTGGTAGAGGACGTCCTAAAGATGATGCGTGCAATGTTTCATTTCATTGGTTAAAGAGGAGAAGATTTTTTAAAATCAAGTAAAATTGATTACAAAAATGTTCAAGAAGAATAATTCCTTCATCAGACAATCTTGACCCTAAGTCATTTTTGTAGCCCTCATAAAGCAGAACAATTAAGCAATGCTAACTTTTTCTCTAGTTCTAATAATTTTTAAGATTTTGAGGCAAAAATCAATTTCGACAATTAAAGGGCAATAACTCCTATAAGGAGTCATCATACAACTTCAACCCAATGGAGTGTTTCATAGAGCTTTTGATGCAAATGAAGGCATGTCTCTTCGGTTTTCCTGTATCTGTTACACTTTTTTAAATATAAGCCAAAAACTGTATTTTAACCACCCCCCCCCCCTCCGTCCTATTTTTAGCCATGGTGGCTATGTTGGTTAATCTGCAGCCATGGTTGGTGCAGTTGAGGACATTTGACGGATGATGTGTACAAAGTTTCAAAGCAATACTTTCAGTGGTTTCAGAGGAGAAGATTTTAAAAAAACAATTAAAACCGATTAAAACTAGAGTAAAAACACCTGTGAGCAATGCTCACCATTGATACCCCCCACTTCACAATTACTTTGAAAATTCAGGTGTTCTTAATTATTTATGAAATTGAAACTTTATCTAGTTAAACGTGAAGGCAAAATTGCAGATAATACATGTAACCCTCCCCAATCCCCCAAAGAATGGCATCCCTTATGTCAATGACAAAGTCCATGTTTTTCTATGGCAAACCTCCAATAATATTCTGATCAAAATGTTAAATATCCAATGCACAATGGCAATATGTGACCAAGATTCTGTGTAAGTTTCAACAAATTCCATTCAGTGGTGTAGGAATGATTTGCACATAAGAGATGGGTATCCCTTATGTCCATGACAAAGTCCATGTTTTTCTATGGGTTCCTCTACCCTTGAATTTTGTTCTGTGGTGAACCCTGAATCATTAGCAATCTATATACCAAATACTGTCATCCTACCATGCATGGTTACAGAGGAATTGCCCTCATCCAAAAACTTTGCCATAGTCACTGGACCATGAAATTGAGGTCATGGTCAGGTGACACCTACCAGACAGTCATGTACTATTCATCAGCAACCTATATACCAAATATTGTGTATCTTTCCATGCGTGGTTACAGAGGAACTGCAGTAACCCAAAAACTTTAATGTAGTCGCTGGACCATGAAATTGAGGTCAAGGTCAGGTGACAGGTGACTGACTGGCAAGTACTATCATAACCTACCACTGGACCAAATTTGATGGACCCAGGGCTTGGGCTTACAATGATATGAAGCAAGATGTCCAAGTGTTTACCCCGCCACTGCCGCCTAATTCCCATACATATGTCTTGCCTCCAGCGACTATCATAGCAGGCAAGACAAAAACAAATTTTGTACATTTGAGATAGCAATCCACTTATTTATGTATTACAGGGTTGCCACTCTTTTCTTGACACAAAATTCAAGGACTTTTCAAGGGTTTTTCAAGGGTTTTCATAATTTTTCCAGGATAACTTCAAATGAATTTCTAAGGTGATTTATAGATACCAATATCCTTTAAGCTATATAATTTTGTCACGTACACATTCACTCCATATGTCTATTCAATTTCCTATACACCCTTTCAGTGTGACATGATGCAGACTTTGTGTAAACTACAAGTGGTTTTCAATGCAGATTTACCTTATTAATTCACAACGCTCACCAATCTTCAGTCTGAAAACTGTGTGTCTTCATGATTTGACCAGAGACATGATATACATGTTTTTTATTTCTCTGATTTGACCAATAAATAAGGAAATAGCTATGTGTTCATGTACACGTACGGGATGGAAGTCTTTGGTAGATCATATGATTTTGTTGCAGCCGTTCTGGATTCTGAGTACTGATTTGCAATTGTCAAAGTTCTTGGATGAAAACCCAGTTGTTTGATGCTTTTACCGGATACCGTTTTAATATATTGGATCAACAAATCGTCTTGTATGGTGTTCAAGTTTATAGTGAGCGTAGGAGGGAATAAATTTGAGCCTTTCAACTGGTTATCAAAATATGACTTCATATTATCTGGATCACTTTGACGACCGCATCATGCTCTACAAATTCCTTAGTGTCAAACGCTGGAAAGACTCAGAATCTTATAAATCTCGACCCATACATTTCGCCCCAAAAACTTCCATTATTTTCAATGTAAAGGACGATCTTCCGTATGGGACGAACTGTTCTACTTAAGCAAGGGGAAGACAACTCGTGCCGAACTTACTAATCGCGATCAAAATTAAGGATTTTTCCCGGATTTGTTCGTTTTTTCGCGTTTTCACGAATGTTTCCCGACCTGGAAAGCAAATTTCAAAATTCAAGGACTTTTCCCGTTTTCCCGGGTGCGTGGCAACCCTGGTATTATAAATAGCTTTACATAGTCATTATATATAATAAACAATGTGAAACAGACCTAAATCAAAACTTTATTATAGTCGCTGGACTCTGAAATTGAGGACAAGGTCATGTGACACCTACTAATCAGCAATATATATACAAAATATTGTCACCCTACCATGCACGGTTACTGAGGAACTGACAATCCAACAACTTCAACATAGTCACTGGACCATGATACTAGGTCAAGGTGAGGTGACACAAACCTGACTGTCATGTACCTTTCATTATACTGATATGGTAATCCTACCATGCATGGTTACTGAGGAACTGACAATCCAACAACTTCAACATAGTCACTGGACCATGATACTAGGTCAAGGTGAGGTGACACCTACCAGACTGTCATGTACCTTTCATTATACTGATATGGTAATCCTACTATGCATGGTTACTGAGGAACTGACAATCCAACAACTTCAACATAGTCACTGGACCATGATACTAGGTCAAGGTGAGGTGACACCTACCAGACTGTCATGTACCTTTCATTATACTGATATGGTAATCCTACTATGCATGGTTACTGAGGAACTGACAATCCAACAACTTCAACATAGTCACTGGACCATGATACTAGGTCAAGGTGAGGTGACACAAACCTGACTGTCATGTACCTTTCATTATACTGATATGGTAATCCTACCATGCATGGTTACTGAGGAACTGACAATCCAACAACTTCAACATAGTCACTGGACCATGATACTAGGTCAAGGTGAGGTGACACAAACCTGACTGTCATGTACCTTTCATTATACTGATATGGTAATCCTACCATGCATGGTTACTGAGGAACTGACAATCCAACAACTTCAACATAGTCACTGGACCATGATACTAGGTCAAGGTGAGGTGACACAAACCTGACTGTCATGTACCTTTCATTATACTGATATGGTAATCCTACCATGCATGGTTACTGAGGAACTGACAATCCAACAACTTCAACATAGTCACTGGACCATGATACTAGGTCAAGGTGAGGTGACACCTACCTGACTGTCATGTACCTTTCATTATACTGATATGGTAATCCTACTATGCATGGTTACTGAGAAACCAACTTAATAACTTTAATGTAGTCACTGGATCAGACTGTACCTTTCATCAGCAACATATATAGCAAATACTGTCATCGTACCATTGGTTGCTGAGTAACTGACTTAATCCAGTAATTTAACATAGTCACTGGTCTTCGAAATTGAGGTCAAGGTCAGGTGACAAGTAACTGACTGACAAATACTCAGTACTCATCATAAGCTACCAAATGACAAAATTTGCTTGACCTATGGCTAAAGCTTACAAAGATATAAAGCAAAATGTCAAAGCTGCTGCTGCTGCCGGATTGCACTTCAGCTGAGACACAAA
Source organism: Limnoperna fortunei (assembly GCA_944474755.1). Taxonomy (NCBI): domain Eukaryota; kingdom Metazoa; phylum Mollusca; class Bivalvia; order Mytilida; family Modiolidae; genus Limnoperna; species Limnoperna fortunei. The sequence continues at coordinate 79,872,074 of OX104115.1, forward strand.
TGGCACAAAAATTGCTCAAACTATTCAATAAAGCAGTTGCACAACTTCAGTATGTCTGTAATCTTTCTGTAATGTCTTACAGACCTGGGTTAAAAGCTGTAGGAAATCATTACACAAAATAGGAACCACTTATGTAAAATTTGCAGAAAAGTTAGTAAATTCCCAAGAATGGAAAATGGAAACAATTTAATTAACAATTCTGTAATAGCAGGTACACAAATTCAATATTTGCACAATCTGTGAAGGTTTAAGGATCTGGCATATAAGTATCAGACAAGAACAAGTCCTCTAGTTTATCAAATTTACATCAACAGATTTGTATTTATTCTAATCAAGACCTCATCATTGGTGTTCAAACCAAAAATGTAAAAAGGAACATAAAATTAAAGAAAGTGAAGAACTTTTTATTATCAAAATTCCACATGGTTATGTCAAATCTGCTTTTTGGCAAAAAACTTTTCAATTTAAAAACAATTTTACAATATCAGGTCATATGCTTGTTCTAGTTGGTATTGGGGCCTCAGTGGATGAGAAGAGAAGGTAGATAGTCATCTTCTATTGATCATATGCCTGTCATCACTGAGGTTGGGAGTTTGAGTCTCACTGCTGCAGAATGTGCTCGACTGCCAAGGTAGGTGGTTTTCAGCCCATACTCCAGCTTCCTCATCCAATAACTAGAGGCTCCCAGGAGCCTGTATCGCTCACCTGAACCTGAAACCAGACAACCCTTTTTTATCCAGCTTTTCTTTGCTATAAGGAATTGCCCAACACTCCTGCAAAAATCATTAATTTTGACCTTTTAAGGGAAATAACTCCTATAAGGAGGATCTTTTGATGGTTAGAGGGAGAAGGGAGGTTCACTTCAAATTTGCTGTACCTGTTATACTTTTTTAACTATCAGTCGAAAACTCTCGACCCCCCCCCCCCCCCCATTTTCATTTTTTCTATTTTAATCCAACGTAGCTATGTAGGTAGTCAGGTGTCATGATTTGCACAATTTTGGTAGAGGACATCCTAAAGATGATGTGTACAAAGTTTCAAAGCAGTACTTTCAGAGGAGAAGATTTTAAAAAATCAATTAAAACCGATTAAAAAAAACAGTTCAAGGGGAATAACTCTTAAACGGTTAATCAGACAATCTTGACCCTTAAGTCATTTTTGTAGCCCTCATAGAGCAGAACAATTAAGCAATGCTAACTTTTTCTCTAGTTCTAATAATTTTCAAGATTTTGAGGCAAAAATGGAAAAAATCATCAATTTTGACAATTAAAGGGCAATAACTCCTATAAGGAGTCATCATACAACTTCAACCCAATGGAGTGTTTCTTAGAGCTTTTGATGCAGATGAAGGCATGTCTCTTCGGTTTTCCTGTATCTGTTACACTTTTTTAAATATAAGCCAAAAACTGTATTTTACCGCCCCCCCATCCTATTTTTAGCCATGGTGGCCATGTTGGTTAATCTGCAGCCATGGTTGGTGCAAACTTGGTTGAGGACATTTGACAGATGATGTGTACAAAGTTTCAAAGCAGTACTTTCAGTTGTTTCAGAGGAGAAGATTTTAAAATATCAATTAAAACCGATTAAAAAAAACAGTTCAAGGGGAATAACTCTTAAACGGTTAATCAGACAATCTTGACCCTTAAGTCATTTTTGTAGCCCTCATAGAGCAGAACAATTAAGCAATGCTAACTTTTTCTCTAGTTCTAATAATTTTCAAGATTTTGAGGCAAAAATGGCAAAAAACATCAATTTTGACAATTAAAGGGCAATAACTCCTACAAGGAGTCATCATACAACTTTGACCCTATGGAGTGTTTTGTAGAGCTTTAGATGCTGAAGAAGGAAGGTCTCTTCGGTTTTCCTGTATCTGTTATACTTTTTGAACTATAAGCAAAAAACCGTATTTTGACCCCTCTGTTCTATTTTTAGCCATGGCGGCCATGTTGGTTGGTCTGAGGCCATGATTTGGGCAAACTTGGTAGAGGGCATTTTACTGATGATGTATGCAAAGTTTCAAAGCAATCCCTTCAGTGGTTTTGGAGGAGAAGATTTTTGAAGAAAAGTTAACGACGACGACGACGACGACGACGACGACGGACGACGACGGACGCCAAGTGATGGCAATAGCTCACATGACCCTTCGGGTCAGGTGAGCTAAAAAGGGGAAGCAGAAAAATTGCTGAAAATGGTGTCAAACACCACTCAAACAAACAGAAATCGTTGGAATTTTATTTAATATTGAAAAAATCCTTCAATCACAGAAATGGCAGGATTTCTTTAAACAGGAAGTAGGTTAGCGACAGACCTGAATTCGAATCCCATGTTATGGGAGGCCATGCTGATGCTGCATACCAAATTTCAAGAGAATGTGACTAGTAGTTGCTGAGAAAACTCTGTGAAATCCAGCCAACAAAATATGTGCAAAAATATTAAAAATTTGAAGGGAAACCGGGAGGTCTCTGTATTTTTTTTTATAGATTTGATATGGATGAGTCAAAAGCAGTGAAAGAATATCAGTGATTTTATTATATTGTTCAGTTGGCTAGATGTCTGTAATGAATTCATGATTTGGAAATTGGGTGTAAATATAAAAAAAAATTAATTATGCTTTTAAATGGATCAAACCAGAGTAGTTCCAAACTGAAAAACAAATAAAAAAGCATAACCAGCGACACATCCTTAGTAACTTAATACATCTACTTACATGATTTTAAAACTTTTCTATCCTTTAATTTGGTAAACTCTGGTTGAGCATCATCTGTCTTCGTATTTTCTGACGACACTGGTGTATGATCCAACTCTCCCTCTTCTATCCGTGTTACATCTGCAGTGTCGTTTCCATCCTCCAATATTAAGACACCTTTAAACAAATTAAATGAAACCGTTCAATTGCAGCTTCATATACTGACTGAAGAAAATTGTATAATTACTTTTTGAGTACGATAGGTCATCAACTTCAACTGAACCCAGATAAAGTGCAATTAGATAAATCTACAATACAATATCTGGAAGCTTTTTTGGTCTTTCTTTCAACTCCTTATTGACCTGTTAATGCACGACATTTAACAGTTGATATCCATATATTTCAATTTAATAATTGACAGTAATCACTTAAATGACTGACATACTATTGAACATTTGTCTCATTCCAATTAGAGTGAATTACTTTCAGGCTTAAAAATCTTTAATAGTAACATTTAGTTATAGAAAAAAATATCAGAACGAAATCAGATAAAGAAATAAGGACATTAATGACTTGTTCTTGGAAGCAGCATAGAAAATAACCATTTCAGTTACCATGAAAACACTGTAATTTAATTTCATTTAATTCAAAAACAAAATGAGCAAAGGTTTTATTGACTGAATTTGTTTGGAATGGACATTATTAGATTTATATTGGTAAAATGAATCCAGACAAAAAAGAACTAATTGCAGATTTTTTCTTTTGGCTGTGTATTATTTCATATCAGTAAAATAATGTTTGTTTCAATTGGATAAATCATAAAACAAGGTCAGCTGGCTTTCATTGATCTGCAGTAATTTATGGTGGGGGCAATATAATGCAGTGATAATGCCCATGGGGCATTATTATTTCATGGTAATTCCATCAAAAGTAACACCCAACACAAACTGTTTATTTTTAATTTGTATAAATTAATTTGAACAACTTAATGAAACAAGAGGCTCCTAGTAGCCTGTAATCACCCACCTGGAAGACCAATGACTTCAAGCTATCTTCACACTTTTGCAATTTATGCCATAACTGGTATAAATTGTTTAAGGTTACTTAAACTAATGTCTGCACTTCATAGGAAAATTGTATATTAATTTTTATCTGGAAATATGTTGTGGTTGTTTTTCTATAAAAAAAATGACAATGTTGACATCGGCTTGTAGTGTCCTACCTACATTAAAAATATCTAAGGCCTATGTCAAAAGACAAAAAAGTTATGGCCCGGAAAAGACTATGGTCCAAAATATCATCAATAATGACCTTAAGGTCAAAGGTCAACCATGCTGGTACGCGACACATCGGCTTGTAGTGACCTACCTACATACCAAATATCTAAGGCCTATGTCAAAAGACAAAAAAGTTATGGCCTGGAAAAGACTATGGTCCAAAATATCATCAATAATGACCTTAAGGTCAAAGGTCAACCATGCTGGTACGCGACACATCGACTTGTAGTGACCTACCTACATACCAAATATCTAAGGCCTATGTCAAAAGACAAAAAAGTTATGGCCCGGAAAAGACTATGGTCCAAAATATCATCAATAATGACCTAAGGTCAAAGGTCAACCATGCTGGTACGCGACACATCGGCTTGTAGTGACTACCTACATACCAAATATCTAAGGCCTTATGTCAAAAGACAAAAAAGTTATGGTCCGGAAAAGACTATGGTCCAAAATATCATCAATAATGACCTTAAGGTCAAAGGTCAACCATGCTGGTACGCGACACATCGGCTTGTAGTGACCTACCTACATACCAAATATCTAAGGCCTTATGTCAAAAGACAAAAAAGTTATGGTCCAGAAAAGTTTTGCTGAGAAGAATAAGAAGACAAAGAATAAGATGAAGAACTCATGGTAAAACAATACCATGAAGGGGAGACATAATTAAAGAATACTAGATTCTCAGCCCCACTACCAATTTTTTATTATGATTTTTTACATAAATTCAGGAAAAATTGTGTGTCATGTTTGATTTTGATTCTGTCATGATCAATTTTCATGTAACTTGTGGTTTTAATAGACTTTTGTTATTAAAAAGGAAACACTGTCTTCGCCATTTTTAAAAAAATTAAAAGCTTAAGGGAAAAAAAATTGATCAGCACATTACGCCCTACACATATTTCCGAATTAGCACAAAGTTGGGCAAATCACTCCTGTTGCAGATATTCAGCTTAAATGATGATTTTGACAAAATGTTCAAATTTTTCAATTTTTCAATATAATTTGAAAACAATAAGAGTGAGAATGACATTGTAAATTGCAACAATGATCAGCAAGACAATGCTTACAAAGGACTTACTTATCAATAATTGTCTCACCATTATTGCCCTTTAATGATAATTTTTCAGTTTGAAAACCAAACAACAAACAATTCCCCCTTTTTGTCTGTTAATGATATATTTTTTTTAATTTTCTGTCTGAAACAGACAATTCCCTTTTTTACAGGAACAAAGTTCCATAACTCCAAATAAGAAAAAGAAATTTACCAAATCGTATACAGACCACGAGGCTAACTTAATTATATAACTACTTTTTTCAGTTTGAAAGAATCTCACGGTGGAGGCAATCTCAGATACAAAGAAGCAGCTAGACTCACAATCAATAAAGTTGGTAGGCTATGGAAGTCAAGTGTTCTATAAGACTTTTCTCCTGAAATCATTACATTGTATATATGCTGTAGAACTAAGGTAGAAATGCTTGTTACTTTTCACCTGAAATCATTACATTGTATATATGCTGTAGAACTAAGGTAGAAATGCTTGTTACTTTTCACCTGAAATCATTACATTGTATATATGCTGTAGAACTAAGGTAGAAATGCTTGTTACTTTTCACCTGAAATCATTACATTGTATATATGCTGTAGAACTAAGGTAGAAATGCTTGTTGCTTTTCACCTGAAATCATTATATTGTATATATGCTGTAGAACTAAGGTAGAAATGCTTATTACTTTTCTCCTTAAATCATTACATTGTATATATGCTGTAGAACTAAGGTAGAAATGCTTGTTGCTTTTCACCTGAAATCATTACATTCTATATATGCTGTAGAACTAAGGTAGAAATGCTTGTTACTTTTTACCTGAAATCATTACATTGTATATATGCTGTAGAACTAAGGTAGAAATGCTTATTACTTTTCTCCTGAAATCATTACATTGTATATATGCTGTAGGACTAAGGTAGAAATGCTTGTTGCTTTTCACCTGAAATCATTCCATTGTATATATGCTGTAGGACTAAGGTAGAAATGCTTGTTACTTTTCACCTGAAATCATTACATTGTATATATGCTGTAGAACTAAGGTAGAAATGCTTGTTGCTTTTCACCTGAAATCATTACATTGTATATATGCTGTAGAACTAAGGTAGAAATGCTTGTTACTTTTCACCTGAAATCATTACATTGTATATATGCTGTAGGACTAAGGTAGAAATGCTTGTTGCTTTTCTCCTGAAATCATTACATTGTATATATGCTGTAGAACTAAGGTAGAAATGCTTGTTGCTTTTCTCCTGAAATCATTACATTGTATATATGCTGTAGAACTAAGGTAGAAATGCTTGTTGCTTTTCTCCTGAAATCATTACATTGTATATATGCTGTAGAACTAAGGTAGAAATGCTTATTTCTTTTCTCCTGAAATCATTACATTGTATATATGCTGTAGAACTAAGGTAGAAATGCTTGTTGCTTTTCACCTGAAATCATTACATTGTATATATGCTGTAGAACTAAGGTAGAAATGCTTGTTGCTTTTCACCTGAAATCATTACATTGTATATATGCTGTAGAACAAAGGTAGAAATGCTTGTTACTTTTCTCCTGAAATCATTACATTGTATATATGCTGTAGAACTAAGGTAGAAATGCTTATTTCTTTTCTCCTGAAATCATTACATTGTATATATGCTGTAGGACTAAGGTAGAAATGCTTGTTGCTTTTCACCTGAAATCATTACATTGTATATATGCTGTAGAACTACAGTAGAAATGCTTGTTGCTTTTCTCCTGAAATCATTACATTGTATATATGCTGTAGAACTAAGGTAGAAATGCTTGTTGCTTTTCACCTGAAATCATTACATTGTATATATGCTGTAGAACTAAGGTAGAAATGCTTGTTGCTTTTCACCTGAAATCATTGCATTGTATATATGCTGTAGAACTAAGGTAGAAATGCTTGTTACTTTTCACCTGAAATCATTACATTGTATATATGCTGTAGAACTAAGGTAGAAATGCTTGTTACTTTTCACCTGAAATCATTACATTGTATATATGCTGTAGAACTACAGTAGAAATGCTTGTTGCTTTTCTCCTGAAATCATTACATTGTATATATGCTGTAGAACTAAGGTAGAAATGCTTGTTGCTTTTCACCTGAAATCATTACATTGTATATATGCTGTAGAACTAAGGTAGAAATGCTTGTTGCTTTTCACCTGAAATCATTACATTGTATATATGCTGTAGAACTAAGGTATCCAAATAAATGTTGGCTTTATGTTGTTATATCTGAATAGTTATATCTGAATAAACTCGCAAGCAAAAAACGATCCGAGCCTGCCAGGATTCAAACTTGGAATCTTCTGATCCGTAGTCAGACACGTCATCCTTTAAGTCTTAAGTTCTTACTTCAAGGAATAGTACTGTAAACCAATTAATAATAATGAAATCAAACTTTCAGTTTCCAGTTTTTAATTAATGTACTGCAAAACTCACATCATTAAAAAATATGTAATCATTCTTGATCATTCACTTTTCTGGAAACTGTTATCATTAAAAAATATGTAATCTTTCATGATCATTCACTTTTCTCGGACCTTTTGGTGGATGATAACTTTCGCTATTGTAAATTCTTACAACTTTGAAAGTTTATATGATGAAAATTTTAATGGTTTACAGTATTTTTTTCTTGTTGATAACATGTTGTCAAATAGGATATTTGTATATGTTTTATGTCATTTAAGAGTGACATTTAAATGATGAAATTCTCAACCCAAAAAAACAATAGAAATGCTTCTTTATTAAATCATTAAAGGATACAAACAGTATTTAAAGATTGTCAGAATTTGCACAGAGTACTAGTTTACAGCTCTGAGCCACATATTTCTAGCTGTTTAGACTCTCATATCAAGTCAGAGTGCTGAGCTCAAGTGCTGATACAAGGGAAGATATGAAACAATGCAATGTCATAATCTATTTATCCCGTATGTCTTAAACTTATTATCAAACTATATTTTTTGTAATTTTAATTTATTTATAAAAAAAATTATTAATTTCTGGACACAATAATACTTTCTTCGAAGCGCCACATCACCATTGACGACAGGCTGGTACGAAAACCAATAGGAATATCAGCTTATTGTCAATAGTAACATTACTGATATCACAGTCCATCGTCTTTGATTAACATTATCAGGGTTGATACCAGGTTACAAATTCTGGCTGTATTTCATTGACAAAAAAGTCCCTGCTTAATTTGTGGTATTTATAGATTAATATATGGGCAAATCCATATTGGCCTGAGTATCATCTTGAAAACCCCATATCACTAGGAGACGGGAGTCGAGGTCTTATATGCGTTGTGAGATGATACCCAGGCCAATATGGATAAGCCCATATATGTATCTTTTATGATATGCATCTAACAAAAAAGAGACTTAAATGAGTACAAATAATAATGTTTTTATTTTGCAACAAATAATTAATATATAAAATTTTCAATGATTTCCTTTGTGTCTACATTGTCTACAAACTGTTCAGACTTGGCCATTGATGAATATTGATGCAGATTTACCATAAGGAAAGTGCACAGGGAAGCTCAATACAAGATGTTTGCACGAGAGGCACCTTATACAGGGATATCAAATCCATGTGTTTCAATACTGGTCGTTTAATTCCTGATACAATATGCAAAAATCCATTAGTCTATACATATTAATATATGTGACTATAATATAGATTTTTAATTGTACATTTTATAATGAAATACATTTACAATCAACCAAGAAATATGTAAAAACTTTACAGAATATGTTAAAGAAACTTCTTGCACTTTAATATAGACTGTACTGAACTGATTTTCATACCTTGACATCAAATTAATTACAGTATTTAATTTAATAATTTCCTTTTAGAATGTCTAACCTTACAAATTGCTGTCCATTAATTGACAATTTAACCATTGACACAGTAACACATATGTCTGGATTGCATGGGAAAAGCAATATTGAAATATACTGTATCCGCTATATGACTGTTAATGTTTCTGAAAATTAAGGAAGGAAGCACAGTAGTTAAGTACCATTAAATCTCTTGCAGACCAAGCTTTGTGCTGCCTGAGTTTTTTTAGATATTTAAATGCTTCCTGGTCTTTTTTTTTTTTAAATCTAATAATATAAAAAATACATTTTTGTTTTATAGCCATCTCCTTAAAAGACCTAATTATATAGGAGTAATGAACAAAATGTGCATGGTCAACTCTTTATAAAACAAGTGATACTTGGTTGTCACTGAAGGACAAACGTATCACGCATTAAGCACATGATGAAGCCAATATAAGACTAATTAGAGGCATGATATAGATTGCATAATTGACCCAACTGCCAATAAAATATCAAAGATTCCAAGGTTATCGGAGGTTACAATCTAGTTTCAGACTGCATATCTTGTAAACTTCATGTTCAGGACATGATAGAATTATGTTATTGGACAGACTGTAGTAATGCTTCTGTCAAGATATGATAAAAATAAATTGTAGAACTGCCTCAACAGTTTAGATTCATGATATTAAAGTGATTTTTAAATGAATTTCTAAAATCAATAATTATAGTCAACTGATCGATTCCGGTTTCTAATTAATGAAAATATGAAATATCATAAATTATATTTTAGATCACAATTGTGATGACCAATAAAAACTATGACCATATATGGATTTGTAAGGTATTTTTAGTAAAAAGTGTTTTTGATAAATGGTTTATTTTTAGTCCGCTTGTGATGCACAATGCTAGTTCCATGATTATATATAGACCCACAACCCAAACATGTCATGGTTGACTTTAAATAATAATAATGCCTTCTCAAAAAGTAAACTTTTCTGTCATCCCATATCATTTTCCTTCATTTCTGTTATGCACTTTTATGCTTGGATACAGATTTCATCAGTTCTTTTTTCAACTGTCTTAGTCTTTTTTCCATGATTATCAGACTCAATACAAACATTTCAAATGGTCAATGCTCTACAGTGCATAATATACTCTCTTATTATAAAATTATTACTAAAATCAAATTTGATGAAGATCTTTCACTCAGTGTTGGGTTTTCAATCAAGCAAGAAAGTATATAGATAACCATCCAATAATCATTCATATACAATACGGCTTCAATCAGCTTTGCAGTTTCAAAAAGATGGTATTTGAAAATTCTTCCTATAGAGTCCTCTGTTAAGCTAAGCCTGCAATGTTTATGTTGGCCATTTTGAATTTTCTAATAATTGCATAGCATAAAAACGCAAAATTTATAGAAGACCATCAAAAGTATATTGGGGATAAGTTTTGTTTAAATTGGTTAAGCAGTTTCAGAGGAGAAGCCTTTTTAAACTTTTTTGCCCATAGGGTCCTATAGGAAAAAAAATCATCAGCCTTATAGAGGACCATCCAAAATATTGCTAGGCCCACTGTTTTCAGAGACGAAGCCATTTTAAACTCTTTCCCGTAGGGTACTATGTTAAACTAAGTCCTAAAGTAGACCTAAACAGTTTACAGACAACAATGACAACAATGACGACAATGCTGATGAAGGACATAAAGTCATGACTCCAATACAGATGACCCTTACGGTCAGATGATCTAAAAAAGTTAAGGGATAGATAAAAACATGATCATGTATCATACTGAATTAAGTATTAAGAAATATTGTGTTTGTTTCCTTACCAGTGCACCAAGTTCTTTAGCAAAAATTAAACTATTGAAAACATCTTAGACCACCATACTTAAAATAATGTACCTTGATTCAAACTATCCATCTAACAGACACAGTAATCTTATTCTCATAAATACCCTCTCTCCAAAGGCCACCCTCTCTCCAAAGGCCACCTTCTCAATATAGGCCACATCACGCAATACCTCAAAAGAAGCCAAGCCTGTCAAAGTCAACCTCCCCTACTAAAAACAGGATGCCATTTTACAGCTGGAAAGCTGTGTAAAGAAGTATAAAACAAATAAAATCATAATACAACATTACCATGCGAAAGGGTTGGTCTGATGAGGACTACCCGATTTACGATAAAATTCAAGATTGGTTCACATTAAGTATTGCATCATATTGGATTATAACAGAAATAAATATGACTCCGAACTTATCATTTTGTAACATTAGAAAAAAAAACAGAACATTATTCAGATTTATCATATTGCAATAACAGGCGGTACAAAACATTATTCAGATTTCTCATATTGGAATAACAGGACAGGACAGAACATGATTGAGATTTAACATATTGCAATAACAAGACAGAACATGATTCAGATTTATCATATTGCAATAATATGCAGGACAGAACATGAATCAGAACTGATCATATTGCAATAACAGGACATGCCATGATTCAGATTTATCATATTGCAATAACAGGACAGGACACGATTCAGATTTATCATATTGCAATAACAGGACATGCCATGATTCAGATTTATCATATTGCAATAACAAGACAGAACATGATTCAGATTTATCATATTGCAATAATATGCAGGACAGAACATGAATCAGAACTGATCATATTGCAATAACAGGACATGCCATGATTCAGATTTATCATATTGCAATAACAGGACAGGACACGATTCAGATTTATCATATTGCAATAACAGGACATGACATGATTCAGATTTATCATATTGCAATAACAGGACATGACATGATTCAGATTTATCATATTGCAATAACAGGACATGACATGATTCAGATTTATCATATTGCAATAACAGGACAGGACATGATTCAGATTTATCATATTACAATAACAGGACATGACATGATTCAGATTTATCATATTGCAATAACAGGACAGAACATGATTCAGATTTATCAAATTGCAATAACAGGACAGAACATTATTCACATTTATCATATTGCAATACAGGACAGGAAAAAACATGATTCAGATTTATCATATTGCAATAATATGACAGGACAGAACATTCCAATATAAGGAAAGGGACAGAAAAGGACTTAGAAGCTGGATTTTGACTACATTGTTTCATCAGATTATTTTACTTTCACAGCTTCCTGCAATAGAAAAACTCAAAGCTATGATACAGTGAACAATTTTATAAAAGTGGCATAAAATTACAAATCCCACACACATGCACGCACGCACATAGAGACATATACAAAAATCTGAACGTCAATATTAACCTTTTAATAGCATTGGAAGGCACTGAGCCTGTAATATGTTGATTTATTGATACAATGAACAACTTCAACACATGATTATCAAATTACTTCTGGAAAGTTCCACTGTTAACTAATGTAGTTGATGTTTTACAATTTTAATAATCATTGAAGATTTTCTGAAGTACATTTAGAACTTAACAGACTACAGACTACTTCATTCTGGCCTTGTGTTAGGTTCTGATCAAATTATTATTGATTTTGAACTGTCTGTACTCTCAGACATTTCAAGGACATCCATAAAAAATAGTTTGTTTGATGGTTTACAATTTGGTACATAAATAGGTAGGATAGGTAGGTAGATAAAAATTGGTTTTGTTCCTCAATTCAAAGACATAATTTTGTTGTGAAAGCATGCTAAATATTGTTTTTAAGAAGTGTGTTTACGAAACGCAATTAAATTATTTTTGGAAAGAGCCAAATTTTTTCTGGAAACAGCACACCAATAATTTCATTATAGATGGTTTCAGAGAATTAAATTGCATTATATAATAATGTGGTTTTGTTACTATATAGCCATGTACTAAAGATTATAGCTTTTAATATCATGTAAGCTATATTGGAATATTCAGTAACACAAGCAAAAGTATTTTACGAAAAAACATTTTTAACTACTCTACACCAAATCGGTTTGATGAAACATGAGGCAGAATTAGCTGTAGTTGTTTTATCAGTTCTTTTCCTTAAACTAGGGACTCCTAGGAGCCTGTAATCAGTCACCTGGAACACAAATGACTTCAAGCTATCTTTAAATTTTTGCAAATAAACAGTTTCAGTCTATTTGTTATAGCTTTAAAGTTACTGGGCAACAAGTAAACATTTATTAAAAAATTTTAATTAAGTACAATAACTAAGATACCATCAGACATTTTCTGAAAAATTAAATGATTAGTAGGCCTTGTCCTTTAGGGTAATTTAGTAATTTACAGTTTTACTCTAGGTGCTATAGACTTTAATTTATATCATAAAAACTTATTATTTTGCCTGAATTCGTAATTAAAGGACAATAACTCCTATAAAAAGTCATCTTACAATTTTCGACTTAGCAATGATTTGTAGGCCTTGCCTTGCTGAGAATTTTTGCAATTTACAATTTCACTCTAGCTATTATGGTATTTAGTTACAGGGCAAAAACTACAAATTTCACCAAAAATTGTTATTAAAGGTCAATAACTCGTATAAGGAGTCATGTGAGAATATTCAGACATTATGATTTGTACGGCTTGTCCTTATGATTATTTTTGCTATTTACATTTTTACTCTATTACAGATTTTAATTTATAAGGCTAAACATGGTAATTTTGTCTACAAACATCATTAAAGGGCAATAACTACTATAAGAAGTCATCTGACTATTTCAGACCAAATTGAATTGTAGGGCTTGTATTGCTGATCGTTTTTGCTATTAACAGTTTCACTCTGGCTGTTCTAGTTTTCAGGTTACAGAAAAAAACAGCAAATTTCATAACAATTTATCATTAAAGGGCAATAACTCCTATAAAGAGTCATTTGACAATTTTAGAATTGTAGAACTTGTATTGCTGATTTTTTTCTACAATTTATTTTTTACTCTAGCTGTTATAGTTTTAGGTCACAGGACAAATGTGGAAAATTTAATAAATTTTATAAAAGGGCAATAACTCTTATAACGAGTGGTCTAACAATTTTGGACAAACAAAGTGTTTGTAAGCATTGTCTTGCTGATCATTTAAGCAATTTGCAATAACAATCTAGCTCATAATTTTATTTTAAAATTATTTTGCAAAACTGAAAATTTTGTCAAATAGTGCAATTTAAGGACAATAACTTCTACAACAAGTCATTACACAACTTCAGATTAATAGGAACATATGAAGAGCTTTATGTGCTGATCAATATCAGGTAACATTTTTTTCATAATTTTTGAGATTTTGACCAAAAAAGTATGTTGACCCTTATGTTTTGTTTTTAGCAACATGGGCCATCTTTGCTGTACCTTCATTTTTTTGTCTGCAATGTAACTTTTATATTGGTTTGGGAAATCTGCACATACCCAATACTAAAAATTTGAAGGCGATCTTGAACCTTCAACTTATAATTGCCTTCAAATTTTTAATATTAGGTGTTGGCAGATTTCCCAAATCATAAAAGGTATACATTCAGACAAAAAAATTAAGGTGCAACAAAATACCAAACACTAAGAAAACTGTCAGAAAAGACAATCCAAAAATCAAAGTCCAAGAAGCCGGCAAACTTGAGAACCAACAACCAAAAATATAGCAACTAAAACAAAGACCCCGACTTAGTACAGGCATTTCAAAAGAAATGGTGGGGTAAACCAGGGTTTATGTCATGACAACCCTCCCACTTCTATAATTGTAGCATGTGAGTTTGTGCATTGATGAAAATGGTTTGGTATATCTAAATATAACTAAAATTAAATCTTTCACTTGCTCCCCCCTTTTTGCTATGGTTGCTACATTTTCAACATAGCGACAATAGCACAAAGGGGGGAGCAAGTGAAACATTTAATTTTAATTAGATTGGGTATATCTTTCACCACAAGTCAGTATCAGACATGTCCAATGATAAGCCCATCTCAATCACTATGTACTGAATACAAAAATTAGAAAAAATCTGCAAATCATAACTTCAAAGGAGATATTTATCAACAAGGAAATGGTATGCATGGTTATAGACGAGTCCTTTTACTTGTAACTTTGGCTTGAGAAGTCTATCCCGAAGAAATTGTTGACATTTGCAAAATTCTGTATATTAACAGATGCAAATTTATAATTTTGAAATTCAAATCGTCTTGTTTGTCATCAATTCTTGTGCTGAGATGACCATTGGTGTCACATTCCAAGTGTAATTCTAAAAATGACAAAGCTGTTTCTGTCGTTTCTTTAATGCAGACAGGTTCATTTTATTTGCATTTAATTGTTTTATAAAATCACCCTTCTTATGAGGCTGCTCTCCCTTGATTGGTTACATATAACATATTTGACCGACTATAAAATAATTTCATTTGGTAAAGACTCTTGTTTGGTAGAAATAACCACAAAGCCATCAATAAAGGCTTCTATTAGCACCAATGTTGATGACATTTAAAATTGTGAACAGTTCAAAGAAACCATTTTATTGGCATGAATGCCTATATTTTTCAATCAAATGAACTAATGGAACCAAAAATGATAATATGACGTCTTTCAAACGCTTTGGAAACACACATCTATTTAAATATTCCACAAAATACGGCTGTTCCAGCCATTTCAAAAACCCCTGTGTGTTGATGTTTTTGCTTTAAAATTTATTTTATTTTGTACCTTTGTAAGAAAATCCAATAGATAACATGTTTTCACGATAACAAGTCTATTTTCTATTCTATGCCTTTATTGTTACGAATTTACCGTTACGTATCAAAATGAAAATGCAACCGAATTTCAAAATGTTGATTAATTGTGGAAAATAACTGTCGATTTAAATTTGCACCATTGTGGATCTAATATTCATGAATATAATGCCTACCCATATTTAAATAATCCATAAAATTGGGGCAGCCATGAATTATTTCTTAAATAATAAAGGAGAGATTTCATGACAAATAACTGAAAAGAAACAATTAAACCATTAATTTCATATCAATTATAGAAAAAAAACTTTTTGCAGAAAATAAAGATGCCAGTATTTCATCGGAGATGGTTTTATGAATCAAATGTTAATTGAACAGAACTATAATTTGGATTGAAAATGAATGTCAAGGTTTGTGTTTTCAAAAAGTCATTACTGTTAAATTTGTACATGTAGTAAAGAAGAATGTTATGAAGTTTATGTACCCAGCAATATACATTCTGTCTGGAAATTACTAGGGTCATTAACCAAGTTTTTGAGTGTAGCTGGCATCCATAGTTGTGTTCAACATAACTAAACGATTTCTATTATTTCCTGAATTAAATAACCAAACAGAACTTCAAATTGGCATAATAAAAAAAGCCCCAATGACTAACAACATAAAAATCAAATGATAAAGCGTTAGTTACATAATCAATTGCAGAAAATGTGTTGCAGAAACTTGCAGTGCCTGTATTCTGTCTGAAGCTGATTATACCAAACCCATTTTAAGTGATTAATGACATTTTGAAAATTGTCAAGAAATCACATATTTCAGTTAGAATGTCATGTTTACTGCTTAATGTACTAGAACAAGAAATAAAAATTGGTCAATAATTTGTGTCTTATAGTGTGGGCTGAAACATAAAACTTTCCTAACCAAAGATAAATGAACACATTTACAACATATACAAAAGTTTTATCAGCAATTTTTCAGCATCCAAAAGGAAACAGGAGTAAAACCGCAGACTTTAGCAAGAGAAATGGTAATCCTTCTTAAAAATATATCTAATCCATCTGTTTGTTTGGGTCTGTCTTTCCCATAGTCTTGATGACCTTTGTCAAAAATCATCACTAAAGGGCAGCAACTCCTACAAGAAGCAATTACAAAACTTCGCACTTATTACAACTATGGGAGACCTTAATGTGCTGATCAATTTGAAGTAATGGTTTTCTCTATAGATATTATAATTTTTTAGATATTGATAAAAAAATTGGCACCCATGTTCTATTTTTAGTAACAGCATCTACTTTGTCTGTTGATCAACACCCTGGGTAAAAATTTGAAACTAAGAACCCTAAGGATGATTGTGGACAAGTTTGAAAAAATTGGCCAAGTGGTTTAGGAGGAGAAGATTTTTTTTAAAGTTTACGACAGACAACGGATGCCAAGTGATGGCAAAAGCTAAGGTGGACCTTCGGTCCATATGAGGTTAAAAGTCCAGAAACAGACTTTCCTGTATAAAACATGATAGAAAATGCTTATAAGTATATCCTTCGGGATCGCCTGTTTTTTTTCCTAATTATAAGTTCGTGTTTCTATTATTTTAAGGTCTTAATGTCCTTTAAACTATGAGTCCTTGGATGATCTACGTCTTTAAATATTTTAGTCTTTTATGGTGCAGAAGAACAACTTATACTTGAATAGTGAACAAAAAGGAGACTTAATCACATGCTTCTGTTGTTTGTATGAAATGAATGTAAATGTCTTTTCATTGGGAAACAAACAAATGCTATTATTTTATTGTGGGAAAAAGATCCAACATTGATTCTTGTGATTCAAGTTACTGAGTTAAATTATCAGAGAATTTTATTGGATTCAGTTGGCTTTTCTGGTTGTTAAAATATCTGATAGCTGGCTAGATATGTATTGTTTATGGTAAAAGTTGGAAGAAAATCATTTTAAAAAAAATGTATATTTATTAAATTGGCTGCTGGATGAACTTGAAACAGTTTAAATAAATTGGATGCAAGTTTTTTATAACAATTTAACAATTTAAAACATACAGATTTACATACATTTGAACCAGAAGATTAGACCAGTCAGTGTTAATTGGGATTGGAAGCTAAATTTTCTGTGAGATCTATAAATCAATTTAGTAATTTATTACAAATTACACTCTTTGTAGACTTAAAACAAATACTTTGATTGCGGAACATCAATCCAAACTTATTATAAAAATGTAGTTCCAGAAGAGGTATGGAATGTTATCTCCGGCATTAATTGTAGATTATTGTGCTCTCTCTCAGGGCCCTTAAATCAATGCTAGTGTCGAGCAAAACCTGCAATGTGTAATGGAATTCTCATCGCTGTGCGATCAAAAGAAATGTCATAATAATCCAGAATACTATTGTGAAACTTCTTTTTAACTGGAAAACAATCCATGTCAATTAAGGTTATTGTCAAGTATACCTCCCCCCGAAGTCAGACTCAAATCTCTGAACACCCATGTTTTCACAAAATACTAATGTCAAACAAACATGGCTGTATATAATCCATGCATTTACTGCACTGGATTCAAAACAGATCTAATCACATTAACGATTGTCAAACTGGAATAGCGATTTCTCTTCAGATTTAATCTGTAGCCCAAAGAGGAGGCATTAACTGTAAGTATAATGGTTGGTACATTAATAACACTGATCTAAAACTGTTCCTTATTATTACATGACACGAGACAGCCAATCCCTCACTAAATCATGTGAACCATAAATCTGTATAACAGCTTTGTTACTGTGTTCTAAGGATAAAAGAATGCTTGTTAAATTTAAATACAGTCAAACCAGGTTTTAGTGAGCTGTCAACAGGTCTTCTAAAATAGGTGAACAATCTTATTATAATCATCTCAAGAGTAAGTTATGGCTGTAGAAAAAAAAGTATAATATCTAAATGAGTGTACTTTTAACCAAGTAGCAATAAACTACATACATATACCGTCAACCTGTATATTGAAGAATTACCATATACAGCGAACAGGTATAATGAAGACTGGCAATATAACACCAACCAGTATATGGAAGACTGGCCATATACCGCCAACCAGTATATGGAAGACTGGATATATACCGCCAACCAGTATATGGAAGACTGGCCATATACCGCCAACCAGTATATGGAAGACTGGCCATATAACACCAACCAGTATATCGAAGACTGGCCATATACCGCCAACCAGTATATGGAAGACTGGCCATATACTGCCAACCAGTATATGGAAGACTGGCCATATACCACCAACCAGTATATGGAAGACTGGCCATATACCACCAACCAGTATATGGAAGACTGGCCATATACTGCCAACCAGTATATCGAAGACTGGCCATATACTGCCAACCAGTATATCGAAGACTGGCCATATACCGCCAACCAGTATATGGAAGACTGGCCATATACTGCCAACCAGTATATCGAAGACTGGCCATATACTGCCAACCAGTATATCGAAGACTGGCCATATACTGCCAACCAGTATATCGAAGACTGGCCATATACTGCCAAATGGTATATTAAAGACTGGCCATATACCGCCAAATGGTATATTGAAGACTGGCCATATACCGCCAACCAGTATATCGAAGACTGGCCATATACTGCCAAATGGTATATTAAAGACTGGCCATATACCACCAAATGGTATATTGAGGACTGGCCATATACCGCCAACCAGTATATCGAAGACTGGCCATATACTGCCAACCAGTATAAGGAAGACTGGCCATATACTGCCAACCAGTATATGGAAGACTGGCCATATACTGCCAACCAGTATATGGAAGACTGGCCATATACTGCCAACCAGTATATGGAAGACTGGCCATATACTGCCAACCAGTATATCGAAGACTGGCCATATACTGCCAAATGGTATATTAAAGACTGGCCATATACCGCCAAATGGTATATTGAAGACTGGCCATATACCGCCAACCAGTATATGGAAGACTGGCCATATACTGCCAACCAGTATATGGAAGACTGGCCATATACTGCCAACCAGTATATCGAAGACTGGCCATATACTGCCAAATGGTATATTGAAGACTGGCCATATACCGCCAAATGGTATATTGAAGACTGGCTATATACTGCCAAAAGGGTATATTGAAGACTGGCCATATACCGCCAACCAGTATATGGAAGACTGGCCATATACTGCCAACCAGTATATGGAAGACTGGCCATATACCACCAACCAGTATATGGAAGACTGGCCATATACCACCAACCAGTATATCGAAGACTGGCCATATACTGCCAACCAGTATATCGAAGACTGGCCATATACTGCCAACCAGTATATCGAAGACTGGCCATATACTGCCAACCAGTATATCGAAGACTGGCCATATACTGCCAAATGGTATATTAAAGACTGGCCATATACCGCCAAATGGTATATTGAAGACTGGCCATATACCGCCAACCAGTATATGGAAGACTGGCCATATACTGCCAACCAGTATATGGAAGACTGGCCATATACTGCCAACAAGTATATCGAAGACTGGCCATATACTGCCAACCAGTATATGGAAGACTGGCCACATACTGCCAACCAGTATATCGAAGACTGGCCATATACTGCCAAATGGTATATTGAAGACTGGCCATATACCGCCAAATGGTATATTGAAGACTGGCCATATACCGCCAACCAGTATATTGAAGACTGGCCATTCACCACCAAATGGTATTTTGAAGACTCGGGTCATATACCGCCAAACGGTATATTGAAGACTGGCTATATACCACCAACCAGTATATTGAAGACTGGCCATATGCCGCCAACCAGTATATGGAAGGCTGGCCATATACTGCCAAATGGTATATTGAAGATTGGCCATTACTGCAAACGGTATATTGAAGACTGGCCATATACCACCAACTGTTATAATGAAGACTGGCCATATACCGCCAGCCAGTATGTGGAAGACTGGCCACATACTGCCAACCAGTATATGGAAGTATATTGAAAAGTTTACAAAATGTATGTTTAAGGCTACAGGTGTGTTCCATCATGATGACCAAATGTTGTTTTCTTGGCATAGGCACATTTCTTTATAGTAATAAGCATGCATGAAACTTTTTGAGGAAATCCCATTTAAAACTTAAAATTCAAAGAAAATTCTAAGTACAAAATTATTAATGAAATCAGCAAGTCAAACACTTTCAAAATTTGTCCATGTTACAGCTATATTGATTGAGACTGATTGATTGATTTGTAATCCATCAAAGGTTCATAAATGTACAAGTAGGGGGAATGTGTACTAATGTTTTGATAAAAGTAAAAAATAACTTTAAAATGTTTCAATCAAACTGTCATAATGACTTGCAAATTTTTATTTTGCAAAAACATTCAAGGATTTCCCATTAAACTGTAGGAGTTGTGTGCCAAACTTTTTAATAAAAGTCAAAAAGGGCAATAACTCTTTAAACATGTTCAAATCAGAATGTAATATGTGGAAATACAACAAGATTTTGTGATGGACAGATGATGGTCATGAAAATGACACAAAAACAGTACATTTCCCCAAAGTAAAAAGGGGAAAGAAATATAAATCCACAGCAGACCAATAGTCCAGAAAGGGACTTTGTAGTTTAAAGCTACGAGACCGCCAGGACTGTCACTTCATTCCTATGGGGGTTTGTTAACTGCTTATTCCATTAAATTTCATAAAGGAGAATCTTGAATGGTTCCTTTAACATAAGCTAGAGTTTTCGTTTTGCATAGATATTAAACAGGAATAGTCATACAAAAAATAAATTTATAAATAGAACCAGACCATAATTATTGCACTTTTATCTAAACTAACTGCACTTGTCAAAGCTGAATGTAAATATGTATCTGTTATAATAATGTTAAAAAGAAAGTCAATCAAATTTATCCAGAAAGATGTCATAACAATTTACAATCTATGGCCTAAAATCAATCTGTCACATAACTTTAAACTATCAAAAACGATCTGAAAACTCTCATCAAAATCATGATTAAATAATTTCTTTTTTTAATTTCCACTTGGTCCAACAAATGAAATATGTCTATGAACTGAAAAAAAATGTCATTTTAAGAGTGCAAATCATTCAGTTTGGTTTACATGATATTGGGAATACATTTAATGCTGTATCTTAAGTAAAGATCTAAAGGTAAAGCAGAACAACCCTTGCCTAAAGATTATAAAACATTCAGACAATTATGAAAAGTACTGGTTCTTAGAAAGATAACAACAGATTCAAAAATAGTAAAAATGTCACTGCATGTATGAAAGCCAAAATATGGTTTATCAATGTCAAGTTTACTATTGCCAATTGTACAAGTTAAGCAGAATTTGAAGGATTTTGACTATTAAACTCTGCTCTTACATTTTTACCCATTGTTTTTTCGTACATTTCTTTCATGACTAAGGGGAAATAATTTTATCTTAAAAACACAAAAATTGACTTTGTAAACTTTTTTGTAAGCTTTCTCTTTGTCATCTTGACAGAAAACACAAATTTTGTCTTATATTCTTCCAAATGATGTGTCGTGCATTGAGTAACCACAAAAATGATAACAAGACATTACATCTTAGGATTTGCACACTAATACTGCAGTAAATTCTATTGTGAAGTTTCGAAAGTCGAGTGGTAAAAGTAGTTTGTCTTCTAGTATTGATCATGGGGTCTGTCAACAATGAGGTTGTGGGTTCGATTCCTCCCCAAATAAAAACTTGATGCCACGATAAAGCCTAAAAATTGCTTAAAAAGCATTAAACACCATTTAACAAACAAACAAAATCTTATGTCAATTGCACAGTATATGCAAGAGACTTCAAAGCTTGGACTGAACAATTAACAAATTTGGTTTCTGTGGCAAGCAGAGAATTTGACTGTAGCAAGGTTATAGTTATGTGTTATTTATTAAAGTTCTACAAAAAAGATGGCAAACGCCATTTTCAGCAATTTTTCAGCTTATCATGGCGTCCAGATTTTATTGGGGAGGAAGCCGGAGTACCAGGAGAAACATATCCAACTATGACCAACAAAATATGTAAATATTGTTAAGTTTACTTTCATACAAAAAAAACACAAACTCAAAATATGAAATTTGGACATTACATCCACAAACCAGAGGCTCTTAAGAGCCTGTATCGCTCACCTGATTTTATATGCAATAAAGGTGGCATTTCCCTGATGTTGAACTAAGTCCTGTAATTATCAATAAACTTTAAAGAGGACCATCCAAACAATATTGCTAGAAAGTTTTGTTTCCATTGGTTAACCGGTTTTATAGAGAAGATTTTTTTTTTATTTGACCATAGGGTCCTATATTAAAGTAAGTTCTGCAATGGTAGCCATTTTGAATTTCCAATCGGCAATAAAAAAAAAAAAACTTTATAGAAGACCATCCAGACAATATTGTCAGAATGTTTTGTTTCCATTGGTTAATCAGTTTCAAAGAAGAAACCTTTTAAAACTTATTCCACTGTCTATGTAATGCTGTGGTGGCCATTTAGATTTTCCAATTGGCATAAAAAACACAAACTTTATAAAGGACCATCCAAAATAATATTGGTATTAAGTATTGTTTCCATTGGTTAATCTGTTTCAGAGAAGAAGCCTTTTAATACTTGTTTCCCATAGGGTCCAATGTTGAACCAAGTCCTGCAGTGGCAGCCATTTGAATTTCCGATTGGGATAACACAACATGAACTTTATAGAGGACCATCCAAACAATATTGCTAGTAAGTTTTGTTTCGATTGGTTAATTGGTTTCAGAGAAGAAGCGTTTTTAACTTCCTGAATATAACTGAAATATTGCTGTAAGTTAAACAACAAACAATCAATCAATCAATCAACTTTTTTCCCATAGGGTCCTATGTTAAACTATGTCCTGCCTTGGTGGCCATTTTGAATTTCCAATTGTCATAAAAAAACATAAACTTAATTTAGGACCATCCAAACAATATTGCTAGTAAATTTGTTTACATTGGTAAACCGGTTTCAGAGAAGACGCCTTTTTTAAACTTTTCCCCATAGGGTCCTATATTAAACTAAGTCCTGCTGTGGCATCCATTTTGATTTTCCAGTTGGCATGAAAAAAACATCAACCTTATAAAGGACCATCCAAACAATATTGGTAGTAAGATTTGATTCGATTGGTTAACCGGTTTCAGAGGAGAAGCCATCTTAAACTTTTTTCCCATAGGGTCCAATGTTAAACGAAGTCATGTGGTGATGGCCATTTTGAATTTCCTATTGGAATAAAAAAACACAAACTTTATACAGGACCATCCAAACAATATTGCTAGAAAGTTTTGGTTTCATTGGTTAACCGGTTTTAGAGAAGAAGCCTTTTAAACTTTTTCCCATAGGGTCTAATGTTAAACTAAGTATCCTACCGCAGGTCAGGTGTTTTCTCCGGGTACTCCAGCTTCCTCCCCCAATAAAAACTGGACGCCATGATATAGCTGAAAAATTGCTGAAAGTGGCATTAAACACCATCAAACAAACAAACAATTAAACTAAGTCCTGTGTTGGTGGCCATTTTGAATTTCCAATTGTCATATAAAAATTACAAACTTTATAGAGGACCATCCAAACAATATATCTAGTAAGTTTTTGTATACATTGGTTAACCGGTTTCAGAGAAGACGCCTTTTAAAACTTTTTCCCGTAGGGTAATGTGTTAAACTAAGTCCTGCTGTGGCAGCCATTTTGAATTTCCAGTTGGCATAGAAAACATTAACTTTATAAAGGACCATCCAAACAATATTGCTAGTAAGTTTTGTTTTGATTGGGTAAATGGTTTCAGAGAAGAAACTCTATTAAACTTTTTTCCCATAGGGTCCTATGTTAAACTAAGTCTTGCGGTGGTGGCCATATTGATTTTCCAATCCAAATAAAAAACACAAACTTTGTATGAACGTTATGGCCAAGTTTGGTTTCAATTGGCCAAGTGGTTTCAGAGAAGAAGGTTAAAATGTAAAAGTTTACAGACGCTGACGACAACAACGAAAAAGACAACGACGCCAAGGGACGCAAAGTGATAACAATAGCTCACCTGACCCTTTGGGTCAGGTTAGCTAAAAACTGCAGTGAAGCAAATCCCCTGTGGAGATTCTAAAATATGAATATTTTGGGGCACCTATAATTCTTTCAACAGCAAAATAAAATAATTTTAGAATAATCTTAAGAATTGTACCTAATTAATCTACAAAATGATTGGCTTGTAATTAAAATCAAGGCTTAACAACTTTGAAACCTTTCACCCATAACACAAAATGTTGACTCAACAGGGAATAGTAAACACATTCAATTAAAAAGTTTACTGAGGGTATGACATTATACAAAATGAACACACCTGAATTTACCTAATGAGCCTATTACCACTGATAATCCAGAACCCATGCCAAAAAATAAATAAATCGATCAAAGACAATGGCCGGATTTCGTTAAATATTAACTAAATCTGTTAACATAAAGTAGGTGAGCAACAGACCTGAAATCGAATCACAGGTTATGGTAGGCCATGCTGATTCTGCATACCCAATTTCAAGAAAATGTGATTAGTAGATGCTGAGAAAACTGTAACGAAAATTTTTTTCAACGCCCGCCGCCCTTCCACCCAACATTCACCATACTATAACCCGGTTTTCACTCCGTGAAATCCTGCCAATAAATCCCTTCTTACATTACCACATATTTGTCAAATCAGGTTTGGAGTAAAGTGCACAGTGACAGATGAAACCATGCGGAAAATGTTTTGTAATCATATAGAAAACCGAAATGAAGTCAAATCATGTGTGATAAACTACAACAAAAAATTGTAGATGTATATATAAACAAATACTAAGTGTACATGGCTATATGGTCTCCACTGTATGAAACAAGATAACAGTTGTCTTACCTTCTGAGTTATCTCTCTTTTCATCCACTTCCTGTTCTTTAAGCTGTTGTTTTTTAATTAGCACCATAGCTTCTATGGACTCTTGGTCACCTTTGTCAAGGTCAAACCCATTTTCCACAGCAACAGTAACACTGTCAGCAGATTCTGGATCAGTGGCTCCATCTGCTACTTTTTTAGTCTTGCCTTTAGTTTTGACTCTTTTTTTTCTAACAACTGAAAATTAAAAAGAATATAGTTTACACAATAATTAATTCTACAGCATCAACAAAAGACTGATATCTGCATAGAGTTGACAAACTATTTACCAATATGCATACCTTCGAAATTTCCAAAAAGTGCTATGTTGTTTTTTTTTTTTTTTTGGTGTTTTTGGGGACAATAATAATGAAAAACATGACATCTGAATGTTACCATTTTTGTGTTCTGCAGTTTTTAAGGCAAAGCTATTGTTATACTGGTTGTTCACAGGCAGTCTGCACCAAAAACTTTTGAGGATACTAGTCTACTGAACTAGTCAAAATTTAAATTTACTAGTCCTCAAAATTTTCAACTAGTCCGACAGCGGTTGAACCTTCTAGGGGGTTCTGGGGGGGCGTGGCACCCCCCCCCCCCCCCCAATAAAAATTTGAAATTTTGAAATCTTAGATGCAAAATTCTGAGCATACCTGTTCGGAAACATCATCATTTGATCTTTTTCGTTTTAAAGCCTTTCCTGGCTTTGCCCCGGCTGTCCATTGAAGCATTTAAAAAAAAAATTACGTTTTTATGTTTGTTTGTTGACACATGGTGACTGGTCTCAGGTCTTTCTAATTACCAAAAAGATCGAAGTGTACCAACACGGTGTTGTGAAGATAACTCAATGACATAAATCTATTTTAATAACTTTATTTATTATGTGAATTAAACTAAAACATTTTTATACCATTAAAGATATATAATTAATCGGGGGAAACATGATAGTCTTTTTGTTTTTTAAACAATTGCCTTCATTATTGTGTCCGTGTTGGTCCACTATTTACTGGTTATCAGACAGATCGAGGTACCGGAACTAGCGACTGGTTTTCGTTTCCTTCTGTTTATCTCCTCGGGATAAATGTATAATTAGTTCAGACTTCATACATGATCTTTTTTGTAATACTTTGAACTCAATTTGAACTCCAAATATGTTTAAATTTCAAATAACATAAAAGGGAAGTTATATTTTTTACTAGTCCGGTCGGGCTAGCCATAAATAAAATTTACTAGTCCGAGCTGAAAATTACTAGTCTGGAGCATCGGGCTAGTGGATAACGTCGCAGACTGCACAGGGTTTCACAAAGCAATTATTTTTCATCCAAGGTTAAAGCTGTTGAATTTTATCTTTAAAATATAAAACAGGTTTCAATATTTAACAAGTGTCCCTTAGCGGCATATAAAATTTTCACAACCATAATTTCATCAAAAGTCATTGGACTGGAACAATATTCGAACTTTATCTGGACATCATAATGGTTTACTCACTTGCCAAAAAAAAAACTCAATATCTGCAAGCATTTAGAAAAAAGTTCGGAAAACTGTTATTTTTTAGAAATTTTCTGTCCAAGGGCCATAATTTCATCAAAAACCATTGGACCAGAACAATATTTGAACTTGGTCTCTAATTTATCATATCACAAAAAATTGGACCAGAATGATATTCCAATTTGGTCTGTAATCTATCATAGTTAACTCAGTGTTCTCCCCAGAAATTTTGGATAGCATCACATTTAGTATGCATCATCGGTCGACCCAATTATGCATTGTTTTTGTGTTTTTTTTATATATGCATGTTGTTATACATGTTAGTGTATATATTTTGTTACTTATTTTTATTTTTGAGATACCTAATATATACATGAAGATATGTGTGATAAAGGAGTATTAAAAAAACTTCATTATTTATTTATTTATAATTCATGTTAAACACAATGTAATAGCCACTCAAATCAATGAGAATAGTTCCAAAAGCACAAATGTTACAAAATAACAAAGGCAATCATCACACTATCGTTAGCCCTTTTTCTGTGCAAAAGCAGTAGTTAATTCTATTGCCGGTCGATTGTGCTTCTCAGTTCGTGGCACTATAAGTTTGCTCACAATCAATCTTGTCAAATTCATCAGTTATGAAAATCGCATTTTCCAGGCTACGTCACTGTTCGAAGCAAACGATTTGCTATATATTGGTAGTGTTCATTGTATTAACTGTTATATCGACGGAGGTCCTTGCAAGGGTCCTTTAATCGTTACCGATACTGGCGATAGTCGTTGGCAATTCTTATCTCGGGAACATTAAAGGCGAACATAATATGATAATGTCCCTGTCGATCTCCAGTGCTCGGTAGCGGTAAATCACGGCCTCTGTTCAAAACGTCGATGTGGATGGTATAATTTTCGACATTTGGCTTTCGAAATTCCTTCTGAAGCCATTTTAGCTTGGATCACGTGTTGATCACATGGTTTTGTAAATGTCATAAGTGTCAGCTTGGGATCACCAAACCTGAATAGTTATCATCAAAACGGACAATTAACACCTATTTAATTACTTTATTAGCTTTGATATTAAATTACAGGTGATCAAAGAAAATTTATTAGAAATGTTTATTTTTCTTTGTTGCTATAAGCAGCCGATTGTTTTCAAACAATGGCGCGAGTTACCGATGTTAAAAATTATAGCATCTCGGCAGCGACGGATAGCATCTCGGCGATTTCGATAGCGTCTCGGTGCCGAGATGCTAAAACGGCCTGGGGAGAACACTGGTTAACTCAAATATCAAACGGGGCCTCGGTGGCCGAGTGGTCAAGGTAGTTCGTCTACTATTGATCACGTGGTCTGTCAACACTGAGATTGCGGGTTCGATTCTCACTGCAGGCAGGGTGTACTCGACTCCAATCTTAATTTTTTAAGGATTGCCAGTTTTCCTACCGCAGGTCTGGGGTTTTCTCCTGGTACTCCGGCTTCCTCCCCCCAATAAAAACTGGACGCCCTGATATAGCTGAAAAATTGCTGAAATTGGCGTTAAACACCATCAAACAAACAAACAAACAAACAAATATCAAACATCAGCCCAATATCTGCAAGTGTTTAGAAAAAAGTCAGGAAAACTGGTATTTTTTTTTTAATTTTCCAAGTCAAACGGCCATAATTTCGTCAAAAATCATTGGACCAGAATGATATTTGAACTTTGGGTCTGTAAATCATCATGGTTGACTTAAATACTAAATATTAGCTCAATATCTGCAAGCGTTTAGAAAAAAAGTCAAGAAAACGTGTGACGGACTGATGGACGGACAGACTGTAAGACGGTCCGCAGACCTATAGTCATCAACGAAGCCTGAAGGGGACTAATTAATATCTTATCACATAATGCAGGAATGACTGTGCAACAGACTTTAAAGACAAATCAGCAAGTTATAAATTTCTCTTACAAAAATAGATAAATAAAGTATAACAATCTTACCATTTGTTTCTGATGGGACATGATCTGTGTATCTCCATTTATGGAAAGAGAAATCCTCTCCACCAGTATATATAACATCTTTCTCATGTCCACTCCACTGTACAGTCAGTAGCCTCCCTTTGTGTCCACGGTAACAAGCCACCATTTGCTCAGCTTCCACATCCCACACCTAAAAGGTAATGTTACGGGAAATAGTAAACATACTATAGCCAAACTGTTTCAATAACTAAAATACATTAATCAATGTTCCTATTTATTTATGCCAAATTACTAGACTGAACTTTAAAAGGATCAGAAATGCAATTAAAAACTAGAACAAGTGTGGACACAGAAAAACGTCTCGCCTGCATTCCGCATCAGTAACGACAATAAATTTCGTCATAAGCATTACGTAAATAGCATTAAATATCAGCAGCGTCCTGTATACCAAATGTTGTCACCATACCATGCATAGTTACAGAGGAACTGTCCGAATACAAAAACTCTAACGTAGTCACTGGACCATGAAATTGAGGTCAAGGTCAGGTGACACCTACCAGACAGTCATGTAATATTCATCAGCAACTTATATATCAAATATTGTCATCCTACCATGCATAGTTAAAGAGAAACTGCCGTAACCCAAAAACTTTAACGTAGTCACTGGACCGTGAAATTGAGGTCAAAGTCAGGTGACAACTACCAGACAATCATGTACTAGTCATCAGCAACCTTTATACAAAATATTGTCATCCCACCATGCATGGTTACAGAGGAACTGCTGTAACCCAAAAACTTTAACGTAGACGCTGGACCGTGAAATTGAGGTCTAGGTCAGGTGACAACTACCAGACAGTCATGTACTAGTCATCAGCAACCTATATACCAAATATTGTCATCCTACCATGCGTAGTTACAGAGAAACTGCCGTAACCCAAATACTTTAACGTAGTCGCTGGACTGTGAAATTGAGGTCATGGTCAGGTGACAGGTGACTGAATGGCAAGTACTCATCATAAGCTACCTCTGGACCAAATTTGATGGACCTAGGGCTTGGGCTTACAAATATATGAAGCAAGGTGTCAAGTGTTTAAGCCGTCGCCGCCGGATTCCCATACATATGTCGTGCCTCCAGCGACTTTCGTCGCAGGCGAGACAAAAACTGTGAATTTGAGTGATGCTCATTACTGCTTCCCTATGTCACAGAATGGCAAGGTGGTGTAGGTGAAGCTGCTGATAAGAGATGGGTACCCAAAAGTCTGTACATGTATTTTGCTATTGGCAACCACAAATAATCCTCTAATCAAAATGTAAAATATAAGGGGCACAATGGCACTATGTGACAAAGATTCTGTGAAATTACATTAGGATGGCATAGGAGGAGCAGAGGATATGAGAAAGTGAAACACATGAAAGGATGTATGGAATGATGGACAGACAATCCCCAATACTTTAATACAATAATTTAGTGGTGGGTCGTATTACAGGTATACCGGTATATTGCGATTCGGGTCTTTGGCGATACACCGTATCAGTAGTCTTAGAATACCGATATGTTCAGGAAAATCGATCAGACAGAAATGGCCGGATTTCGTTAAACAGAAGTAGGTGAGTAGTAGTTGCTGAGAAAACTGTTATGAAAATTTTTTCCCCACCTGCCCGCCCAATATTCACCATTTTAATACCCGGATTTTCACTGAAATCCGACCAAAAATTCATAAGACTTGTAAATTGTAGTCAAATTCTATAAAAAAATGTTGATCGTTACCTTATTTACATAAATTATCCTTTTTTAGTTGTTTTCCTGCTTTTTAATACATTTAAAAGCCAATTATCAGTGCTTTCCCTTAGCATGTTTGTGCAGATATATTATGCATAAAAAACATTTTGACCCCCAAAAATATAATCATATACTAATTTTTTTAAATAGGCGTACATCCCATCAGCCTATGTAGTTTACCGTAGACAACGATTTTAGGGGTAGGACCATCATTGTCCATCTCCTCATCGGCTAAATAAAATAAGTTGAATTTGAAATTTTCTTAACATTTTACCTTTGCTTCAAATTAAGAAATATTTCTGTTACATGACAACATGTAACCCCTAAGTATTCTCTCAAAATTTCAGCACCACTTTCATTGCATATATAAGAATGAACGACCAACCCGAAGTCAACACGGTGAAAAAATCTACTTTCACTTTCAAGTTTAGTCTCAAAATAGTGCAAGTCATTAATGACTCACAACATTTTTATCTTTAGTACACATCAGTTAAACTTTATCCTCTTGTTTCCTGAATTATTCAGCTTTCCAAAAATACCAAGTTTGTTTAAATATCTATTATGGTTCAAAAGTTATAATTATAACAGTGAGCAGCTATTTTTAAATAGCACTACTTATATGTACAACCGCAGGACTGGTTCCAGGTATTTGGTGGTCCTACACCTTTAAATAAATATAAACATCTGGTATCCTTTGTCTAAAGAAAAAGATTATTTTCAATGGTAACCAGTTTGTTTACTTCTGAAAATCCTCTGACTTGATGTTCAATGCTGATGACAAAGTTTAGTATATGAATGGAACAATACGTTTTTTAACTTACTTTACTTGATTATGGCAACACTTTTAACTTATAAACAGTCAACTGGCGATGATAAAATGGAAAAGATTGTTCCAAATGAGCATGACTAGAACACACACAATTGATTTTGATGCAGGATCAAGTTAAAAGTAATTTCAGCGCACCATCATAACAAAATACAACGAAGTGCAAACTTTTTCAATTGTCTGTTCCAAAACCATTTTGAGATCGGCTTTGGAATGACTTAAGTGTACTGGTGATCCCATATTTGCCAAAAATATATTATCCTATTTGGATTTTAATATTTTCAGCTGTTCAATAGCTCTACAGACCTTATATAGTTTTGTTAATGAAAACAAAACAGATAAAAATAAAGTAGCTGTGTTTTCAGAGTAGTCACAACAAAAACGTGCATTCTTCTTTTTTCTAAATTCTGGTTTTTATTTAATTAAAAGAATAATATACACATTATGATACTGTCAAACTCTTTTTGCATAAACAATAATAGAAACATTTTTATTAGGACATTTTACAACAAAACAAAACAATATTTTTTAATACACAATATATGCAAGCATTATTTCAGAGGAATACATTTATGCAAAAATTATATTACAATATTAAATGTAATTTAAGATAGAAGTATTTATTGTATACTCTCATTTACAACATTGTTTGATAAAAGTTTTTTTGTTATCAAAACTGAATCATACAAATGACCCTTGAAAATTGTATTCAACTCCATCAACCCAGCTGCAGAGGGTCATAATGACCCCTTGACAAGAAAGTTCAAAAACAATGAACTATTATAACTTTAATGCATGCACCGGGAATGTACCCAATCACAGAATAGTATGGAAATACTAGTAATATCACTACCAAAAGTACCATAGCAACACAAAATGGGAGACACCTACTTCAAAATGAATGCACAAGATTTTACAATATATTGCAATATTTATTGTGATACGGCAGATCAGTATCGCGATATATCGTGATACGCTTTGCTCCGCGATACCACTCTCTACTTATTTCAAGCAGTGGGTATAAAAGCTTTGTTTTGTTTGTTAATATGCATTTTTCACAAGTAATCCAATGATAAGATGTTTACCTGCAAAAGCATTTTAGTAACATTTAGGTTTGAAAACCTAATGTACAAATGATATATAAAAATGTCAACACCAACACACATTGCATGCAGAGTGCGCTCACCTCCAACCTAAATTGACACGGATTGTCAGTTTTGCTGATTTCTTCACCTAAAAGAACTGGATGCCATATCATAGCTGAAACATTGCTGAATATGGCATTAAAGCCCATTAAAACAAACACAGCTGTGCCATGAGCACAAGATACACCCATCTGAAGAAAATCACAAAAGTCTGAAATGGCCAGGTGTGAAGCAAGTGCCTTAATAAAAATGGAAAAGTTTACAATTTGTTAGAAGAAGGTTTTGGGTCTCTGTAAAAAATTGTAGGTGGAGTTGATTACACAAAACAGGTACTGTCTTTTGCAAATGTTCTGAAAAATGACTAAGTTCCCAAGTCTGGAAAATTAGGAAAAACTCCTGAAACATTTCCATAATAGCAGGTGCACAATTTCAATACATGTTCAATCTTTCTGTCAAGTTTCAGAAAACTGGGTTAAAAACTGTAGGAGGAGTTGATAACACAAAATAGGTACCGTCTTCTGCAAATGTTCTGAAAAATGACTAAGTTCCCAAGTCTGGAAAATTAGGAAAAAAACTCGGGAAACACTTCCATAATAGCAGGTGCACAACTTCAATACATGATCAATCTTTCTGTGAAGTTTTAGAGATCTGGGATAAAAACTGTAGGAGGAGTTGATAACACAAAACAGGTACTGTCTTTTGCAAATGTTCTGAAAAATGACTAAGTTCCCAAGTCTGGAAAATTAGGAAAAACTCCTGAAACACTTCCATAATAGCAGGTGCACAATTTCAATACATGTTCAATCTTTCTGTCAAGTTTCAGAGATCTGGGTTAAAAACTGTAGGAGGAGTTGATAACACAAAATAGGTACCGTCTTCTGCAAATGTTCTGAAAAATGACTAAGTTCCCAAGTCTGGAAAATTAGGAAAAAACTCCTGAAACACTTCCATAATAGCAGGTGCACTTGTTCAATACATGTGTAATCATTCTGTCAAGTTTCAGTGATCTTGGCTGAAAACTATAGGAGGAGATGATTACACAAAATAGGTACCTATTTCTGCAAATGTTATGAAAAGAAGTTCCAAAGGCTGGAAAATTCAGGAAAAAATCCTTGAACACTTCCATAATAGCAGATACACAACTTCAATACATGTGCAATCTTTCTGTGAAGTCTCCAAGATCTGGGTTGAAAACAGTAGGAGGAGTTGATTACACAAAATAGATACCCTTTTTCCACCGCCTGCCAGACCGCATATTTACCTGCCCCCCCACCCCCCCCAACTTCACCATACTATAACCATGGTTGTGCAACCCAGCAAAATATGAAAAGAGCTATACATGTGACATGTGGATGACAAATAGACAGACAGGAGGAGATTTGTATACTATAATATGTCTGTTATAGATGGACTTACAAACAAAAGCAATCAACACCAAGTTCAACAAAGACATTTCCACTCAGTGTTACAAGTTCAAGATAATCATAACTTCTTTGTCGATCAATAAACTTCTCTGGATATACAACCACCATGGCTTTTTACCAAAATACTGTTTGGTCCAAAAAGTGGCTACATAAAGAGGGAGTACTGATAGTTTTATAAATTGATTTTTTATAGGATTAAGTTTTTCCAGAATTTGTCTATGTGTAAAAGACCATTCACTCAAAAATTAAACAAGAGGATCTCTATAGCATATATAACTGATTTATATCAGCAATTAAGATGGCTTTTCCCAGATGTCAAAATGTCATGTCATTTTCCATTTTTAAATAACATAAACATCATTTTCTTTGTTAAGAAGTGTTAAATGAATACTAGTGATAAGTTTTATTTCTTAACCTGTTTCAGAAAAGAAGCCTATGCTAAACCAAGTTATGTGGTAGTAGCCATTTTGAAAATTGAATTGTCAGTAAAACATACAGGACCATCCAATGAACACTAATCATAAGTTTTGTTTCATTTGGTCTGTTTGTTAGAAAGGTGTTCAATGCCAATTTCAGCAATTTTTCAGTTATATTGTGGCATCCAGTTTTTTTATTAGAGAGTACCAGTAGAAAAACCCCTACCTTTGGTAGGAAAACTGGCAATCCTTGTAAAGATTAGAGTCAAGTGCTGTTTCATTTGGAAAACCGGTTTCAGAAAGAAGCCTTTTAAAACTTTTTCCCATGGGGTCCTATGTTAAACTAAGTCAGGCAGTGGTGGCCATTTTGAATTTTGAATTGGCATAAACACATACACTTTATAGAGTATTGTCAAATGAATATTGGTGATAAGTTTTGTTTTATTTGGAAAACCGGTTTCAGAGAAGAAGCTTTTTAAACTTGTTTTCCCGTTGGGTCCTATATTAACTAAGCCCTGCAGTGGTGGGCATTTTGAATTTCAAATTCGCACAAAAAATATAAAACTGTTAGAGGAACATCCAAGAAATATTGTTTATAAGTTATATTTCAATGGGTCTATAGGTTTCAGATTAGAAGCTTTTTAAAACAATTTCCTGTAGGGTCTTTTCAGTTTTAAAAATTTTTAAAAATCCATTGAACATTGTGAACAACTTTGGTTTAAATGTGGTTTCAAAAAAAGAGGATTGAAATGTAAAAGTATCCGAATTGCAGATGATGAAGACATTGAGAACATTGACGGACGGAAATTGATGACAATAGCTCACATTTCCCTTTGCGTAATAAAAGTCAGAATTCTGGATTGGATTGCAAGAGGCTGTATATGGTAAACAACCAATGAAAACACAGGAAATATACATACTGTGAAATACTTTTTATTCGTGGAGTATCAATTTTCGTGGTTTTCTTGGAGGCCTCGGACCATGAAATTAAAAATCCAATGAAGAATAAAACTTCATTAACAGATGGGAACAACGATCTGAAAATGTCCGAGATCTGACATTTATTTGTAAATGTAATATATGATTTTGTGGTTCGATCCATAATGTTCAGCTCAAATCCATCTTAATGATTATGTTACAGGTTTCATGTTCGAATTGTGTTTTTATTAAATGTAGGTATTATTTAATTGTAAAGCGTACAAAGAAACATCGACTTCCGGTCAAGGTGGGGATATATGAGGTGTTCATTTTCGATGTTAAAAAGTAACAAATTATTATCGGAATTATGAGTTTGGTTGCTCCTTTGAACATAAATTAAAATAACAAATAAAATATTTAAAAGATAAGCTATACTTTATCTTTATTAGTGCATATCATTGACACGCTATATCAAATGGATGTTGTGCTAATACCGTTTGTGGCAAAAATGACATTAAATTACACCTTTGTATTTATTGCTACTCAACACATGAAGTGACAAATGCCCTTCGGCTAGGAATGCTTCTATAGATAACAATTAGAGAATTAAATAGACTCAAAGTAGTTTTTATTGCAATTAATCAATTAATTAATACATTACCGTGTTTATAATTAGCTATTGATTTCCGTGTTGTAAATTTTACATTCGTTACCACACGCGTAAACAACATCATGTAATGAAACTGTTTTGTTTTCTTTATATGTTGATGTTTATTATCAGCAGTGAAAATGATCTGCTGTAATAATTTATTTTGATCGCTACCTCACTTTTTGCATTTTCGGAAACCGTCAGTCCACGAATTTAAGAACCCACGAACATGTAAAATTTCACCAAACCACGAAAATTGATACCCACAAATTTAAGTACTTTCACAGTATGCTAATTAGATCGGAATTCAAAACAACTGTGGATTTCTTTGGCACAGAATTTCCAATTTATACCTATTCCATGCTCATATTAAATATTTTAGTATTTATTACCATGGCTTGTCCGTCATATGATACCGATGCAATAAACCCATCACAGTGTGTACTCCATGACAGACCAGTGATTCTATGACAATGACCTCTCAAAGATTTACTGGGCTCTGCAATAATTAGTGGATCTTTGAAGTCACCATCATTATCTGTTAAAAGAAAAAGTATCTGACATCAATATAGGGACTAAAAATTTTATTTCATCCTAATTCAAATAAACTAGTTATCAGTGAGATGGTAGCCATCTCTGTGGGCCCTGCCGACCTTGAGGTAAAGGTCAAAGGTCATTAACCATGGTATGCAACACATCGCCTTGATATTATCTACCCACATATAAAATATCAAAAGCCTACCTCAAAAGATAAAAAAGTTATAGCTTGAACATGATTAGTTTTGGACAGACGGAAGGAAGCCACACAGTGGCAGGGCCCTTATCAAACAACATATTATGAATGTATTAATAGATAATTTGTGATTCTGCACAAAAGATTCATTGCATTAGAGTAAAAGACAAAGCTGTTTTCATGTTTTCCAAATGAACTGCTATTGGATATTGGAAGCTGTAGTATCTCTCCTTTATAACAAAAAAATATTTGTTATAAAAAAAAAATTATTTGAATTAATGGTTAACTGATATTTTTGTACACAAAAATGTATTCCCCTCCCCCCTCCCCAACCTCAATCACCCTGATATCTGGCTGGTACATGTTGTACATGACATGCAAGCCAGATTGGAATTTATAGTGGTTGTGAATCCTCAGAATGATGTATTACCATAATTCTGAGCCATCTTTAGCTACTACTTACATCCTTGATGCTAGAAAATATATATTTTGCTGTTTGGTTTGATTTATTTGGCAAGTAAACATTATAACAACAATCAGTTTGGGTAAAGTGGTTGTGTTTTTCTGGATTCCTAGATAAAAACATTTTTTTAAAAAGAAATCAATTTATACAGCATAATTATATTTTATATGATAATATTCATCATCTGGGTTTTTGTTGATTTATAACTGTATACTCATATAATTGAATAAGATCCCCATTTTTATTCAATAAAACAGAGTTGTGATTATCCATGTGCATAATTTCAAGGGGCTTAACTGTTCACGTCCTAAATATGGCAGAAATATTGCTCGCTTGACGTTTATCGTGAATATATTAGCACAAAAATGGTTACAACACTCATATGATGCAATAACGATAACACTTAATACGAAGGGTGATTCAATTAAAATTTCCATGGTGAAGTAAAATTAAGAAATAATTCACGGAGGCTGTGATTTATCATTGTTTTACCACGGGGTGACCATTTATGTCGTATTATTTTATCCCGAGCGATAGCTATTCTAATAAGACAATTACAGTACATTTATAATATTTTCGTACCTACAGAAAACATCGTTTTCACCATAAATGGCTGTTCAGTCAATGTAACACACAATATATTGCAACGGATATTATAGCGTGTGTCGCTATTTATAGATTAATATGTCATATGCAATAGCTTTCCGGTGGGAGTTACAGTTTTGTAATTGGAACAGCCATTTAAAACACGACCTCCTCAGGGCGTGTTGCTCATATATAAATCATTTTTTTACCACAGTTGTGGTCTCAAAGCCTTTAAAGCACGTCATATTAGAATTGGATTTTATTTTTAATATAAGAACATTGCCTGTGACCATCAATGGTTACAAGCCCAATAGATACAGCAGAAGCATAAACAAGTTGGTTCTAGGTTAAAATTTGAACTTATATCCTATCCTTCTCATATACATGTACTGCTAATGGAATAGCCTAAAACTGAAATAAAAGAGCTAGCAAACAAACAAACCTATAATTGGTGTTAAATCTATAATGTTAATGGATGATTCATTGGAACCAGTGGCTATCATATTTTTCAGTGGTGACCCCACACTGGATGTAGTTGTGTAATAAGGATGCCAAACAATGGCATTGATCAACTTCTTGTGTACCATGACAGTTCCTCGTAACTTCAAATTGGGTGGCTCAAAGATTTCTATTGATCTAAAAAATAAAATTGTGATCAAAATCTTGTAATTGTAAACAAAATGTAATTTTATAAAATTGGTTATTAAATGCCAGCCAGTTATCTAAATGCTCCATCTTGCTAAATGACAGAGCAAGAATCCACAATGAACTATTTTAACACTTCAGTATAACAAGTGTGGACACAGAAAAACGTCTCGCCTGCATTCCGCATCAGTAACGAAAATAATTTCGTCATAAGCATTACGTAAATAGCATTAAATATCAGCAGCGGCCTGTATACAAAATATTGTCTCCATACCCTGCATAGTTACAGGGGAACAGCCGTAACCCAAAAACTTTAACGTAGTCACTGGACCGTGAAATTGAGGTCAAGGTCAGGTGGAACCTACCAGACAGTCATGTACTATTCATCAGCAACCTATACACCAAATATTGTCATCCTACCATGCGTAGTTACAGAGGAACTGTTGTAACCCAAAAACTTTAACGTAGTCGCTGGACCGTGAAATTGAGGTCAAGGTCAGGTGACACCTACCAGACAGTCATGTACTAGTCATCAGCAACCTATACACCAAATATTGTCATCCTACCATGCGTAGTTACAGAGGAACTGTCGTAACCCAAAAACTTTAACGTAGTCGCTGGACCGTGAAATTGAGGTCAAGGTCAGGTGACACCTACCAGACAGTCATGTACTAGTCATCAGCAACCTATACACCAAATATTGTCATTCTACCATGCGTAGTTACAGAGGAACTGTCGTAACCCAAAAACTTTAACGTAGTCGCTGGACCGTGAAATTGAGGTCAAGGTCAGGTGACAGGTGACTGACTGGCAAGTTCTCATCATAAGCTACCTCTGGACCAAATTTGATGGACCTAGGGCTTGGGCTTACAAAGATATGAAGCAAGATGTCAAGTGTTTACGCCGCCGCCGCCGCCGCCGCCGGTTTCCCATACATATGTCTCGCCTCCAGCGACTTTCATCGCAGGCGAGACAAAAACTGCTCATGGAAAACACATGAGCCCCCAAAGGATTGTGGGTGGAATGTACCAATTTCCTTGTGTTAATACAGCAGCATGGGGAAATCACAAGTCATTCATTACCTTATTTTTACAAACTTTTGTCCTCGATACAGTATATGTTTAAATGGATCTAAGCAGATATTGTATTTTTGTTTTTTTACACAATGTAACAGTTGTAATACAGTAAAGAAATGTTGCTGTAGTTAATCAAGAATTTTACTGTCACAAATATTGTACAGTAACCCATAAATATAAAATGTGATGGATGATACCAAGTTTGCTACTTCTAGTTTTATTAGTTAATACTTTCAAATATATGTTAGCAATTTCTCCAAGACTTTTTAGTTTTATTGGAGGGAAAGTTGGAGTACAAATTAACAAGCCCTATCAGTGAGTGGACCACATATAAAAATATTAATATTACCCATCATCATTTCCAATGGTAACAAGTGAAAAGTCTGGACTCCAACTGATTTCACTTCTCACTGGTACTCTGGCCTATAGAACCACAAAATAAATCAATCAGAATTTGAAACAACTGTGAGTATTACATCCCTTTTCACTACAAAGAGTAGATTTAAAGAATACAACACATCAATCATTCATCCATTCATTGGTACAGTATACACAAAAAAATAACAAAACAATTAGTTCTACACAAATAAAAAATAAAAATCAGATGATGAGCTACAATTGATGACATACAACCAGAGGATTTATATTGAAATCAAGTTGTTTTGTGTTTTCCTACAGGACTATACTAAACTCTGTTGTTTATAGTAAATACAGACTTATGTTTTAAGAACACTACCATTTCCAACACCAACAGAGCCATTTATCCTTCCGCTTGTATGAAATAGAATGCTAGATACAACATGGACCAGCACTAAGTCGTGCTAAGTATTCCCCAATCCACCATTTACGTCTCAAAAAAACAGTAAGTAGAGAACTAACTGACCTGGAAGGGGGAGGCACGGAACAACTCATCATGCTAAAGCTGTGCACCAAATTTGAAATCAATCCTTTTAGTAGAAGCCAAGAAAATCTGTTACAAAAAATTTTCCTATTTAGACTCTTGAAACAGTCTATGTCGGCTCAGAAAACAGGAAGTAAATAACTGACTGACCTGGAAAGTGGAGGCAAGGAACAACTCATCATACTAAAGCTGTGCACCAAATTTGAAATCAATCCCTTTAGTAGAAGCAGAGAAATCTGTTACAAAAGTTTGCACCGGACAGTTTGGACGGACGGACGGATGGACGGATAGATTGACAGACAGACGGACAAGGTGATTGCAATATAGCCCCCTCTCTTACGAGTGGGAGTATAATACGTAACAAAATTTTTCTTTAATTTCTTTTCCCAATCTCATAAATTAATAGCATGCGGATTTGAACCACCATCAACAGAGGAAGTTTTAAAGTCTGGACATCATGAAAATATCATTTAAAATCATGAATATATATACATTTGTTTTTATCGAGTATGCAACTTGTTGATTTCTGAAAAAGACATCTCTACAATACTTTTATGGCTAAGTTTATCATTTTCAATTTCCAATAAAGATTAAAATGCAAATGTTTAAAAATATGTTTTTAACCTTACACAGACTTATGTGATCTAACAACTAACCTTTTTCCCATTGGTAAGTTCAATGAGTTTATTAACATCATGAGCTTCATCTTCAAGTTTTTGTGGGTCATGCTGCATAACAACACCATCCCCAACACTGTACAGGAAGTGTGCAGCTGAACTGGTGCTCTCTATTTATAAAATGAGTATATTCAGTTGAACATAGCAAATGAAAGCATTTATAAATAACTTATTATATCAATAATGCCCTAAAATTTCAATAAAATGATGACAGCTTTTTTGAGTTCATGGCTCAAAACTAAAAAATCCCCCTTTTTCATGCATAAAATCCCATAAAAATATACAGCTGTGCCATGAGCACATGATTCATCTACCTGAAGATGAATACAAGAGCTACACACTTCTAGGATCCATAATTCTGTAATGAGGAAGCATAATCACATTTATGAAAATCAACAATTACCCAAAATTTCAAGAAAATTGATAGATATCATTTTCGAGTTAGAGTCTGAAAACTAAGAAATCACCCCTTTTTTACAAACAAAGCATAAACTCTATAAAAAAAAATTGTAATTTTACCAAAATTTACAGGAAGCTTGCACATTTGTCAAAACAAACAATTCTTCAAAGTTCAAGAAAATTTATTAACGTGTTTTGAGTTATAGTCACCAACAAAGTCTGATAACTCTATAACAATAAATCGGAATTTAACCAAAAATTAAATGAAGCTCACATCTGTCCAAAAAAAAAAATTCTTAAACTTTCAAAATAATTCTTGAGAGCCGTTTTGAGTTCGAGTCTGAAAACTAAAAATTTCCCCATTTTTTTATGAATAAAGTGCCATTACTCTATAATGAAATAAATCAAAATTTTACCAAAAACTTAAAGAAGCTATCAAAAGAAACAACTCCCCAGACTTTCAGGACATTAAAAAAAATCCCCTCTTTTTTCAAGAATAACCTCCCATAACTCTATAACAATAAATCAGAATTTTACCAAAAATAAAATGGAAGCTCACATCTATCAAATAAACAATTCAAAATCTAGACATGGAATTGTGCTCAAAATGGATCTTTATCTTTATTTTATAGTACTTAACAGTTGTGAAACATTCAGACAAAATATATTGCAATGTTTTCAAGTTATCATTTGGAAACCACCAACTGTTGACCAATAAAAAATAAATTAATTTGCTAACTCAAAAACTACAAATTGGATTGTGCTCAAAATTGAACTTGATCTTCATTTGATAGCATTAAACAGCTGTGCAAAGTTTAAACAAACATTTGACGTGATCACAAATTCTCATCTGGAAACAACTGGGTTACAGAAAGACAAAAGGGCAGACGGAATGAAGGACAATTATAGTTACAGATGGACAGACAGCGCGACAGAATGAAGGACACTCTTAACTAAATAGTGGGTGTAACATAATACCTCACTACTTCTTCGTGTGGAAGGGTATAAAATTCCAATTCAGCTGAACTAACACAGAATCCTATGGTTGGTAGGGTCTAACAAGTAGCTTCAAACAAACCTGACAACAGTTTTTTTAGCAACTCTATACACATACCAAATTCTTGACATAAGCAGGAAAGTCCCTAAAACCTGAGGAATTTTTTATCCTGACATATAATAACTTACACATGATAGGACATACCTGTTTTGATACATTGTGGCCCCCAAGCTACAACATACACGGTACGTTTGTGGTAGTTAGATGACACGAGTGGTGATCTACAAAAAAGAAGTTAAAAAAAAATATTCCTGAAACAAATGACACTTCATATAAAAAATGTATCAGGAATGGTCACAATGATCTTCAACTTTCAAAACAGGAATGTTCTCCTTTTTGTCTTTGGCAAGACTTGTTTATAAGTCTTTGAACCTAATTTTCAAGAAATACTTGGCTTGACTTACAAATGATGCACTTTGTAACAATGACCTGCATTCTATTGACCTCCAATCTCTAAAACATGAGCATGTACATTTTTGTACCTCTAATTTAAATTTAATGAAACTTGCATCACAATTTTATAACTCCATAAATTTCTATTTGGCTTTGATGTCTCACTGCAACACTTGAGTTATTTCAAATTTATTAAACATAATAACACAAAAGGGTTTGTTGACTGACTTAAAAAATGCATCCCACACGACTGATGGAGTGTGATAAATTATCATGAAATGCCAAAAAATAATTTTTCATCATGTTACATTGTAAGGTACAAGAAAAAAGTTTTAGCACTGATTAATGGGAGATAACCAGGGGTCCGGAAGTTTTCCCTGCCCATTTCGGTCATTTTTCCACCCAAGAAGTTACCATATTCCATGGTAGTGAATATTAGTCTGGGGTCGTTTCGTACCGAAACTTGTTTGCATGTCGGTCGTTTCGCCACGATAGTGTGAGTAAGCGAAAATATATGTAGAGATACAATCTTCTGCCTAAAAAATCTTTATTGTAAGATGACATGTTGTCTTTGCAAGAAAATAATGGCAAACAACGTTGTTTTGATGAATATCCCGGCGAGTTTTTCATTTACCGGAAATAGGAAGTTGTCACCTATAATTGCAACAAGTTCGGCCAGAATTGAATTTATGCGTTAATCTGCGATGGATTCTTTTAACAAGTTTTTTATAATTAAATGAATAATCATTTTTGTTCTCATTATTTTCAAGAAATTTTTCTTCAAATTGGTTTTCTTTTGATTTATGTAACGTTTAGTTACATTGGCGCTTGCGTAGTGTACAATTTTGACCGCACGTGTTTTTCGTACCACTAATACTGTAAAGTTGTCTTTTTTTCTCAGAAATGTGAAATAGAAACAATCTATTATATTCAATCTCTGTATATTCAAAATGTTGTTGCAATAGTATGTTTATGATATGGATGAAACAGATCGGTCACCACCTGTTTACCTATTACGTAATCACCGGTCGGTGGTCAATAAACACGTCAGTGACAGGAAATAGCCTTAGGGTTGATTTTTTAATACAAATATTTCTAGAAGAAATTAAAGGGATTAAGTCCAACAAGTGATTATTATACAATATTACTTTTTTGATGTCCGATTTGAGCAAATCGTAGTCGGTCATTTTAGTATAAATTTCGGTCATGTCCGGCAAATATGACCGTTTCCGGACCCTTGGAGATAACTGTGATAAAATGTCATGCAAGATACCAGGGGTATCAAATTTATGTCACAAGACTCATCACTGGAGCCCAAACCAAAGTATGAAGGAGACAATAAGTAGGACAGTGTTTTTATAGTTAAGGTATTCGGACCACAATTGACCACATGATCATATTTGGTCTCCCGGATGTTATTGTTTTTCAATAGAGCAGACCTCCGTAATGTTCGGCAAACATCTGAAATACTATTTGAGTAACAAACTTTTTTTCTCAAAACTGTTACATTGACTCAAAGTAAAACAATATATTTAATTTGTATCATTAATTAGCAATACATTGATTTAATAAAGCTCTATTTCTTGGTGAAAAATAAAATTAAAACGTTGACTTCAATTATGGGTCGGATACCTTAAGGCTACAATAATATACATACTTATTTGAAAAGGTATCATAAATACCAACTCTGCCATCATCAGTACCATAAGCTAACAGTCCTTCCTTTTTGGGGTGCCAACATAACTGAAATTTATAGTAAAGTATAATTTTGAATGTCAGATCATATTTTCATGTGAATTAAGCATGAAATCTATGTATAAATAAT
Source organism: Limnoperna fortunei (assembly GCA_944474755.1). Taxonomy (NCBI): domain Eukaryota; kingdom Metazoa; phylum Mollusca; class Bivalvia; order Mytilida; family Modiolidae; genus Limnoperna; species Limnoperna fortunei. The sequence continues at coordinate 79,916,909 of OX104115.1, forward strand.
TTAATTTGCTTTGTAAGCTGAAATCTTATTGGTCAATTCAAATGGAACAACCCATATTATAAGATATAACTTGCATGACCTATGACCTATTATTATGCCGTTAAAATTCAAATAGTTCCATGACGTCATCTATGTTTTTACCATAAAAGTTGTTAAGATTTATAGTTAAAATTAAATTATAAGGAATATTTCAAATTTCTGAACAGGTTATACGATATAATACGATATAATATGGTTTGGGTCTGTTTACACCATTCATAAATCGCTCCGCAGTTTATTAGGCGTAAACAGACCCAAACCATATTATATCATATAAACTGTTCAAAAATTTTAAGTATTCCTTAAATAATATTTTCTTGAAATTATAATGTAAAATTTATGTGATTTATTTAAAATTTTAATTTTTATTCACTGAAAAAGATGAGTTTAGGCAAAATTGTAAACACAAATTTAAATACTTCACATGAAAACAATTAAACATGATTTTCATTGTGAGCTAAATTCAGTTAAATACACATAAATTATGTTACATGAAATCCTTTGAATTTCCCAATGTAAATGGAGTCCTATCTGGGATAGGACATAAATAGCCTGTAAATATCAACTTAGCTGTCTGACCAATTGCATTAGATTGTGGGTGTAGGATATTAAAAACTCCCCATCAACAACTGAGCTATCATAGTTATTCTTAAGGTCACTTGGTTAAAGGGCTGGCTGGTAATCCAGATATACCCTGGTGTCGACAACTTAATGTCATTATCTATATATACCATGTTCTATCCCTGGTGGTGACTTAATGTCATTTATGGTTTACTGTTAAGCTAGTAAATTTGTGTGAATTTGCCATCAAAGTAAAGTATGTACAAATGAGTGACATGTACAAGAATCCAATCTGTTATAACTGATTATTTTGTCATGTCAATATTTTTTATTTTTTAATCTCCCAGGCACATGATATAATTTAATAAACAATCATGTACAAGATATTTGGTGGTATACAGCAATTCACTTCAATCAACCAAACTTCTTTTTTTTTCTTTTCCAGTCTCTTTGTACAGGAAATTCAAATGGAAACCTGCCCCCCCCCCCTCACACACACTCATAAAAAACTAAATGCTTTTGATATTGCTGAAATATTTTCAAAAGTGGCATAAAACACCATTTGAAGAAACAAACCTATTTTGAAAAATATTAACCACAATTTGCCAAATTGATATCCTGGCCTTATCAAAACAGACCAAAGAAGGAAAACAGAAATTTTTCTTTGTAACATAATAATAATATAGGGTTATTGCATGAATATTGGGAAATATTGTCCCAAGCAAGTGTTATATTGCACGAGCTTGCGAGTGCAATATAACATCTTGCGAGGGACAATATTTTCCAATATTCATGCAATAACCCTTTTATTATATAGTAATATTTTTTTTTGTGCTTTTAAGTGATTATTCATTATCTTTGCTATTTTGTAATATTTTACTAGGTCCAATATTATCATATTTTCACTTGGTCAATATTAAAAGATATTTATTTTGATGTAGATTTACATATAAAAAAAACAGATTTTTTTTTCAATTTCGTGTTTTTATTTGTTGCTCCTTATTGTTGTGAATATATGGCCACACACATCGAATTTCGTCCATACTCGAAATTTGGCGATTACCCTTCATTCGGAAATGTCAACAATAATCCCAAGGCTAAATTTCTTTTAAAATATCTTGCATTTTTTGCTCAAACCAAATGACTCCTACATAATAAAATACAATGCGTTTCAGCGAAATTAACGTCCGTTAAAGCGACACACTTTCATCGCCGAAATTCGAGTGTACTACTACTACTACTAGCATAAATTCCTGCTTTGAAACGAGCCACTTGTGCACGATATTTAAATCCAGTTTTGTGCAGTTTACACTTGATTTTTTCCTTTGCTGGTCTATTGAATTTACTTTTATCTACAATCAAATTCACTTCCATTTGTTGAGTTCAAGCCGTTCTGCTAATTTAACCCTCGAGAGCAGATCATGTACGCCGCTTTCTGCCATGTTTGTTTACCAAACAACAGTAAAATATAAACGCCGGTGTTCGGAACACATCTGTACTTTTCCCAAAAATTACATAAAAGGCCGAGATTCAGTGTAAAATATGAAAATATACTGCACTTTATTGCTACATGAAATACAATGGGGGAAAAATATTACTATATAATAATAATAATAATATAATAATAATAAATGCTTTATTTAAAGAGGGTAACTCAGTTAGTTAAAAACTAATCTTCCCTGAGGCCCTCATAAAGTTCATCATACAATGTTACATGAATACAAGAGATAACTTAATACATGTATTACACACACAAGAAAAAAAAAAAATAAAATAAAATGAAAGTTCACAATACATTTAAAATAATGAAGCATACATACACATATCATCAAAACAGATGAACAAGAAACATTAAACATGTAAATGTTAAGGTCCATATTGTATACAAAATATAACATTATAAATTGTCTAAAATATCTCGTGATTTTGTGTATTCAATAAAAATGATTTTAATTTAATCTTAAAAGTATCTAGAGATTTAGAGGAACGTACATTGATTGGAAGTCTATTCCAGAGAAAAGGTCCAGAATAGAAGAAGGATTGTTTAAAAAGTTCTGTTTTTGGTTTTGGAATACACAAATCTCCATTTGTTGCATTTCGTAATTGATAAGGATTTTCATTAGAGATGTAATTTATCTTTCTTGTAAGATATTGTGGGGCTTCATTATTAATGCATTTATGAACTAAAATACATTTATGATACAGAATTCTATTTTCAACTGTCAGAAATTCTAATTTTTTGAAAAGAGGAGCAGATGGGGCTAAAAAGTCAGCATCTAAAATAAGTCTGACAACTCTTTTTTGGAGTTTTGCAATACGATTCAAGTTGACTGCACTACAATTTCCCCAAATAGTGATACAATAGTCAATTAAAGGCAAAATATAACCATTATAAAACAGTTTCGTTGAATCAAGAGTTAGATACCTTTTAATCTTTGACAACAAATAGATTCGACTTGAAATTTTTGAACATACACTGTCGACTTGTTCAGTCCAGGTTAGATTAGAGTCAATTTTAATTCCCAAAATTTTTTCACAATTTGAAATCTCCAATGGTATTGATTTTAGACAGAGATTGAAATTTTTATTTTGTGTAACAAGCTTTTGCTTAGTTCCAATAACCATACACTTTGTTTTACTACAATTTATAAACATTTTATTTTCTTGACACCATTTTTCAATTTCAAGTATGTCTTCTTGAATTTTGGGTTGCAGAACATCTACATTTTTACCAGATAAATGAATTGTTGAGTCATCTGCATATAGATCAGTAAGGGAATGTTTAACATGAAGGGGAAAATCATTAATATATAATATAAAGAGAAGGGGTCCAAGTATTGAACCTTGGGGGACACCATACTTGATTTTCATTGGATCAGATTTAATATTTCCTATTTGGACTTGTTGTGTTCGATTGTTCAAATATGACCTGAAAAATTCAACTGTTTTTGTATTACATCCATATATATTTAATTTTTTGCATAATATATCATGGTCAATTACATCAAAAGCTTTTTTTAGGTCCAGAAGGATTGCAATGTTTATGTTCCCTTCATTCATTTGTTCAAGAAAATGATCAATAATATTAGTTAGAGCGGTTTGGCATGAATGATTTGGTCTAAACCCTGATTGTGCTGGATGAAGTAAATTTAAATTTGACAAATAACTGTAGAAATGTTTTTGAACATGGTATTCAATAAGTTTTGTTAAAGTGGGGAGAACTGAAATTGGCCTATAGTTTGAAGTTAAATCTTTATCTCCTGATTTAAATATTGGTGATACTTTTGTATTTTTTAAAATATCAGGAAAAATATCCTTTTCAATCATTTTATTGAATATATAAGTTAAAGAAGACACAATAAATGGTGCACTTAGTTTGAGTAACTTTGGACCAATACAATCGGATCCTGCTGATTTATTTACATTAAGTTTATTTATACTCAGTAGTAAATCAGGTACCTGTATGTAGGGAATTGAAAATGGTTGTGCTAATTTATCCATTACAAATTCTCTTAGCTTAATAAAATCAGTACATGAGGAATCAGAGTCAGTTTCTCTCAATTTGTCTACACATGTAGTAAAAAACTTATTGAATATGGTAACAATTTCTTTTGTGTCAGTAGCATGTTTGTCATCTTCAATTTTTAATTTGTATGGTGTTGTATTTGATGTAGGAGTAAGACTTTGAATGCAGCTCCACAAGATTCTTGGATCTTTAGAATCATTTACCATGTTGTTGTAATATAATTTTTTAGCATCATTTGTGAGTTGAATTGTTTTGTTTCTCCAAAATCTATAATTTGACCAGGACCTAAGAGCATGATATTTTTCCCTCATTTTTCTAGCATTACTAATTTCTTCATTATACCATTTAGGTTGTTTTTCTCTCTTTACTCTCTTAGTAATCAGTGGGGCATGTTTATTTATAATAGTGTTGAAAATAGTATACCATATTTTAATACATTTCTCTGGATCACACTCCATTTCAACTTCATAGAAGGGTGCAGTAGTTAAATCATTTAAGAAAGAATATATATATTCATCAAATTTTCTAAAATTTCTAAATGTAACAGTGGTGTGAGAATGTTTTCTTGTAGTAATTTTATCATTTCTAATAATACTTACAGGGTAGTGATCACTTAAGCTGTATTTTAGGACATTTATTTGTTCTATTTTATCTCTGTTTCTAACATATATATGGTCTATTAAAGTTTTAGAATTTTCTGTTATTCTAGTTGGTTCTTGGATAATTTGATGAAAATTAAGTGTTTCTAAGATACTAATCCATTTTGGAGATATTTTATTTGGAGTTAAAAAATCAAGATTATAATCTCCCATAAGAATTATATCAGTATTAATTTTCATTGCATTTAACAATTCATATTCAAATTTATCAAACCATTCTGTTAAAGACTGTGGGGGGGCGATATACAAAACAAACCAGAAAAGATTTTCTGTGATCTGGTTTCACCTCCAACCATACAGTTTCAAGATCAGATTTCAATTCTTCTAATCTCCTACAGTTTACATTATTTGAAAAATATATTAATAACCCTCCACCATGGGTGACCCTATCTTTCCTAATTAATGAGTAATTTTGAATTTCAATCTCACTGTCAGTTGTTGAATTATCAAGAAAAGTTTCACAAAACCCTATAATGTGGGGTGGATTTTTAGCATCTAAAAGATTATGCTTAATTTCATCAAACTTATTAGATATTCTGTTTATATTATGAGAACACATAATAAAACCATTTGTTTCATTAAAGTTATATACATTTTCATTAGCTTGAATATAATCATAAGTATGAACTCGTTTACTTAATTCATTAATACAAAGTAAAATGATAATTAGATAAGAGAAAAATAAAGATAGTGGATCATCTGTGATGGATGCTACTGGTGACTCATGCTGTGGTAGACTACTAGTGTATTGTTGTGAAAAACTTAATGTTTGTATACATGTATTTGACTTATCAGTCTTAGATAAACATGTAATTTGGTCTTTATCACAAAACTGTTCTGCATGTTTGTTAAAACAGATACACTTATTTTCATTACAGTTTTGGCATATATAATTCAAAATATTGTAATAATTTGGGGTTTCTATATCAGATTTAGGAATATTTGAAAGTAAGGCTTTATCTTCTTTGCCAAAAACCTAATAATAAAATTGACAATGTTTCTCTTTATGACCTTGTTCCCCACAGCAGAAACATTTTACCTTCTGTCCATGCCTACATGTTCTAGCATTGTGACCCTTTTCTCCACAAAAGTTACAAAAATCAAACTTGTTTTCATGTTTTAAAATATTGACATAAGAATTGATGTTATGAAATAGATATGATGTACCCTTTTTTGATAAATGTATACCATCACTCATAAAAAGATTGTAGGTTACATATTCATTGTGATCTATGAAAGAGTTATGTTGGGCAATAAATTGTAAATTCAATTCACTGCAAAGATTCATTTAGCAAATTGTTCAGTGGTACCATATTAAGTCCATGTCTTGGTGGTAGACCAGAGATCATCAAGGTAGTTTCTGCATGACAAGTTGCTCTTAAAAGCAACAACAGACTCATATAGTTTTCTTTAATTGTTTTCAAGGAGTCTCCATTTTGAAAGTCATTTCCTCCTACCACTATAATTATTGTTTTATAGACTGACAGATCAGTATTCTCTACAATATCGATTAATTTCGTGATTGTTGCCCCTCTATTTGTGGACACACGAGTGTTTCTAAGTCCTCTTGTGTTAACACCTTTAATTAAGGAGCTTCCAATAATCAGTATTTTTGTTGGATTTTGTTTTTTGTCCATCTTTTGTAAGCGAAACCTCGGTGATATTGCTGATGTTTTAGGAGTTGATGGTTCATCCATTGAAGTATACACATCTATGGAAAGTTGTTTTTTTCTAGAAGTTGGTTGTTCATTTGTCTGGGTTGAGGTATCATTACATTTCCTATAAATTTGGGTGGCAATGGACTGTTTATTTGTAGAATGAGTTTCAGTGTGGCGACTGATTTTTTGGGGAGATCTTTCCTTTGGAACTTCATTTGTTTGGGTTCCTTGATTACTTGTTTTTGGTTTTATTTCTTTTGTGTGTTTAGCTTCTAGAAGAGAATGTATCATTTCTTTCAAGTAAAAGACTTCGTTCTTCAAGGACTGATACATTTCCATAGTTAACATTGTAACTTCCCTGCTGTGATTACTATTTATTGGTGTTGATGTCATTACATCATTTACATTGATAAGAAACTTAGGATCTGTCTCAGATTCATCTAGTTGTAGAGTCTCTGCAGGTGGTGCCATCTGGGCAATATTAGAAGATGTATCCACACATGAATCAAGGTGTCTGATTTCATTGTGTAATTGCTTTCCAAATATACAATTTACATTGATAAGAAACTTAGGATCTGTCTCAGATTCGTCTAGTTGTAAAGTCTCTGCAGGTGGTGCCATCTGGGTAATATTTGAAGATGTATCTACACATGAATCAAGGTGTCTGATTTCATTGTGTAATTGCTTTCCAAATACACAAAAAACTTCTTTAAGCCAAAATATGCATCCCTTTCCCTGAATATGTAGACAGTTTGTTGATTTATATAAATGCAGCACTGTCTTTAAACCTTTGCATTCTGTAATATGCACTAAACCATTTTTACCTCTGTCTTCAAAAAGTTCTTTTTCATAGTTAAAGAGTAAAATGTTTTCAAAGATGTTTTCCTAACCAACAAAACTAACCAAAACATTATTTTATTAGATGAAATCATTAAAAAATTTAACAACGAGGAAAAAAGTCACATTGACATTGTGAAAATAACCCGTCTCAACTTAAGCAGTAAAGTGTTGAAAAATATGACTACACTTGCATATTTGGTCTATACTTACAGCGGTGACCTTTGACCTTATTGCTTGCCACATCATACTGACATCAAACGGGTTGTTTGTGTTGTTCAAATTCCAGACTCTTATCATATTATCACCAACCCCTAATGCTATTCTACCTGAAATAAGTATCATAATGTTAAAACAATAGTTATTTCATATCAGTAAAATTATGTTTGTTTCAATTGGATAAAACAAGGTCAGCTGGTATTAATCTGCAGTAATTTGACATGAGGGCGTTATCATGTCGTGGTAATGCCCTCTCCAGTAACAAGCAACATAAAACTGTTTATTTTTAAATTATATAAATAAATATATGTGTACACATGTACAACCTAAAAGAAAAGAAAATGTCACATAAAGTTTAAAAAACTAACTGTGTATTGCCTGAAAATTCCAAAGATGATATATCATGAGGCCTACGGCAAACAGCTACACATAAAATAATACAGTCTTAACACAGGGTTTCTTAATCCTTCAATGAAATAAATACAATAGTTGCCAATATACCTGGCATTGTCATGACAGCACTCGGGACATTGGTATTGCCTTCAACAATAATGCCCTTGCCTTTGGCTCGGGCATTATATATGTTTCAGGAAAAATCCCAGAAAACACTATAGACCTTTACCCAACTTTTAATCCTAAAAAATTTTCATGTAATGTGTCTGTACAAGTGGAACAAAGTAAATTGTCTTTTGCATAGTAATTATAGAAGGACAGCTAAATTCTCTTTGTTTCTCCAACATTAATATTTCTGTTGATATTAGATGACTTGTTCATCCAAGTTGACTAAACAAGTATTAACAATCTTGTTCAGTTTAGTATTTAGATTTAGATCAAATATTACACCAGTAGATTGCATTGTATTTCTGTGGCCTCTAAATCTAATTAAAATTTTAATATGACATGCTTTTAATGTTTTAACTAACAACTGTGGTAAAAAAAGTGGTAAAATCTAACGTAAACTCGTTCTGGTCACAGTCTGGTGACCTTCCTTAATCTTATGCAAATGAATGTCATTTTTTGACATTCCATGAAAAAAGTTAAAGAAATGTACTGTGGTTTCATTTTTATTTGTGGTGTATCAAATTTTTTCGTTTTCACAAACCACGAAATTAAGAATTCAATGAATAATGACCTCTAGACATTGATATATTGTTATATTGATATGTTTTCATAGACATGACAGTTTTGCGTGAAGAACAGCTTTAGTTTATTTATGACACTAAATAGAAATGAAATTGATAAAAAAACATCGCTGTTAGTTTTAATGGTGTAATCCCGTCAATACTTCCTGCCTTTTCTTTGTAAAGGGTTGATGTATACAAATATTAAAATCATTTTCGTAATTGAAATAACTATCAATAAAGAATTCTGTTATATTTTATACTTATTTCCTTTTTTTAAAACGATTAATTATATCATCATGTTTATTGTCAAAGTAACAAACTTAATCTTGCCCAAGGAAATTTAAGACACATGTATAATGAAGTGTTAATTTAGGTTGGTTATAAAATAGGCATGTTTATTAACTATGTTAATTATGCAGGGATCGACATTAACTGTAAAACCTACTTGTCCATTCGGACAAGTAACAGTCAGGTTTTACTTGTCCGAAAGTACAAAGTACTTGTCCGAATTAAACAATTCAATTTTGACTCAACTGCATCGAAATTCGACTTTTATATTAATTTTTTTCTGAACCTGACACTGACAAGTGGCACGAAATGTCAATTAAGATGACACGACGTACGTATTTAAAATTATAAATTGTTGGCCAAATTTAACAAGTTATGAAAATTTTATGACAGAAATCGAACTTCTTTCCATTTATTTGTATCAATAAAACGACAATTAATTCATTCATTTCATTATTTTATTGAAATAAATTGTTTTAGTCTAAAACATCCGACAGTTGTATCGTAGTTATTTTAGAACATTTTTCCAGAAAGGCCGATATAAAATTAGCATCAACGATTTCATTGGATGATTATTTATAATAAGAAAGAAACGGGATTTCATTGGTTATTGTTAAGTGACGCGTGTTTATATTTAGAAAAGGGGAATTTTGGTCGCAATGCAGGGTTTTATTTTTAACACAATTAATGCGAGAATCACTGCTTAAAGGACTTTTTAAAAATTTACGATTGTTCTAGATAAATTTGATTTTATTTTCACTTGTCCGATCGGGCAACTGAAACAAGCTTTTTACTTGTCCGAATTGTATTTTTACTTGTCCCGGACAATCGGACTACCGTTAATGTCGATCCCTGTTATGTTTTTAGTTATAAAACAAAATCGGTTTAATCTTTTTACTTCATGTTCTTTTAAAAACAAAACAGTCAATAAGAAATGTACACTGTACATGAATACTGAAAATTGTAAGCAATTTCGTCATGTTTCATTTTTAATTTTTTACGATTCCGGGAACCACGAATTTAAGAATCCCACTTAATGTCTTTTTTCTTCCAACCACGAAAATTGATACCCATGAAAATAAATGAAACCACAGTATTTATTTGTACATTAATTGTGTGAAATAAAAAATCGAAGAATGTGTCCATGGAACACAGATGCCCCCGCTAAATGAAGTCCCAAACAGGAAGTAGTTGTCCGACAGGTCTGAAAGTTGCTAAGGACGTACAACTTGTGATACTGAACCAACCTGCCAAATTTCAAATTGTTCTCATGTATGGTTTCTGAGAAAAGCTTGAAGGAAATTTGTACATACGGACAGAAATATTTACGTACAAATGAAGTCCCAAACAGGAAGTAGTTGTCCGACAGGTCTGAATGTCGCTTAGGACGTACAACTTGTGATACTGAACAACCCTGCCAAATTTCAAATTGTTCTCATGTACAGTTTCTGAGAAAAGCTTGACAGAAATTCGTTCGGACGTACGTACGTACGGACAGACAGACACGAGTAAAACTAAATGCCCCCGACATGTCGTCGCGGGGGCATGAAAAACAGAAATTATTTCATGACAAATTGTTATTGAAAAAGTAATGGAGATTATTTTGTAAATTAGTCCAATTTCATTCACAAAAGCAACCTTTTTTCTGTTTAATTCAAGAACATCACTGTATTATTTTTCAAGAAAAAGTGAAGAGCAAATTATTGTCCCAATAAAGACTATAAAGGTATTTTTTTCATCTAATAAAATATTGATACATAGATTCAACTATGTATATAGGCGTATATGAGTATATACTGTGGATGGACTACTAGTCAACTTGGCATGAGGCTAGGATAAGGTACTGATGATGTGAGAGTTAAGCAACAAATGTAATTTTCAATAACTTTTAAAAAAATTGAAGAATGTGTCCATGGGACACGGATGCCCCCGCTAAAGGAAGTCCCAAACAGGAAGTAGTTGTCCAACAGGTCTGAAAGTCGCTTAGGACGTACAACTTGTGATACTTAACCACCCTGCCAAATTTCAAATTGTTCATACTCATGTTAACACATTTTCATATCGGCCCAGTCGCAAACAGGAAGTAGTTGTCCGACAGGTCTGAAAGTCGCTTAGGACGTACAACAAGTGATACTGAAGCACCCTGCCAAATTCCAAATTTTTCTTGTGTACGGTTTCTGAGAAAAGCTTGATGGAAATTTTCATACTCGTGTTAACACATTTTCATATCGGCCCAATCGCAAACAGGAAGTAGTTGTCCGACAGGTCTGAAAGTTGCTTAGGACGTACAACTTGTGATACTGAACCACCCTGCCAAATTTCAAATTGTTCTCATGTACGGTTTCTGAGAAAAGCTTGACGGAAATTTTCATACTCATGTTAACACATTTTCATATCGGCCCAGTCACAAACAGGAAGCAGTTGTCCGACAGGTCTGAAAGTCGCTTAGGACGTACAACTTGTGATACTGAACCACCCCGCCAAATTTCAAATTATTCTGATGTACGGTTTCTGAGAAAAGCTTGACGGAAATTTTCATACTCATGTTAACACATTTTCATATCGGTCCAGTCCCAAACAGGAAGTAGTTGTCCGACAGGTCTGAAATTCGCTTAGGACGTACAACTTGTGATACTGAACCACCCTGCCAAATTTCAAATTGTTCTGATGTACAGTTTCTGAGAAAAGCTTGACGGAAATTCGTACGGACGTACAGACGGACGGACGGACGGACCGACAGACAGACGGACGGACAGACGGACGGACGGACATGAGTAAAACTGAATGCCCCCCGACATGTCGTCGCGGGGGCATAAAAATGAACAAAAAAAAGACAGCTGCTACAAAAGGCTAAATTCTACCCCCCTACCCCATACTCCATACTTTTCCAGTGGTAGTCAAAGTTGTGTTCCCTGTGTCCCATCCCACCCTTTTTCTGTTAATGTATTGTTTGTTAACTTGACTCATCGTGACTATAGCTGAAATAATGCTTGCTGGACATAAAGAAAACATCCAATCAATCAATGTACCTGGGTCAATAGGAGACGTTCTGGCACAATATACATATCCACCTAAAGTTGGCTGGCAATGTACTGGCTGACGATTCTTTACATCCCAAACAATCAGCTGTTAAAAACAAGAGAAAATATGTTAATGAAACTGTTGTTACCTGACACGATTAGAAATAACTATTAAGTTAAATGAAAACAAATTCATTTCAATTTTTATTATCTTAGTGAAATAAATGACAATATATTTTAAAAGTTGGAAGGTTTGATATTTGTGTAAAGTAATCTGGTGTACAACTGTATGTTTAAGAAATAATTTAGGGAAGCCAGGATTGAATTGCATCTACTGAAATTTATTCCAAGCAAAAGTGATATAAGCTACAATAATGTAGCTCCTTTAAATTTTTTTTTATCTCTGCCAAGCTACAAAATGGTCCCACTACTTGTAATGAAGCAACCGGGGTTTTATGCATACATGTATTAGCCACTATTTAACTGTTGCCCTGGTTTGCTATATACTTTTTTATCAGCCATTTAACTGATATTTCTATAAAACCTAATTTATTTAGACAATAACTTCTGAATTGATGTCCATAAAGTATAATCAAAATTGTATCCATGATCATGATTTATAGTTAAAACACACTTGCGCTGAAAAAAGTTGGGCCCCTAACTTTATTGTTGGGCCCATGGATTTTTTTAGTCTAGGGGCCCAGCTGGCTACAGCAGGAAAAATGTTGAGCTCTATCCCTGTTTATTCGTAGTCATGGCATTGTTTGACAAAATTTAAATTTCCGAAGTGCATAATTTTGGAATCAATTTGGTAAAAAATGGCATTCCATATCATTTTAGTTAGTCATTTCACTATCCGGAATACCACATTTACCCTTAAACATTCCAAAATTATACACTCCACAATTTCCGTTTTGTCAACAATGCCATGATTACAACAAAAGTGTTAAAATTAATTAATCAGGCATTGTAGAAATGTCAGCAGAAATGTACAGAAAGAATTAAATTATTTATCAAACCATGACAGCAGTTTAATAGTGGAAAATATGTATAAATCACAAGTGTGTTTTTGCTCCATTACGAGTTATGGGACCTCTTTGTAGCTGAGCAGAGATAAAAAAATCGAACTACATTACTGTATCTTAAGTGAGATTTTAAAAGTTCAGATACAATGCAAAATTGTGGTATCTTTTGATTGAATTGAAAATTTTAATGGTTAACATCTAGCAAACCGTATTTTAGCTATATCCAGGATGAGTACAAACTGTGAACAAAAAATCTATGTGAAAATGGGATGGGTCAATAGTCAGAAAATTTTGCAAACCACAAGAGCTACAAAAGAATCAAGAATGGCACTCTCCCTCCCTGGGAAACAAGTTAGCAAAACTCTGCAGTTCAAGCACCAAGTAAAATATCAAATAAATTATGGCTTAAATTTTAAATGCAATTGTTCACATTAAAATGTGGTAGGTCAAGCCAATATTATGGTCTCTTGTAACATTTTAAAATCTTAATTTAAAAACTTGGTTCACCTGCAGTATACCCTATGATGATCTATAAAGTTATGTTTTCTTTTACATGAGTCACGCATGAGTAGCTGAAAATAAAATTTCCTGCTATTACCGTATTTTACGGTTTAAAGGTCGATACGGGGTATAGGTCGAATAGCTGTTTTTTAGGAAAAATCTAGGATTCAGTAACAGATAGGTCGAAGCGTCATATAGGTCGACCGTTGATGTAACAATTTCTAGACATACACACACACACAACAGGTAAGTATCGGTGAGTACGAGCTCAGTAATACCAGATGTCAATTAATAATTCTTTGTTATTATTATTATTTGTTATAATAAAGATTTCAAACAAATGAGTAATTGACTTTCTTTATGTAATTATGATGAATGATCGGTCCATAATTGCAATTTTCCGGTAATTATTTTTTTATCAAAGACATTGATATTCAATTAATGTCGATGCAAGATAAAGGATATTGTCATATCCAAGCTGTGCATTGAACTGTGTTTAATTAGGTATAATTAGTGTTCAAGTTGAAGGGTGAGGCCATAAATTACGTAATTGTGACTGACATCTCAACAGGTGTTCAGGAAAGTCGTAAACAAGATTCTTTACCTGTAACCAATTTTATTCAAGCGTAATGTATCCATAATTAAATACAACAACTTCCTAAAATGAAACATCGACAAGAACTGTGAACTTAAAATTTCCACTCGAAAACCATGTGTTATACCCGCCATATTTTATTTCTAACCGTAAACAATATTGCGCATGTGTGAAGAGTTATTGTTCTTTATTTACATAATGTACATTATTCAGCCGTCCGTGAGATCGGAGTTTCATTCAGTTCTTCGTAAAATAAAATAAAGCAAAAATTTTATTGAATAAGTCTTTTATTATTATTTTAATCCCAGTTTAAGTATATGTATACAAAATATGATAAATGAAGACAATACAAGCACTAATACAATCACGCTGGCAAGTACTAATGAAAGCACTACAATTCATATTTATGGTTTACACGAAGTATAACAAAATAAAGTTTTTAGTCAGATTCAAAACCGTCGAAATCTGAGTCTTCAACGTCACTATTGAAAAGTGATGCTAGTGCAAGCGGTAAATCATCTTCATCGTGTACTATAGGCATCTCATCATCTTCGAGCATCTCGGGGAGGTCGATGATTTCTGCTTTTATAAAACCGTTGATGATGGCTGTGTCTGGAACTGCTGCCCATGCGTCTTTCACCCACTGAACTACAGTAGCATAAGATGCCCGTCGCATACGCCCTGTACTTGTATAACTTTTTTCTCCATGGCACATCCAGTGTTCCCATATCTTTCTAAGTTCTGCTTTGAAGCATCTATTTACCGAAATATCAAGAGGTTGCAGAAGTTTTGTAAGTCCTCCTGGTATAACGGCAGGAATAGATCCTGTAGCTTTAATACGATCTTTAGTGACGTCACTGATGTGGCTTTTCATGGAGTCCAAAACTAAAAGTGACTTGTTTTCTCGAAAGAATCCACCAGGTCTCTTCACATAACAGGTCGATAACCACTTTTCCATGACATCATTGTTCATCCACCCTTTCTCGTTTTGGTCGACGATCACACCTGACGGCAGCTTTTCTTTTATTTGCGTTTTTCTTTTGAAAATCATCATGGGTGGGAGCTTTTTTCCACTTGCAGTGCAACCTAAGACGACTGTGAAACTCGCTTTTTCATGACCAGTTGTCTTGATGGTTACAGAGCTGGTTCCCTTGGTTTCAACGGTCCTGTTCATTGGTATGTCGAAGGTGAGTGGAACCTCATCCATATTGACAATTCTGTCGTTTGATATGCTGTGGGTAGTAATTTGATCTTTCACGAAAGATCGGAAAGAGTCGAGTTTCTGGACGTGGTCGGCAGGTAGATGTTGCGCAAGTGTGGTCCTCTGCCTTATTGAAAGGTTTTTACGTTTCATAAATCGGTAACACCAGGTTGGGTTGCCACTAAAATTGTCTATGTTAAGTGATTTGGCGAGTTCGGACGCTTTCATTCTTAACTGGACTGTACTAAGTCCTCTGCAAGCGGCTCTTTGTTCTAAAACAAAGTCTTCCAGTTGGTTCTCCAATTCTGGCCAGTGGGCTTTACCAGATCTGAATGCCTTTTTTGTCTTTTTGGTTGTACTTAACAAATCTTTTTGTTTTCTCCAACCCCGGACAACCTTTTCACTCACAGCATATTTTCTTTGTGCAGCCATGTTTCCACCGTTCTCCTCTGCATATTTAATAACTTCAAGTTTAAAGGCTGCTGTGTAAGAACGACGTGACTGAGTAGGAGGCATTTTAACTTTGATGATTTAGTGTTAAAATCACGGCTTTTTAAAGCACAAAACGGATTGAATTTTTTTTTACTGTAAAAACAAATAGTTTTAAAATTCTAATCATTGGTTGTAATTAGCGGGATTAATTAAATGATTTTAGATTGGACAATATTGTTCTTCTGTCACAATTGTTGATTGGCTTATTTTGACCACTCCGGATTAAGATAATAATTATGATATTTAATTATAATAAAAACAAACACATCTGTTAAACCATATTTTATTGGGTATTCCAATTTGTAGTATAAGAAATTCCAAGAATTATTTTCACATGTTACAGAAATTATTCATCCCGTTAAAAATCGTATTTTATTCATAGTTGCTCCGAATATTTTTTGGTTTATTATAACACAGTGCACTTCCGTAGTGACAAATCCAGAAGTAACAACACATTATTCATGTTAAATATATTTAATTTGATTTAACTACATTGTTTGAATATAAACATCATGTCTCAGCTGTACATCTTTTGCCGGCAAGACCTAAAAAAACTAATAAAAGTCGAAATCAAAACCTTGATTTTCGATCATTTTTCGCGTGGCGTAATTTCGATTTTGAACACAGATAGGTCGAAACACCGTATAGGTCGAAGAAACAATTATTTAGAAAAAAAATATCGACCTATAAACCGTAAAATACGGTACTGATGAAGAGCTATAAAGAAAACAGATTGAAGCAGTTTACTTTAAAATTATCTATGTTTAGAATTGACTAATAGGTAGAAAATACCTGACAGATCATTGCATTTTGACTATAACATGTTTGTTTGTTTGTTGTTTGTTTGTTTGATGGTGTTTAACGCCACTTTCAGCAATTTTCAGCTATGTCATGGCGTCCAGTTTGTATTGCGGGAGGAAGCCGGAGTACCCGGAGAAAATCAGTTAAGATTGGAGTCGAGTACACCCTGCCTGCAGTGAGAATCGAACATGCATTCTCAGTGTTGACAGATCACGTGATCAATAGTAGACGAACTACCTTAACCACTCGGCCACCGAACACAACATCAAACACAACTTGTTCAACATTTTCTTGGTCTTACAAACCTGTCTATCCATTGACGTTGTTGCCATTAGATGGTTGTCAGAACAACCTAATTTCAGATTGAAGATAATTCTGTTGTGTTGTTGCTTTTTGTCCGAGCTGGAAAATGGCTGCCACTTTTGTTGTCCTGTAGTAGACAAATCCCAAAGAAGAAGGTCCCCACTACAAATAAACAGGATTATATATACAATATACATATAAAACATCATTAATGTTTTAACAGAGGTAAATATAAACCACTTCCAAACCAAAAAAAATACATTTCAAGTTAGGAATATTGTGCTTTATCCCTGTCAACAGTGGTTAGTGACACAGTTCGGACAGAATTTCTAGGTTTTCCACCCTTCTCTCTCCTTGGACAGATGTGCTGTTTCTTTTGTTTCTGTTGTGTATGCAGCAAACATAATGACTAATATGTTGCTATCTACATCAGTGATGCTTCCTAATCAAGATATTATAAAAGCATGCATAATTAGCACCACGGTTCTTTTTTCCATTTAAATTCTTACTAGAAATACATTTATTGATTGAATGTTGTTTTAAAAAATCAGATAGTCTTTCTAGACTACCAAAGAAAAAAGAAAAATTGGGAACAGCAGATACATAGGAAACACAATTACAAAGTGTGACCTTTTCTTAAAATTACATAAATTATATTACAGAGTAATGAGTTATTTCTTCTTTCCGATAGTTTTGTAGCGACCTGTTTTAAATCAATAGCTCTCATGCCCCAAGTCAATTGTTCTAAGAAATATCTGTATTTAATGCCAAGTGACCAGTCTGCTGTGTCCTAAACCAACACAAAGAGTTGTACACTGTACAACACTACAATAATTGGCTGCACTGAAGGCATAACTCATAGTTAAACTGTCACTCCTTAGTGCAGTCACAGCAAGTTTGTTTGTATGTTTATGTGAACAGGGTTTAACGCCACTTTCAGCAATTTTTTCAGATATATCATATCGTCCAGTTTAGGGGAGGAAGCTGGAGTACCCTGTGAAAACCCCAACCTTCGGTAAGATATCTAATACTGGCAATACTTATCAATTAAGACTTAAGTCAAGTACATTCCATCTGCTGTGAGAATCAAACCTGCAACATCATTATTAACAAGGTCAACAGTAGATGATGAACTACCTTCACTAATTGGCTAATGAGACCCCTTGTCACAGTATGTTAAAATTTTAATGAAAATGTTGTAACAATTTTGATCTGTGTACCAATATGTACCATTATGCACCTGCCATGCATACTTAAAACTACCTTAAACAAATGTTTTCCCTGTTGTCTTAAATCATAAAGCATACCCAAAAGAGCTAGAAATCAGGTTATGTGGATTAGAGTAAGACCATACAACAGCGGCCCACAGTTTTCCTCTGCCAGTATCCCCTGATGGACCTCCAGTCTTTGGTAACTTCAGTAATACTAGCTGTCTGCCTTTTGATGTGCTCCAGATTCTGATAGTTCTGTCTTTACTGGCTGTTGCAAGCAGGTGGCCCTCTTCTCCAAAGTCTCGACTTGCTATTGGTTCAACCATTTCACTTTCTGAAATATGGCATATGTAATATTAAATTCATGAGAAAAAGTCCCATGCAAGACTTAAGAAAACCGAGATGTCAATAAGACAACAACAAAGTCAAACAGTTACACAAATAATCACAACCAAAGCAATAATGTCAACAAGTTTAATTAGCTACAATATTGTAGCTCCTATAACCATTTTTGATCTCATCGGAGATAATAACCAGAGGCTCTTAAGAGCCTGTATCGCTCACCTGATTTTATAGGCAATGAAGATGGCATTTCCCTGATGTTAAACTAAGTCCTGTAATTTTCAATAAACTTTAAATAGGACCATCCAAACAATATTACTAGAAAGCTTTGTTTCATTGGTTAACCGGTTGTATAGAGAAGATTTTTTTTATTTGCCCATAGGGTCCTATGTTAAACTAAGTCCTGCGCCGTGGTGGCCATTTTGAATTTCCAATTGCCATAAAAAACATAAACTTTATAAAGGACCATCCAAACAATATTGCTAGTAAGTTTTTGTTTCCATTGATTAACCTGTTTCAGAGAAGAAGCCTTTAAAAACTTTTTCCCATAGGGTCCTATGTTAAACTAAGTCCTGCGGTAGCGGCCATTTTGAATTTCCAATTGCCATAAAAAACATAAACTTTATAGAGGACCATCCAAACAATATTGCTAGTAAGTTTTTGTTTCCATTGATTAACCGGTTTCAGAGAAGCAGCCTTTAAAAACTTTTTCCCATAGGGTCCTATGTTAAACTAAGTCCTGCGGTAGCGGCCATTTTGAATTTCCAATTGCCATAAAAAACATAAACTTTATAGAGGACCATCCAAACAATATTGCTAGAAAGTTTTGTTTTGATTGGTTAAACGGTTTCAGAGAAGAAGCCCTTTTAAACTTTTTTCTCATAGGGTCGAATGTTAAACCAAGTCCTGCGGTGGCGGCCATTTTGAATTTCCGATTGGGATAAAAAACATTAACTTTATAGAGGACCATCCAAACAATATTGCTAGTAAGTTTTGTTTCAATTGGTTGACTGGTTTCAGAAAAGAAGCCTTTCAAACTTTTTCCCATAGGGTCCTATGTTAAATTAAGTCCTGCGGTGGCAGCCATTTTGAATTTCCAATTGCCATAAAAAACACAAACTTTATAGAGGACCATCCAAACAATATTGCTAGTAAGTTTTTGTTTCCATTGATTAACCGGTTTCAGAGAAGAAGCCTTTTAAAACTTTTTCCCATAGGGTTCTATGTTAAACTAAGTCCTGCGGTGGCGGCCATTTTGAATTTCCAATTCCCATCAAAAACACAAACTTTATAGAGGACCATCCAAACAATATTGCTAGTAAGTTTTGTTTTGATTGGTTAAACGGTTTCAGAGAAGAAGCCCTTTTTAACTTTTTTCCCATAGGGTCCTATGTTAAACTAAGTCTTGAGGTGGCGGCCATATTGGTTTACCAATCAAAATAAAAAACACAAACTTTGTAAAGGTCCATCCAATGAACATTATGGCCAAGTTTGGTTTCAATTGGCCAAGTGGTTTCAGAGAAGAAGATTAAAATGTAAAAAGTTTACAGACGCCGCCGCCGACGACGACGACGACGACGACGCCGACGGACGCAAAGTGATAACAATAGCTCACATGACCCTTTGGGTCAGGTGAGCTAAAAATCTAAGGAGCTAAATTATTGAGGCTACTACATGTTCACCATGCAACAAAAAAATTGCAAAGTGTCAGAAGAATTAAGTTTTTGGTTAACTGACAATCCAGCTGTAACAGCCTATCTGAAAAGAATTACTATAAATACAGATAGTCTTCATTTTATTGTTGGATTGTTGTCTCTGGAACATTTATTTCAAATTTGATAAAATATTACCATATCCTAATGTCATTCATTATGTCAGCACTAAGGTTGAAATCTTTGATTTTGACAAATCTTTGAAAAAGCTGTACTAACCTACCGCACTAACAGAAACTGCAGAGTTTTTGGACAACCATATTAAGTTCAGATATCTTCACAACTAGAACGGCATGTTTTTTTAATTTCCAAATTACATTGGTATTTTTGCTTGTACATTCAATAAAACGACAGTTACTTCATGCACTTACAAGATTAGAATTTAAGAGTTAAATAAAAAAATTCCAAACAGCTTTTCATGTGTGAGGAGCAGCACAATTTCAGTATTTTGTTTTTTCTTTACTGTAAAATGAGTTCTATTTTGATGCACTGAACAAGATATTGATTTGGTGTGGCCATAATTTACATAGTCACAGTTTTACAATAAAGAATCACTTCCAAAGGTTGGGTTTTTTCCTGGCACTCCAGCTTCCTCCACCAATAAAAACTGACGCCATGATATAGCTGAAATATTACTGAAAGTGGCATTAAACATCATTCAAACAAACAAACAAACTATTAGGATTATATTGTCTGCATTTTTGTTACTTGAGAAATAAGAAACTAAATTTGTTCATCATGCAAAATTATCATCTCCATTGAAAACATATCAATATAACAATGTCTTTTGAACATCACTCGTCATTATCCATGTACACAACCCTACAATATAGCAGTTTCTCATGTCAGTTAACCGTCATTATAAATTGTCTAGGGATCATTTATTGTTGAATTCTTAATTTCTTAGTTTGTCCCCACCCACAAAAAAGACAAAAAAGTGGTACCCCACGAATAAAAATGAAACCACAGTAATGTATTTGTGAATACATGGCACTTGGTAAATATAACATTGTGAGCTTACAGTACTCAATATTTCGGAGAATAATTTATTGAATAATAAAAAGATTATTCTCAATATGAGCATTAATAAGGTACATCAAACCATACACCATAAACCTACCCATTTCATCTTCTGGTTTATCTAAATCTCTGTATGGTTTTATTGGCTTCAAATTTTCCCCAGGTATAGGACACCAAACAATAGAATGAACTTCATCATCATGACCCCTCAGTCGATGTATAATATTACCATCTCTGACATCATACAAGATAACCACACCAGTTTTGTACCTACAAAATAATGACTAACAGGGTTTGTTTGTTTGATGCAGTGTGGGGAAACGAAATTTTTGTTCAGCTCGCCATTCTGGCTAGTACCAAAATAAAAGTACTGGCCGAATTAATAATCTACTAGCCATAGTTGGGAAGTAGGTTTTCAAAGGTTGTCAACAACAGCCAACACCATTTAATATTTACACAGGGTAAATAAAGATCTTAAAATTAAAAGATTCTTGAATTAACATTGAAAATACACCAAACACACTCTTTCAAGATACATTTATCATTTGGAAAGCATGACTTGTAAATTTTTTCTTGAACTCACCTCAAAATTTCAGTTCGCCAAACTGGCAAGTTGCAGATAAACTTACCTTGCCAAAATTCTTCTCAACTCGATTTCGGCGAGTTAGCTAGTGGCCGTTTCCAACACTGTTGATGTTATTTAATGCCAATTTCAGCTATATCATCACATCCAGTTTTTATTGGGGGAGGAAGCCGGAGAACCTAGATAACCCCCCCCCCCCATATCTTTGGTAGAAAAACTGCCAATCCTTGTCAATGACCAATAGTGATACCGCCCCTCTATAATAGCAGCACTTTTCTTACTAACAACTTTTAATTAAAAGTAAACTTTTCCAAAATATATGCAGTTTTCATTTAAATAGCTCCTGTGCCTCCTTCCTATCTTATAGCTATAATTTTGCAGTGTCCAAAAGCTACAATTGTATGTTGTCGGTTAAACATACATCACATGCATTTTGTTTTACCTGACAAAACAACACTTCAACCATCAATACACAATATAGGACCTTTACATTAAAGCAATTCTCATAATGATTTCTGGGACATAAAATGGGAAAATTTACACTAAAATTTAAACTTTTTACTGGGGATACTGAACAAGATACCTACTAAGAAACAAACCTGGTAGTATCAGAGAACACATAATTATTCAAACCAACAACAAGAAGAACAAAAACAAAGATAGTAATACCTGTTGCTTATAAACTGTAAAAAATTTGTTTGTTACATGTAGTTTCCGTTGTTACTAGTATATGTAGTTTCCGTTGTTACATGTAGTTTCCATTGTTACATGTAGTTTCCATTGTTACATGTAGTTTCCATTGTTACATGTAGTTTCTGTTGCTACATGTAGTTTTCGTTGTTCCATGAAGTTTTCATTGTTACATGTAGTTCTCATTGTTACATGTAGCTTCCATTGTTGCATGTAGTTTTCATTGTTACATGTAGTTTCCATTGTTACATGTAGTTTTCATTGTTACATGTAGTTTCTGTTGTTACATGTAGTTTTCATTGCTACATGTAGTTTCTGTTGTTACATGTAGTTTCTGTTGTTACATGTAGTTTCCATTGTTACATGTAGTTTCCATTGTTACATGTAGTTTTCATTGTTACATGTAGTTTCTGTTGTTACATGTAGTTTCCATTGTTACATGTAGTTTCCATGTCGTTACATGTTGTTTCAATTGTTACATGTAGTTTTCATTGTTACATGTAGTTTCTGTTGTGACATGTAGTTTCCGTTGTTACATGTAGTTTCCATGCAGTTACATGTAGTTTCAATTGTTACATGTAGTTTCAATTGTTACATGTAGTTTCTATTGTTACATGTAGTTTCCATTGTTACATGTAGTTTCAATATGTAGTTTCCATGGTTACATGTAGTTTCTGTTGTTACATGTAGTTTCCGTTGTTACATGTAGTTTCCATTGTTACATGTAGTTTCCGTTGTTACATGTAGTTTTCGTTGTTACATGCAGTTTTCGTTGTTACATGTAGTTTCCATTGTTACATGCAGTTTTCATTGTTACATGTAGTTTTCATTGTTACATGTAGCTTCCATTGTTACATGTAGTTTCTGTTGTTACATGTAGTTTCCAAGATTTGATGTAGTTTCCATTGTTACATGTAGTTTCCAATGTTACATGTAGTTTCCATTGTTACATGTAGTTTCCAATGAGATTTAAAATACTTTAGTACTTGAACAGTCTCAACAAGTGATTTCAGAGTCAGACAGTAATAAAGAACCAACTGTGAACATTACAGCCTATGATTTTAACCATGCAAATTTAAAATGTTCAATTTTAATTGAATGAATTTCAGATTATATATTTTATATTTCAGTGTTCAGTATAGCAGTAAGTTGGCAAAAGGAAACCCCAGAATGTGACCGGTAAACTTGACTTAAAAAATGTTACTAGCCATGCTTACCCTTTTTATAAACTTGTATTAATGGCGAATTTTCTTTACAATTTTAATTAAAATTTATATAAGGTATGTACTGATACTCTTGAACATTCTTTAACATTGACATGATTGAAGGGTTTCTGCTCTCAATGGCCATTTCAAATAATACTCGCAGTTATGATGAATGAACTTACAGCACAAATGTCATTTATTCAAAATAAAACATCATGAAAGACATCAAGATTATAATTTACTACGCCAGACATGTGTTTTGTCTAATCAAGACTCATCAGTGGCACTCAAACCCAAAACATATTTAAAATCCCAAATAATTAAGATTAGGCCACGCCGAATTAATTACTTGTTCGTCGGACCACCTGCACGTAAAATAATTTCAGAAAGAAAAAAAAATAAATTTCTTCCGCCCGCATTAACCGGAAACCCGCCCGCGTCCAGAACCGGCAGTTGTCTCTAAAAACATAATCTTTTTCATCCAAGTGCTCCGATAGCTGGAGATTCATTCAGAACTTAGAAGGTTAAAAAACTTTATATGTGTGTATGTTTATTATAAGATATTTACATACAAATATTGTCTTGTTGCATTATTTTTTGTTATTGTTGATAAAGACAGGGAGTCTTCATTTTGTAGTGCCATGTCATATCATTAATAATCAATCTGGGCAGCTTCATAATACCAAGATTCATGTAACATTTGTATTACTAAAAAAAACATCATTCTTTTCATTTTGTACATCAATGAAGCATTTTATTGGCAACTGAATTCTTAATTTATATTTGAATATTTTGTAAATTCAAAAAAAGGAATGAAAGTTTGTGTCATTTATTATTCTTGGCAACATTACCTTCTATTCAAATATGCTGTACATAATAACATTAAAATACTGTAAAATAATTTTTCTCCATATGCTCTTGTAATACCTCATTTTTTTACAAGAATATATTAGCATTATTCTATACAGGGATGTGCGCATATAAGAATGTGCTTATTGGTTTTTTTTTAATAAATATC
The DNA here is from genome assembly GCA_944474755.1 of Limnoperna fortunei. Taxonomy (NCBI): domain Eukaryota; kingdom Metazoa; phylum Mollusca; class Bivalvia; order Mytilida; family Modiolidae; genus Limnoperna; species Limnoperna fortunei. Next base: position 79,941,539 of record OX104115.1, read on the forward strand.
TACAATTGTTGTTGTTTTTTTATTAGTTTTATTTTTACTGTTTGTTATTGTTAATAAAGACAGGTAGTCTTTTATTATTTCTTTTTAATCAATCTTGAAATTATCCCTTGCCAAAAAGATTTGGAGACATAACTGAATAGTGGTATGTGCTGTCTGTTGGTCAGTCTGTACCTATTGATAAAAAGCCAAGGCAGCATCTTTTCAGAAGAGAAAAAACAATTCAAGACAATTCTTTTCTGCTATATAATTTATTAATCAATTGGTTTAGTCATAAAACAATGAGAACATGCACTTGTTTAATATCAAATACATTTTTTTTAAATTTCAGTTATTTTCTTCAAAATTAAAAAAAATCGTTCGCTCGCATGAGTTTAACCATGAAAACCTGAACAAAATCTCTTTAAAAAATTTAAAACATGTCGCTCACCTTAAAAAAAATCATTCGCTCCACAAAATCAGAATTTCAAAAAAAAAATTAATAAAAAAAATTTCGCTGGCTCGCTCCTTATTTTCAAAGTTAAAGTCCGACGAACAAGAAATTAATTCTGTGTGGCCTTATTTAAAGTTTGTTCCTGCACTCTGTCAGCTGACATATACACTCATTTTTATGTGAATAACTCATATTTTCATCATTTCCACTATTGCTAACCATTGACCTTTAAGGTAATTACTACTTTCTACAAACCCAACGGCTAATATGAAGTCTTCTAAATTAGAAAATTCTGTTGTTAACACTGGAGACTTCTCTCCCTTTAAGCTGGCAATTCTGTTGTCACTGTAATTCCAGCAAGTAACCTCCCCTTTGTCATCTCCAAATGCTACTAAATTCTTGTTCAAAGATGACCATGTCAAAGCAGTAACTTTACCCTGTAAAACAGAAAATAAATTTATTTCTTACCCAAAGTTGGTGCTAAATTGCTGCAATTCTCTGATGCCAATTTTTAAAAACTTAAGTCTGAAAAGTGATTTGTTTCTCATTGAACAAGTATTAATAGATCTTTTAACATAACAGTCTCATTACAATTTTGTTATGTTATTTAACTTTATTTGTCCTCAACATAAACTAAGAATACTTTTTTATATGTAATTACATCATTACCAATAATGTACATATGTTGACAATAAGTAAGATGTTGAAAAAAAAAAGATTTAAAAGATTAATCATTTTAAACGATGGGTCAATATTGAAAGATTATAATTAGATAAGGGAAAAATTAATAAAAATTTAACAATTTAACAAATAGTGAATAGAATCGCTAAATTGATTTTTGACCATCACAGCAATACTTCCAAGTTAATTTAGTAATGTCAAACTTTTAAAGACACTAAAATACAGTACTTCCAACATTTTATCTTGTCGCCAATGTCTGGTCTGATAAGAAAAACAGCTTATTAGTAGCCAAAATTTCAGTTTTCCCTGGTGACCAAATAGCAAATCCCTGACATCACATATTACTCCGGCTTCCTCCCCCAATAAAAACTGGACGCCATGAAATAGCTGAAAAATTGCGGAAAGTGGCGTTAAAACACCATTCAAACAAAACAAACAAACAAACATATTACATGCATAGTAGATGACCAACTACCATAACTTCTCGATAATACTAGATAATCAGGATAATCATCTCGGCTGGTAGAACAATGATTCCATGTTCCAAAAAGTTTGAATTTAAAAGCATTTAATAGGTTATGTCTTCTGACCCTCTGAATTTTCATTATCAATATATATGTAACCAGACAACAGTCCAACAGAACAAAAGAAAACTATAGATTTGTGTTAAAACATTCCCCATCATGCAATATTACCATATAAAAAGCTTCATACCAGACCATTATTTAAAATAACATGCTGCAACAGAGAACATGACAGGGGGGTACATTATTTAAGTCAACAATTTTTATATATTTCACGAAACCGATACTAGTAACAGTAAATTTAAAAATGATGATAATAGTTGCTTCATGGAAAACACTCATTAATGTACATTTATCCAAAATGTACATTACCTTTATAACTTGTGTGCACATGTAAATGGCTGTTATCTGTTAATGTCATTTTAAATTAACTGTTATCTGTTTCTTGAAAGAAACCTGTTCCTGCTCCCTGTCATAACAGTTTACAACATTGTCAACTTTTAAGAAAACAGATAACAGCTAGTGATTTAAAAAAAACAGTTAACAGAATTGGAAAATGCTAAAATACATTAACAGATCCTGCCCCCCCCCCCCCCCCTTTTCCCCTTTTTCCAAGATGGCAATGAGACTCGTGCAATGAGACATTTTCTGACAATATAAACAAAACATCAGCTTAACTTAATAAAAAAATCTTCACACATACTCATCTAAATTCTTACATGTGCCTCCGTTTCATATACAAGTTCATATAAATTAATATCCCAAATAATGATTTTGCCATCTTCAGAGCCACTACAGCATAAAGCTTGTTTTTGGAATATAGTTTCTTGTGGCAGAGCAACACATGTTACTTTTTCCCGGTGTCCGCAATAAACCCCTTTATAAACTATCGGCAAACAATTAGCGTCATAAATGTAAACGTCATGTCGGGCTGCAAAAACGAGTAGACCGCATTTGTTAAAGTCTAGAGTGTGGCTGATGTACCAATTTGGAGATGCTGGAAGTGTTAACAATGCCATGACCTTTAAAATTAAATCTTATGTTGTGTCCTCAATACACGCAAAATTACGCGAAAATGTGCACAATCATACATGTGTGTTCTGCACGTCGAACGCACGTTGGATTCAAATTAAGGAAGTGGGTCTCAACATCAATTACGACATTCAGAAAAAATATGTGTTTGATAGAAATGTTTATTTATATAATCGAATTTAATTTAAATATAGAAAATGCACTGTTTTAATTGCTTAACAATAGACTTCTTTTTCTCATGATGCTTTTACGACTAAAGATATTTATGGTGACCACTGAAATGTTTTGAAATATATAAGACTTGTAAACTGCATAAGCATTCGAACTACAAGGATTGAAATAAGGGTAGTCTCCCCTGAATAGATGAAAACATGAACAAAAGTCTAAGAAACGGTAATTTTTCTCCTTTCTCTCATAATCTGCACATCAACTTTTCTGTTTTATCACAGATTATCGCTATTTAAACTTTAGCGACAACATTATCTCATTAAATCGCATCCTACTCATGGCAGTTGCCGGTCCTGGAATTAACAAGGTCGTGCAAGTAAGCCAAAGGTATGCGGGTCCGATCGTCCTAGGTTCGTTTCGCCCTAAATTATACCTGTTCACTCTGAGTCCGTTCGCCCATATGTTTGGTATATATATTTATTTTAAAACAGGCTTGCCGAATTTGGGTTGTAGAAATTTTCATAGGAATAAGAGATACTATAATATTTAGAAGCTTTAATATATAAAAATATAATAATAACACTATAATGCACTATTTGATTTTATTCAAATATCAAATATTTGAGATTTTATTTTCATTTAACACCTGGCAGGGCAGTGTTTGGCAAATTAATTATTACACTATACATGTAATGTCCTCAGGTGGCAATTGTATCAAAAATAGTACAATACATACAACTTCAATCTACTTTTGGTGCACTTGACACGGAAAGGATAGCTAAACTATATATATATATATGTATTGTTACCATGTCAACATATACTTGTAGTCAACCACACTTGCTATTTATAATTGTTATACTGTATAGTTACAATTTTTACTTTCTTTTGTTGTTAGTATAGTTTTATATACAAATCAATATCTTTCTCTTTTTGTTAATTTTTTGGTAATTGTATTGTTGCTCATACCATCCATGGGCCCATAATTGATTAATAAAGTATCTTATCTTATCTGTACTACTAGTACACTCAAATTTCGGTGATGAAAATGTGTCGCTTTAACTGACTTTATTTTCTTTGAAACACACTGTATTTTATTATTTAGGAGTCATTTGGTTAGAGCAATAAATGCACAATATTGTAACAGTAATTTAGCCTCGGGTTCATTGTTACATTGCTAAATGAACGAAAATCGCCGAAATTCGAGTATGGACGAAATTCGCATATGTGTCCTAAAAAAAGTCCTTCAATTGGACCAGATGTAGTTTTAAAAACTTTATATTTTTAGGGGGACATTTTTGTAACTTTATATATAACAATTGTTATTATGATGTAATAATATGAGTGTAGGCGCAGCCTAAAATGCTAGCATCGTACATTGTTCAAGTCGTTACTTCAGAGCCCCCTAACAGTGCCTCTACATTCCATTGATGACGTGACATTATAATGGGTTGGTGATGTCACAAAACACAATTTCAAATACAGCGTTTTAGATTGAAAAAAATTTGTCTGGCATTTTTGTAGTAATTTCAAAAATAAGCACTTTAATTTTATATAGCCGTTTGTAAAAAAAAAGCGAAAATACCCAATGCATTCTGAGTAGCCCAGGTTTTTTTTCAATGATCATATTTTGGGTCTTGTGCAATTTGGCAGACTCTGTACATTAGGGAGCTTCGCTTCGCTCGCATATTATAAAGTAGGGTGAATGGACCAAGTACCCAGGGTGAATGGACTCAGGTGGAACGGACCTAGGGCAAACATGCAACTACAATGTAGGGTGAACGGACTCGATACCAAGCCAAAGATGTAGATTATTTTTTTCTGCAAGAAAAGCATTTAACCAGACTATAATATAATTTTACTTTTGGTCATGCAGTCCTGAAGTTGTAATTTTGTTTACCAAATGCTTATTTTGATGGACATTAAACATCAATCATTCAATCAACCGAGTTAATACATGTATGAATTAAGGTGCAGTCTAAATGCAAACATTTTATGATTAATTAAGTTCTACTTCCAAGCACCTTAACAGTGCGTCTGCAATTTTGTACATATGAAATTTTCAGTGTAAAATTATCTGTAGGGATATTTTCAGATCTACATGTATACTCAATTGTAAATTTGGGGACATGGTACTTAACGACTACATGCCTTTCTGAACTCTGAGACTGTGTGTTCAATCCTTAATGCAGGCAGGATATGCTCAACTCAAACTGTAATTGCCAGTTATCTTAGCTATTGTTTTGTCATCTTATGGACTTCAGGAAATTTATATTATCAATTACTAGTGATGTCCGTCTATTTAAATTTAAGTTCATTAATTTTAATTTGGGTTGTATCAATTAGTCTAAGAATCCTTCGAATTCCAATGTTTTTTTTATAATGCTGGGAGCATGAGTACCATGTTTCTGGCAGTCTTTAAAAAAATGTTAAATGATTCTTGGACTAGAGTAGTGTCAATACAATGTATATGTACATGTACACATATGCCTATAAAAAGACTGCAGTCCATGGCCACTGGTTCTTACATGTACCTGAGGTTTTCATTAATAGTGTACCAAATCTAATGTTACCTGGTTCTTACCTCATGAGGTTTTCATTAATAGTGTACCAAATTTAATGTTACCATGATAAAATAATTGTAGATGTATTTGTTGTTCTTTTTCCTTTTCAGCACTTTGTAATATACTGCGACAAGGATTATTACAGTCAAGGTACATGTGTAGTTTTAGCAATTTTACAATAATTTTCTGGCCACTTAGAAAGTTCAACAGTAGGAATAATTATAAATATGTATGTGAAATCATAGTAGACACCACAGAAGTGCCTGTTCTATTGTATGACATGTTAGTTATAAAAATATTTAAAATAAATGCTTTTTATTATGTCTTTTTTTGCTTGTTGGTTTGTTTGTTGTTGTTTTTTTCAATAAATTAAACTTGCAAGTCTTGTTATAAAGGAAATGAAACATAGAGAAACTAGGAATTTTGTCCACTCTGTGCCACATACACTGAATGTGGATAGGTTTTAAAATCAGTTGTAGTGCTTCTTGTCTCTAAAGGAAGCCACCATTATTTGTTGCAAACAGTTTGCTCATTTACATGTACATGAATATGGTTCTGAGAATAACTCTATTGTAACCTAATAATTTTTAACACTGATGTTACCATGGTCGTGAAGAGTGGCCAAGGTAATTTTTTTCTGCATATATAGTTGCTATATATAGTCTTTTTGAGATACAGCTATATTACTCGGGGGTCTAAACAATATTTAAACTATTGACCCCACAGCTCAGGCGGATATTGCATTATTCACCCTATTCCAAGTGCACAGCACACCAGTGTCCATGTTAATTTGACCTCTTTTTTTGTTGTTGTTTTTTTTTTTAAATTAAATACACACAATTTTTCAATGTATTGTAATTGCAAGTTTATGAGGAAACAAAATGAACAGTGAGCAAGGTAGACTATCTAGAAGATAAGGCAACTTTGTGAGTACTCGCACCATAGGTGGAAAAGCTACCTGAGCAGTAGACATGCATCTATACTTAAAATTGTCGTACTTACTAGTACTTGTAATGATGAAACCTACATGTATCTTCATCGATCAGTAAAAATCCAAATAAGTAATGTAACATGTGGAGAAAAGACAGCTTTGCAAATTAATTTATTTAGCGTTGTCACTTGTTGCAGAAAAATACAAGGAGGTCATTGTGACGTCATCAATCAGTCACACGCTAAAATACCGAGTTAGATTATAAGAAATGGACAACGTGGCTCAGCTATGGAGTATATACAAGAAATTTAAATATTTATAAGATGTACTAGTTTCACTAGCATTTTGGAAATAAAAAATTTTGTCCTTTAGATCAATAGTACCTGCTGTTAGCTGTACATCTGCAGTCCAACCTTCCGTGCACAGATTTCAAGGATGCAGACATTTTCACACCACTGGTGGAAGTTTTGCAGATTTTGACCCAGATGATGTTTTGCAAAAGAATCAATTTTTTCCGAACATACCAAAGAAATGGCTAAAATATAATGATATTGTGTATCCCCCCCAAAAACCTGGGGAACCTAAAAGGCCCGCAGTAAGTACTCTAATTTTATGCACCTATCATAAAAATTCATGGAACCGGTGTGTAGTACGATATTGTGTACCTCTCAAAAACCAGGGAACCTAAAAAGCTTACATGTAGCAGTAAATTGCCAGCTTTTCTGCCGAAGTCAGGGTTTCTAACTACTGCAGTAAAAGCTGAAGGGACCATCTCAAAAAGGCATGAAACCTTAAACAAACTAAACAAACTAAAACTTGTTTCATTAACTTCATCAGTTTATGTCTACTCATCCGTTTCTTCATCTTAACTGAGTTCAAATATACTTTTGATCTGATAAATGTTTGGTGCCATTTTATTTCAATGACGTCAGAGATGGCAGATTAAATAACAACCTGGGTTAACGATGTAAGATAAACAACTTGTCTTAATATAGCATTATCTCGGTTAAAGGTAGAGTCATTAACAGATAACATTATTATGGAATGAGAAAACTAGGTTTTTCATTTGGGAGATAGAATGTAGTTTGAATTTGTTGATCAGAATTGTGTAACATTAGATCACATTGTTCATTTCAGCCAATTCAGAATTGATCACCAATTCTTCGTATCTTCAGATATTCATATTCCCTGATATTTCCCACAAAGTGGCAGGGTATAATGTTCCTTATGGATATGAGTGTCTGTCCTTCTGTCCATCAAAACGTCTGTTTCCAGGTTTCCAGATAATAACTTGAAAATGTGCAAACAGATTTTGTTTAAACTTTGCACAGCTGTTAAGTACTATAAAATGAGATCAAGTTGATTTTCAGCACCATCCAATTATAAGTTGTTGACTTAGCCCAATTCAATTTTTTTTTTTTGTCATCATTTGGTGGTTTACAGATGACAACTTGAAAACGTGTCAACAGATTGTGTTTAAACTTTGCACAGCTGTTATGTACTATAAAATGAAGGTCAAGTTCAAAATTGGCTTTTTTCAAAAGATTACTTGAAAAACAGATTTTGTTATTAAAACTTTGTACAGCTGTTCAGTACTATAAAATGAAAATCGAGTCAAATTTTAAGCTCAATCCCATTTGTAGTTTTTGAGTTGTGCCAATTTGAAATTATTTGTATAGGTCCAAGATCAAAGTAAAAATTATCTTCTGAGATGGACTGTGTTCCTATAGGCTGATTTTTAATTCCGTAAAATGTTTTCATGAATAATAAAAACAATGCAATTTAAATAAACTTTCAATTACAAAAATCTTTTTTTTTGTTTAAGAAATAGATTATTGTATTTTGGCTCTGATGGGAAGTAGAACATGTCAGATATTGTATATTCAAATATTTGTATAAAATGAAGACAAATATAAGGTCAAACCATGTTCTAATTCACATCAGAGCCCTATTGCAATAATCTATTTCAATTCTAATGTGCTAAACAAATGGTTTAAAATTTCAAAGCCGATCTTAGAAGATAATTTCTGTCACCATTTTTTTTTTTGTGAAACTTAATAGATATATCCAAAAACAGCATGAACAGCAAATAAATAAAAATAAATGTCCGTTATTGAAAATACATTCCTCTTAAGCATAAAATATAAAAAAAAATTGTATTTGACTGTTGTTAAGTTTGATTTTGTTTTTCAGTTCAGCTTGTAATGACGTCGGAATTGTAATTGTGAAAGTCTAACTATGAACTGCAGGACTATCCTTAATAGAACCATAATGTGTTTTCAAAGTGTATGAAGGACATCATATTAGAATTTTTTACATTAGCTCTACATGTCTGGTGGGGTTTATAGTTTCCATGACACTGACCTCTTTCCAAGATGTCTGCCACCTTTGAAAAACCACCTTAAACTTATGTCTCTTTAAAAATAATTTTTTCAATTGAATGAATTGCTGTCAAAAGTAGAATTCTATGTGTATTTTTATTTTATTTTGTTTTGTTATTGTAGGAAATATGCCACATGGTTAACCATGTAAAATATAGTCCAGACAAGATGTGGTATATGGCCTCTATGGTATGTTAGATTCTGATTAATTATATATGTACATGTGTTGTCAAAATTAAAGCAAAACATAATATATTCAGTTGCAGAGCTGAAATAAAGTTTTGATGGGGATTTCAAACCAGAAGCAATGATATTTTAATCATATTCTTTAATTATATAGATAGTTGTGTTTTACCTAACTTGTTAGAATTGAAATCAGGGGTATATAGCTATACTTGAAATGTAGATGCACACAAATAGGATGAGGGGTCCTGGGGCTGCTAAGCTCCAGTGGGTCCAGGACAAAGCTCTGATAGGGGACAGGGGGTGAAGCCCCAATGAAGCTCTGCAATTATAGAATATGGAAAGGTGGGGAGCCGGATATGTCTGCTCTCTAACTAGAACAGTTGTTAGCCGATTTTCATGAAACTTGAGGAAAATGTTTATGGGCATAATATTTTGGCCAAGTTCGAAAACAAGGCAAATCACTTCAGCCACTTAAGAGTTATGCCCCGTTATTTATACAAAAAATGGTAAATTCGACTTGTCTGCTCTCCAACTTAAACAGATGTTGTCCGATCTTCATGAAACGTGGAGAAAATGTTTATGGGAATAATATCTTGACCAAGATTGATAACCAGCCAAATTGCTTCAGCCATTTCAGAGTTATGAATCCCTTAATATTTTGAAAAAAATGTCAAATTTTGGACGGGCATATTTTGTGGCACTTTGGCACTTGTTCTTTTAAATGTTTTTCATTCTGTTTTGTAAATAAAATATGGAAACACATGTCACCTATACCCTTGAAATATATTTTAGTAATTTACCAATATCAAAAGTTTTTATCTTTTTCTCCCACTCTTGTAAGTTCCTGCTACAGACTGGGATTATTATTCTTTGGCATTCCTTTTCAGCTGTTTCAGTATTAATGTAAAGTTTATTGTTTATATAACACATTAGTATAATTTATCAAGCAAATATCAATAATGTCGGTACTGGTGTACAACATCATAACATATTACACTCCCAATGTAGAACAAGTTCCTCACACTTATTTTGGGGCCTCGGTGGCCGAGTGGTTAATGTAGTTCATCTACTATTGATCACTTGATCTGTCAAAATTGAGATTGCAGGTTCGAGCCTCACTGCGGGCAGGGTGCGTTCGACTTCAATCTTAATTGACAAGGATTGTCAGTTTTCCTACCGAAAGGTTGGGGGTTTTCTCCGGGTACTCCGTCTTCCTCCCCCAACAAAAACTAGATGCCATGGTATAGCTGAAAAATTGCATTAAACAACATTTAAATAATTAAACAAAACATACTTATTTTACTCATGCACTTTTTAGCAATCATGGTCATATTTTGTTATATATATGTATCACTTTAGCTGTACCATATGTACATGTATCAGTGGTAATTTTTTCATCTGTATAGGAATTATTGGAAATAAAATACCAGCTTTGGTAGTAAATGCTAGAAAAGCATGGAGAGATGTGTATGAACAAGGAATATAGACCTGCCAGTGGCTTCAGTGTGTTTGGTCTTTTTTTACATCATCTTTCACAGTGACACACATCAGTCACTATGGTTTGTATGTCAATCTGAATTTGTCCTATTATAACTTGAAAACATTTACTGTAGCACATTTCCTCCTACTGATTGGGACATGCTGGGCAGCTAAAGATTCCCATAAAATTGTCATGCAAAATTACTATGATAATCGCTTGACCATTTCAATGTCTTCCAATACAAAATTGTTTTAACTACAACCAAGAATTTCTAAATTCATACATTTGGATGGTAAAATTTAGTTTGTTGAAACAGCCAGGAGATTTTTTTTTGGAACAAATCAATAATTGTTTACATTGTAGATCCGTGGAATGTCCATTGATGAAGCCTTGAAACAACTATCTGTAGCAAAACACAAAGGTGCTCACATCATTAAAGAGGTATAGTATACAACTGTATATTTAATTAAAATGTTATCCTTCATTTGCTTTCTGTTATGTATTGTCATAACCTTAAAGATCACAGTCAAGGTCGCCCTCAGAGGTCAATATGTATTATGTTTCTGATAAAGGACTTCTCGACAGATAAAAAACTGACATTTGGTCTGGCATATAAAAAATTATTTGACAAAAAAAATTTGCAAAACACTTGCAGTCTTTTTGGGGATTTACATTTTATTGCCAGAAATGTAGTAAGACATCTTTAATTTAAAACTTCACCTGACAAGAGCAAAATTTGACTATTAAATCTTGTGTTCACAAACCTTCAAGAGGACTGCATTAACAATCTTTATCAACTCATGAATGTTATAAATCAAAGAAATGTTTCAGTTGTACTGCACTGATGAGTATGGAATCAATTGTCCTCTACAACATACGGTATAGCGGGTTATTTTAGTGGGGTGCAAATTTTGGCGTATTTAGCGGTCAAATCGCCAAAATAAAAACTGATAAAATTCATGATTATAGAAACTCCGGTAAAATGTTTTACAGACGATCGGTATTGTAAATTTAATCAATAACATGGGCATTTGTCAAATATTGGTATTACCTAAGATTGTGTTAATTAATAAACTATTCATTAATGTCCTACGGCTAATTTGGTCAATATCTGTGCAAAATGTCTTAAATTATTTTGACTAATCAACAAATCTATTCATCTGTTTTACCTGTGTTTAAAGGTCAAAGGCCTGATTGTGATCTAGTTGTCAAATTGACACCTCTATTAACTGTCATTTAAACCGTTAAATAAACATGCGGATAAGCACTACATCAAACCACACAATTAATAAATCTGTCATAATTACGAAATGGGTATGCAACGTGATTTTACCTGTATATACAAAATTAAAATTATCAATTATAACTTATAGAAAATTGGTAGATTTGTAAAAAATATGTTTAAAAACATTGGAAACTAAACATTGAACAGGATAAAATTGTTTTTATTTCAGGATAATTTCTTCCTCCTCAGATTATTTATTCATCCTGTATATAAGTTTCCATCCGTAATTAAGTTTCTGTCTTTGTACATGAAATATAGCCTGTTTCTGTCCCCTTTTTGTCCGGGTGTGCTAGACCGCCAAATTTTTTTCTATGGTTTTGCCCATTCACCAAACTTAAAACCACCAAGTTTTTTGCAATGCATTTTGACCTAAAAAACGCGAAATTTACACCCCCTAAAATAACCCGCTATACGGTATAATCCTCAGAGTACTACAGCATTCATAATATCTCAAATGCCACCTCAGTATTAAGGATTTAATATTCAATGCACAGTTATTGAATAATAGCTTATTAGTGTATCCCTGTTTATCTATATAGTGTATCCCTGTTTATCTGTACAGTGTAATCCTGTTTATCTGTAAAGTGTATCCCTGTTTATCTGTATAGTGTATCCCTGTTATCTCTATAGTGTATCTCTGTTTATCTGTATAGTGTATCCCTGTTTATCTGTATAGTGTATCCCTGTTATCTGTATAGTGTATCCCTGTTTATCTGTATAGTGTATCCCTGTTTATCTGTATAGTGTATCCCTGTTTATCTGCATAGTGTATCCCTGTTTATCTGTATAGTGTATCCCTGTTTATCTGTATAGTGTAGCCCTGTTTATCTGTATAGTGTATCCCTGTTTATCTGTATAGTGTAGCCCTGTTTATCTGTATAGTGTATCCCTGTTTATCTATATAGTGTATCCCTGTGTATCTGTAATACTGTAAATGGCTTTGTATAATGCACATTTCTCTATTATACTCACCCAATCCAATGCTTTTACAACAGGTAATTCAATAACTTTAACCTTTTTTACTTTTGCGTATAATACTTAACTAGGCCGATCAGATGATCTCTTAAGCACCTAAATTAGTATTATACAAGCTGTTTACAGTATATAAGATTACTTGCTGGCCTATAGAAAATGCTAATTGTGCTAAACGGTATATAAGAATACATGCTGGCCTATAGAAAACGGTAATTGTGCTAAACGGTATATAAGATTACTTGCTGGCCTATAGAAAACGCTAATTGTGCTACACAGTATATAAGATTACTTGCTGGCCTATAGAAAATGCAAATTGTGCTTAACGGTATATAAGATTACATGCTGGCCTATAGAAAACGCTAACTGTGCTAAACGGTATATAAGATTACATGCTGGCCTATAGAAAACGCTAACTGTGCTAAACGGTATATAAGATTACATGCTGGCCTATAGAAAACACTAATTGTGCTAAACGGTATGTAAGATTACTTGCTGGCCTATAGAAAACGCTAATTTTGCTAAACGGTATATAAGATTACTTGCTGGCCTATAGAAAACTCTAATTGTGCTAAACGGTATATAAGATTACTTGCTGGCCTATAGAAAACTCTAATTGTGCTAAACGGTATATAAGAATTAAGATTACTTGCTGGCCTATAGAAAACGCTAATTGTGCTAAACGGTATATAAGATTACTTGCTGGCCTATAGAAAACGCTAATTGTGCTAAACGGTATATAAGATTACATGCTGGCCTATAGAAAACACTAATTGTGCTAAACGGTATATAAGATTACTTGCTGGCCTATAGAAAATGCTAATTGTGCTAAACGGTATATAAGATTACTTGCTGGCCTATAGAAAATGCTAATTGTGCTAAACGGTATATAAGATTACTTGCTGGCCTATAGAAAACGCTAATTGTGCTAAACGGTATATAAGATTACATGCTGGCCTAAAGAAAATGCTAATTGTGCTAAACGGTATATAAGATTACTTGCTGGCCTATAGAAAACGCTAATTGTGCTAAACGGTATATAAGATTACTTGCTGGTCTATAGAAAACTCTAATTGTGCTAAACGGTATATAAGATTACTTGCTGGCCTATAGAAAACTATAATTGTGCTAAACGGTATATAAGATTACATGCTGGCCTATAGAAAATGCTAATTGTGCTAAACGGTATATAAGATTACTTGCTGGTCTATAGAAAACGCTAATTGTGCTAAACGGTATATAAGATTACTTGCTGGTCTATAGAAAACTCTAATTGTACTAAACGGTATATAAGATTACTTGCTGGCCTATAGAAAACTATAATTGTGCTAAACGGTATATAAGATTACTTGCAGGCCTATAGAAAACGCTAATTGTGCTAAACGGTATATAAGATTACTTGCTGGCCTAAAGAAAACGCTAATTGTGCTACACAGTATATAAGATTACTTGTTGGCCTATAGAAAATGCTAATTGTGCTTAACGGTATATAAGATTACATGCTGGCCTATAGAAAACGCTAACTGTGCTAAACGGTATATAAGATTACATGCTGGACTATAGAAAATGCTAACTGTGCTATACGGTATATAAGATTACATGCTGGCCTATAGAAAACACTAATTGTGCTAAACGGTATGTAAGATTACTTGCTGGCCTATAGAAAACGCTAATTTTGCTAAACGGTATATAAGATTACTTGCTGGCCTATAGAAAACTCTAATTGTGCTAAACGGTATATAAGATTACTTGCTGGCCTATAGAAAACTCTAATTGTGCTAAACGGTATATAAGAATTAAGATTACTTGCTGGCCTATAGAAAACGCTAATTGTGCTAACCGGTATATAAGATTACTTGCTGGCCTATAGAAAACGCTAATTGTGCTAAACGGTATATAAGATTACATGCTGGCCTATAGAAAACACTAATTGTGCTAAACGGTATATAAGATTACTTGCTGGCCTATAGAAAATGCTAATTGTGCTAAACCGTATATAAGATTACTTGCTGGCCTATAGAAAACGCTAATTGTGCTAAACAGGATATAAGATTACATGCTGGCCCATAGAAAACGCTAATTGTTCTAAACGGTATATAAGATTACATGCAGGCCTTAAGAAAACTCTAATTGTGCTCAACAATATATAAGATTACATGCTGGCCTAAAGAACCCCAGAATTGTTCTAAACAATATATAGAATATTACAAGAAGGCCTAAAGGACACCCTAATTGTGCTAAGGGTTTGTGCTCTGTCAAATTTTTTTAAATAGGTGACCAAATGTCAGACAAATTTTCAACATTCAGGAAATTGTCATCCTCACAAGTCTGGGTTTCTGTGTCCACATGTATCCACGAAACCCTGACAAACTTAGGTAGGAAATGCTCGGGCTAGAAGTCTCTATTTTGATTGGCCACATCATACCTTAATGTAGCTAATCAAAAGCTCGCTTTCATTCACGACTTGGTTAGGGGATATCCCGATGTCGATTGTAAATAAACCAAACGGATTTGTTGCATAGACCATGTGAAAATCAGTGTATTTTGTACAGTAGTGTTAATAGTTTGTTATTACCACGTTATTTTATTTGCGTTAAGTTTTCTTCGCATTCAAGAATGAGTAAGAATGACTACTTCAAAACTCTTGCTTCTTTTAAGCAATTTTATTAGTAAATATTTTGAAGGATTGACGTCATACGAAAATTTTCTAGCCCGGGAATTTCCTAGCTAAGTTTGTGGGGTTTCATGGACACATGTGGACACAGAAACCCTGACTTGTGCGTATGGGAAATCTTCTTCTAGGATTTGTAATTGTTGAATTTAAAATCAATTGACACCTGACAAATTGAGGTTAATGTTCCCTGACTAAGAAAAAGGATTGAAGGAAAGGGGACAACTCGCATAAAATAAGAACATGTACATTAGTACAGTAATAAAAACCTATTAAAACTGATACATTTGTTATATTTATTTTGTCATCAGCATTCAAAATTAAACTTTTAGAATTGAAAATTACAGATTTTTTTTTTAGTAATTAAATACATGTAAGCTAACAGTAACATTTTCTAACAATGTTCAAAAACAAGAGAGAGCAATTTATAATTATTTATTTATCACTTTTATCAGATGTTGTTGGAAACACAAGAAATGGCAGTTAGAGACCACAATGTAGAATTTAAATCAAATTTATGGGTTGGTAAGTATAACAATAGAAAGACTAAAATTCATTGCTTTCAGGGGTTGCTTTGAGTTTTAAAAAGTTGTTGCCATTAAAATCAAATGGGCCTCGATGGCCGAGTGGTTAAGGTAGTTCATCTACTATTGATCACATGGTCTGTCAACACTGAGATTGCAGGTTCGAGCCTCACTGCATGCTGGGTGCATTCAACTCCAATCTTAACTGAGGATTGCCAGTTTCCTACTGAAGGTCGGGGGTTTTCTCTGGGTATTCCGGCTTCCTCCCCCAATAAAACTGGATGCCATGATATATCTGAAAAATTGCTGAAAGTTAAACACCATTCAAACAAACAAGCCATTAAAATCACTAACAGCAATTTCCTGTTCATACCTTCTTCCAAACTGTCCCAAAGGCAAATCTATTTTTGTACAGCTTTGTATTTCTAATTAACATAAATTAAATTCATTGAAACACTGGCCATTTGCCATTAGTGATGTTAATAAATAAATATTGTTGATATCATGATGCTTTTAGGGGAATAATAAGGAATAAATAAACATGATAATATCTGACAAACATTTTGAGAAATCATCTGTCTAAAAAGACCAGTACATGAGAGCAGAATGAGCAGGTGTCACTGTAGAAACATTCAAAGTCAAAGAAATTGTGCACAAAATGAAATATTCCCATGGCCATCTGCTGTTCTTGTTAATGGAGGGAAGGGGGAATGGAATCAATTTTGGGAACTTCTGACATTTTCTGACCTAGGTTTGATTGTTTGTTTGTTTGAATGATGTTTTAAGCCACTTTCAGCAATTTTTCAGCTATATCATGGTGTCCAGTTTTTATTGGGGGGAGGAAGCCAGAGTACCCAGAGAAAACCCCAGACCTTTGGTAGGAAAACTGGCAATCTTTGTCAATTAAGATTAGAGTCGAGTGCACCCTGCCTGCAGTTGGACTCAAACCCGCAACCTCAGTATTGACAGACAGCAAGATCAATAGTAGACAAACTACCTTAACCACTCGGCCATGAGGCCCCTTGAACTAGGTTTGATGATATATTTCATAAATAATTTTACTAATGATTTGACCGATATTTCAATAATGATGTTTTGTTTTTTTTTGTAAAAGGTGGGTGCAATCACACCCAATGCAACATTGTTCCAATAAACAACAAAATTTAACGCAGCAATATTTTATTTGAAAAAAGCTACTATACAATATTTTTCCAATCATATCTGATTTTAAATTGTACTTAAAATGCATGGCAGGTTTAATTTAATATATGCAAAATATATGTTGGTTTAACAGAAGAAACTATTTGTAAAGAAAATCTGAGAAATGATTTAGACAGATTTACACAAAACCATAGTTCCTGTTCAGTCAGTTATGAAGTAAATGTTATTTAGATTTGATGTATATATTATATTTAGTTTACTTTGTGAATTTTAATCCAGTTTAAAGGCTTTCCCAATAATAAATGTGTTTGGGGGTTGGATGGAACTATACTGTTTCTCAGTGCTCGACCCACAGAGCAGCCCAGTGCATCCCCAGGTGGAGGATAGGGGAGACCCTCTTGTTGGGGGGTTGTCAGCATAATACGGAAAGCCTGACTGCGGGCCGTAGTGGGTAACATGTTTGGAGAGTGCCACGCTCCTTGCACGATAAAGAGCCCCGAAAAAAGAGTAGGCTCATTGTAGCCACTACAAAAGGCAAAATTTTCCGCCCCTACCCAAAACAATACTTTTCCATACTTTTATAGCTGAAATACTGCTCGCTGGACGTAAAGCAGACATCCAATCAATCAATCAATCATCCATAAAATTTTAAATAATGTGGTAAGTGCCTTCAATCCCCACATCTCACTCTTCTGTAATATCCCTTATTTGGTTTGTCACTTGTTTTTTTAATCACCTTAATTTTCTTCTTTTTTTTTTTACCAGAGGATACCAGGGTTGGCAGAGGTAGGACATTTAAAGGTTATAGAGCATGTGCCAGAGGAAGAGTTGGAATAGTTCATTATAAACACTGTCACTTCTTTGTAAGGTTACGGGAAGGAAAGCCCCCAAAACACTATTATCCCCCACCAGAAACGGGATACGAGAAACTGGAACGTTACATCAAAGATCAAAGGAGAAGAAGAATCATGTTATCTTTATAAGAAATAAATTGATGAATTTGTTGGTTGGTTAATATTTTGCATTTAATGAAAGTATCTGAATACTGCTCGCTAGATGTTAAGCGACCATTTATTTTATGAAAAGTTGTGGAACATTTTCTGCCTGATTGTCCGTTTGTCCATCCATCCATACCACCTGGGGTTAATCTGTGCATTGAAGCTTTTTTTTTTAATCAAGATGACTTTACAACTTCTTGAAACTTAATTCAAAGTTACAACATAACAAGATCACTTCACAGGCAAAGTTCTGTAGGGCTATGCAAATATTTCACCCTTGAGTGTACTTAGAAAAAAGGGGGGGGATGGGTGTTTACCAATATGTGCCTAGCAGGACATCAATATTGCAGAGACACAAAATGTCTATCCCTGCCTATAGGCTAGACGTAATGTCTAACGCTGCCTGCAGGCTTGACATGACCTCTTTTCCTGCCTACAGGCTAGACAAAACGTCTGTCCCTGTTTCTGAGATTCCAACTAAGTTTTTAAACAAACTATGGTGTAGTTTAATTCCCACTAAGATGAACAAGACTCTTGTTCCTTTCTTTATTTACTTTTAAGGCATAGATGCTATCAATCTTAGTAAAATCTAGGATCACAAGTCTGTTACTTCCAAACTTGCACCATACTTCAAAAACAAATCTGTGAATGATTATATCTTATACCTATACTACCACCATTGTACCCTGAATCTTCAATTACAAATATGTATTTCAGAATCTTTTGATCAATGACTTCAAAGCCAAACCTCCTGACTGCTCTTGCCACAATTCCCCATTCATATATAGTCCTTCAGGTCATGTGATAACTCCACAATATTTTATCCAAATGACCGAATTACACTGAACCTAAATCCATCAGCTGTAATTGCAACTTTAAAACATTGATGTATTCAATGATGACTATGCCAGAAAATGGGCAAACAAGAGGGCAGGAGGTTGATTCCTTGTCCGAGTGGGTACAGGCCTTCAAGTCATTAATTCAAATGAGAATAAGTTGTTTTAAGAAGGTCTATTAGTACAAAGGCATCATCAGTCTTCAAAAATCATGATGCTGCTTAAACTATGTCCGACATTCATGACAAAAATGTTGTGCTAGCAGATAAGGCCCCCAACAACATTATTATTTGCAAGAAACATAATTAAAGTGTTTTGAAGTGTTAAATAAATGAATTATGCTTTTACAACCTTATTTTTATCTGGAAGAATTATAAATAGTGTTAAATAAATTAATTAGGCATGGAGAGTTCACTTGGAAATCCTACTTACACATCCACTATGCCGGTCCATAGAGGAGGTTCATGAAAAATCGCAAAATCGGTGTTGACATTCTTTGGTCTCCATTTCAAAGTCGAAGATTGTGATCTCTTTTTGTATTGATAACAACTTCAACAACCTTCAAAAATACAGACACTTGCTACTCCAGGAGTGGCATATGTGTAACTTGTATACTAAACAATTCAAAAGATCTGATAGATATCTTGATGTCTGGTCCTCTTCTCCTCTCTAACAGTATTAAAACCTTTGATTTTTCGACACTATACATGGCCCATACCTCACATGAAGCTTAAAACCAGGCATAAAGATATTATTAAACGCTGCTTTTTTTAAGAAACCCAGAATGTGACCATATAAATACTTGTTAATTGGCAATGACAGAACTTACTTCGTCATCAATGACTCATACTAAATATACTGAAGACCAAATTTGTCATATGTTAGATTTTCTTATTAACAACATATTCGTCATGTTTGGAGGACATGTTTTTTCAACAGACTGTTGGTATTCCAATGGGTACTAATTGTGCTCCTCTCCTCGCCGACCTGTTTTTGTACTCTTATGAGGCAGAGTTCATAGCAGGCCTACTGAAAAAGAAAGAAAAGACACTGGCCCAGGCCTTTAATTTCACATTTCGCAAAATTAATGTTGTATCCCTCAACATTTCTTAATTTGGTGACTATATATTAACATTCAATTTACCCTAGAACGAATAATCGTACCCTCGCTTTTTTTTAATCCGACAAATCACAAATCTAACTTCGGACTATTACGGCAGTAAAATTCGGCCTAAATTTACCCTAGCGAGCTTGAAATTAAAGACATAAGGTCAGCCTCTTACTTAGACTTACTTCTAGAAAAAGACTCCGAAAAACTACAAACTAGACTAAATGGTGTGTACATTTCACAAATGAATACGTTATTCTAGATCCTGCGATCGGTATTCCTATTTTCTAGACCGATCACCGCTGTTGACTGCTAAACTACTAAAACAAAGGTTTGTTGTACCTAGGTTGATGTTATATCTCCAGAAGTTCTATGGTCGTCACATGACATAATTGATCGTTATGGGATATCATTGTCTTGAATACGATTTGAGATTTTCGCTGAGTCATAGGTAGTGTTTCCTACTCCTGGATTTGACTTTCCTTATACATGACAATGAGTAACTCGACGGGTATCGTATTAGAGGCAGGCACTGCTAACTCGTCCGGAGCACCTGAATGTACCAATGAATTTTATTGGGTTCGGGTAACTGTTTTTTTTTTTTTTTTTTTTTTTTTTGTTCTTTTTTATGCCCCCGCGACGACATGTCGGGGGCATTAAGTTTTACTCATGTCCGTCCATCCGTACGAATTTCCTTCCAGCTTTTCTCAGTAACCGTACACGAGAATAATTTGAAATTTGGCTGGGTGGTTCAGTATCACAATTCACAAGTAAGTCCTAAGCGACTTTCAGACCTGTAGGACAACTACTTCCTGTTTGGGACTTCATTTGTACGTATGTACGTCCGTCCGTCCGTACGAATTTCTGTCAAGCTTTTCTCAGAAACCGTACATGAGAACAATTTGAAATTTGGCAGGGTGGTTCAGTATCACAAGTTGTACGTCCTAAGCGACTTTCAGATATGTTGGACAACTAATTCCTGTTTGGGACTTCCTGTTCTTATAAACAGTTAATGAAGAAAGACGTTTAATTTGTAACCTTCCGCTATATAGATGGTGTCTACACGGAACAACTAAGTTAAGAGACTATTTACATGTTATATCCAAGTGATCCGAGATTAAGGAAATGGATATCATAAATTCAGACTCTTACCTAGACATTCTTCTTGAAATAGACTCGAGGGTAAAACTTCAAACTAAACTTTAATTTCTTTGTTCATATACCGTTGTGTTGACTGATATACAGCACGAGTGACATAGATGTGAAAATTACCTTTCAGTACACGACTGATGGCATTCGTGCCGTAATTGTAAGATACTGCATGGCGTGTTGGAGATAATAATTTCCTTCCCTTGTCGGAAAAAGACTTCAAATATATCCACGGCTTGGGAATATAGCATCCAACTGACAATAATAAAAAACAGTCTGAGCCAAATATACACTGATCTCATTTAGACAATTATCTAGCATTAAATAGCTAGACAAAGGAACGTTTTAGCTTGTTAGAACGTTTTTTACTAAAGCGCGTGCTCAATTTTGAGAATTTCAAAACAATTTAGCATTGTTTCCCCCAGACGCACTTCATTGTTATTTTGGCCAAAAGCTCATTAGTACTCGTGTTTGTATTGTTTAAGTATATATGCTTTTAGGTCAAGTTTTACTTATACACTTTATTACTTATACACTTTACTGCTTCACCTGTCCACACCTTACACCATATGTGAAGCAGAAGACTACAATGCATGTCAAAACATAACCAACATGAAGTTTTGGCGCAATCAGTGGCGCATATACTGACAACAAAAACTTCATAGGGACACAATTTTAAGATATCGATATAGCGATAAAAAATTATAACTTACACTCGTCAAGAAGTTACAACGACAAGAAGGAATGACGTGGCAGCTCTTGGGAACAAACAAATATATTCGCCAATTGGACATAAATTTTTAAATTGTGACAAAAATATCTGATCCCGGTGCGATATAAAAATCAAACTGTATGTAGAATCAAAGTCAATATAAACATGATTTATTTTTTATAATATGCTTGTGTTAAATTACTTTATGTTTTTGATCCACTGAAGGTCTTCTGGTATATTAGGCTCCATTACCAATGCTTTCGGTATGTCTCCTTTTGTTGTCACATTTGGAGCACTCTTTCTTTTGACCACTCCTTCAACTAATTGTTTTTTGTATTCTATCCACTTGCGGTTAGCTTCAAATTTACGATACAACTCTCGATTTGACGGTATTTTCTCTTCGATTTCCAATTTCGACGCTTCCAACCGATCCATCATCAGATTAATTGCAAAGAAGGCAGAGTTTATCAGTAAACATTCCACTTTTCCTTTAGCAATGATAAAGGTATCTTCAAGATTTTCACCTTTATTTGGAAAACAGAAAGATTATTGAATAAACAGCTAAAATGAGCAAAGTACATGTCATGTATTAAAAATGTATACAGATAGAATCGTCGCGAAAATTTGGTGTAAATGGGGCATGTGTGTTTGTTTGTTTGTTTAAATGTTGTTTTAACGCCTCTTTCAGCTTCTTTCAGTTAATTCATGGCATCGAGTTTTTATTTGGGGAGGAAGCCAGAGTACCCGGAAAAAAACCCCTACCTTCAGTACGAAAACTAGCAATCATTGTCAATAAAGATTGGAGTCGAGTGCACCCTGTCCGTAATGAGACTCGAACTCGCAATTTCAGTGTTGACAGACCACGTGATTAGTAGTAATCATACTACCTTAACCACTCGGCCACCGATGTAATTGGGCACGTTAACTGAACCTTATGTTTTAGCCCATTCCAAGTCAGACACACCTATATAGTGTGTAGGTCTATTTCACATCCGGCATATCAATAAGACCTTGTGTGTTGATGTTGTACAAATCCGGCATAGAAACTGTTGAATCTTAACTTATTTTTGCTAGAAAAAAAGATATTTTTAAGCTGATATAGTCAAATACTAGTTACTATCTGTCCAAGTTTGTCTGAAAGTATGGTACACCTAACACAATTTTGTCTCGTTTAAGTTTTGACACTCGGAACCCCATCAATTAACATGTACTAATAGTCTATAGATATTATGTAGCATACTCGATCTACATTGGACCATCATTATTACAGCAAATGACCCAAATGCATGCTTCTGAAGTGTTATTATCGTCGGACACCAACGTCCGGTAGTGTTATATACCTGTACAAACATGCACATAAATTTGTTTGTGTTGTGTTTTTTTTCTTTTTTTCTTTTTGGTTTCATTTTTCGTTTAGACTTTTGCGTATGTCCATAAAAGTGTAATTTTTAAGAATAAACATGTTGTTCCATAGAGTCTACCTACCAACTCCAAAACAATCCCCAGGGTAAAGCGACATAACAGTCAACATATGGGTTTCTGTTCTACAAATCCTGTGTTTCTTGCCATACGGTTTGTCTAGGAATTGTGAGAAATCTTTCTTAGCATCAGGTAGGAACAGAGATGGCCGAAGATAAGGTGATTGACTACGAACAAGTGATACTCGCTTTATCATCTCGCATTTACCCTTCTTGACGAAGAAAACTGACTCGGTAAGTTCTTTTTTATCACCAAAAATTACCTAAAATTAATCATGTTCATTTATTTAAGCAAACTCATAAACTAGACAAATTCGGATTCAAATGTGTCCTGAAATATTTCCATCATGTCTCAAGACACAAGTCACGCGATTAACCAAATCTGTAAACTTTATGATCAAATTGATCGAAGCATCCCGGGGCAGGATCAAGTATACAAACAATAATAAGACACATAAAGAAATAATGTTACTATTTTTCCAGATAACCGCCCTACAATCAAAAGAAAAGAGGCGAAGCATATTGGATCTTTGATCAGTTTTTCAGTTCTTGTAATCTTAAAGTTGCCTTACATTAATACAATGCATACTTGAGTTAAAACATCTTCTAAGCATTCCTACTTTGATCATTACAAATGTAGTGAGTCTATAATTTTATTGCTATCTAAAGAATTTAGCACATTGTTTATATTTCAACATGAAATTGGTAGTTTACATCTTACCTCATTATTTAAAAAGTTTTTTATTTCTGACATGTCTGTAGCGTTCTTTTTTTGGTTTTGACTAGCATTCTCAAAAGTGCGTAAAGACTCCACAAAATTATGTCTTTCTTGCCACATCTGTTCCCATATGTCTCGCAAAACGTTGTTGAATTCGTTTTTGCTAAGACTTAAAAATTCACTATCGCCTGAAAAGAGGCACAAATTATATATGTATTTTATGAAATTATTTTAAACGTTTGCTGTTGATTCTCAGTTATTCGGCGGTATATGTGTTGTTAAGGACCAATATTTCAATGGTTCTAATAAATAGGGCTTCCTCTCTGTAAACAACTTAAGGTGGCATTTACTCCATTCAAACAAGCAAACAAAGCTGTTGGCATTTCTGCAAGAGTGAGTTTATTGTAGCTCTAATTTCTCGAAATTTTAATGTAAACAGATACAAGTAGTGCATTGACTTTTTTCAAGCTATATACAGTGTAGTAGATGTGTAGTTTTACATCTTGCCTACCTATGAAAATTTTATGTGTAAGTTTTTGTTTATTTATTTTTGTTCTTCTTTTTTATGGGAGTGGGGAGGATGGGGGGGGGGCCTGTTACCTTTACACACAGCTGTATATGTTCTCTTCATATCTCGTATAAGCGCCAACTCGCCAAACGTTGATCCAGATTTTACGTCTTGCAGGTGTACGACTCTTTTAATACCTAAAAAAATATGATGTTTATGAAACATAAACAAATTTCGTGAAAACATTTAATAATTATGGGAATCACGGTGTTCAAGATTTAATTTTGCATTTCAATGTTAATTTGACATCAAATGGCTTGACGGTTCCTAGCGATAGCATAATTCACATATGGTGTTAACGTTACAAGGCGTAGTTCATTCTGGCTGTGTTTCGACCACGCTTTTGCATTAGCAGTTAACTTCGATACGCCACTGATTGCTTAAGCCAAGCCACTGATAGTAGATCACACATTTTAATTGCATGTTTTATATAGCAGGAGCAGCTGTGATTCTTTTCTAGGAAACAACATTTTAGATGATTGATGATTACTGTATATTTTTCGTTTTGTCGTGTGTATTTAAAGTCACGAAAAAATAGCTAGTTTGACCTAGGCCTGACTCTTTTCCCTATGCGGAGATGTTGACAATACAACATTTGCCATGTATACATCCTCCCAAGTCAAAGGGTTCTGAATCAAAGGTCGCTCTATTATCAGAAAATTATGGTGCGAACGCTTAATCAGAACCACTGACTTGGGCGGATTACATGTATACTACTTACTTGATTTTGTTGTATTCTAACAATAAGCATGACGTTTCGATTAACCGATGAAAAATTACGAGATGGTGCTTGTATTAAAGTATGGGATTTCTCGGTTAAATGGAAAAAGCAGTAAAATATTTTTGTAATTATCAGGTAATACCAGATAACAAAAAAATATTAAATTTGATTGTTGTCGCAAAATTCGATTGGTTTTTAGACAATGAGAAACAGTGTTCATACTGTATAACATGGTTTGGTATGGATTTTTTTTTTTTTTTTTTTTTTTTTGCATCAAAAAAACTATTTTCATTCTATTCTAACGAGATTATTCAACGAACCGTTTACTTTTAATGCTTTAATTTAATATTTTCAGAATATAAATTGTAATTAAACGTCTTTATGTAAATTATACGTTTTTATAATATCTGGTGCTACTCTATAATGTGTTCAGTTACTTGATCAACTTGCAATTGATATCGTGTAAGTCATAACTCTCCTCATTGTGAAATGTTTCGCGAACATTTATAGGAGAATTAACTGGGCGGAGTGAATATCCAAAATATGATCACGAGTGCCGCATAACGCATTTGATTAAACGAGTTTAATCTGATGCTTTAAGTGGCACGAGTGATCATATTTTGGATATTCACGATGCCCAATTGATTATCCTATTTATTATATAGATCAAAACTGTTTTCGTAAAATTTTAATGCTTAATCCTAAATTTTATGAACGGCGGATAAATATCTGTAATAGTAAAAAAATTTTGGCGGGAAAAAACCCGAGAGTGAAAATAAACGATAATTTTCACATGTGATTTACCGTGATTTCTGTCACTCGGAAAATTCGATATTTCATCTCTATCTATATAATAATCAGAATTAAAGAACCATAGAGAGCACGCTGAAATACCTCACGTTAACATACCTATCAAGTTCCATAAAATTGTGTAGTAGTTTCTGAGTATAAGCGCATACGAGTTGTTTAATACATATATTTTGAGAAGAGTCCAAGTTCAAAGGGGGTATAAATCATACAAAAAATATTGGTCATAATTTATTTCTGATAAGCACAACCATAGTCACGTGACCATAGTGTCCTTTATTCCTACCACGTTTCATAAAATTTTTACCAGTAACTTCAGAGGAAAGCACTTCCGAGTTGTTTTATAATATATTTTGAGGAGCCTCGGTGGCCGAGTGGTTAAGGTAGTTCGTCTACTATTGATCACGTGGTCTGTCAACATTGAGATTGCGGGTTCGAGTCTCAATGCGGGCAGGGTGTACTCGACTCTAATCTTAATTGACAAGGATTGCCAGTTTCCCTAGCGCAGTTCGGGGGTTTTAGCCGGGTACTCCGGATTCTTTCCCCCCACCTATAAAAACTGAACGCCATGATATAGTCGAAAAATTGCTGAAAGTGGCGTTAAACATCATACAAACACAAAAAAAAACACACAATACTATATTTTGAGAAATTAAAATGGGCATAACTCCTACAAAATGTATTTTATCATATTCTAATTTCCTGTTGATATGCACCACATATTGTGTAAAACATTCCTACTAAGTTTCATAACATTCTGATAAGCAGTTACAGAGGAATTGCGCTTACAAGAAAATTTTGAAAAACTTCTAAGTTCAAAAGGTGAATAACTCCTACAAATAATATTTCATCATAATTTCCTGTCGATATGCACTACATACAGTGTCCTTCAATCCTACCAAGTTTCATAAAATTCTTATCAGTACAAGAACAGGACTGACGGACGAGAAATTAAATATTGACCAAGCTTTGATTAGAATGAATTAAATATTTACACACTAAATGTTGCTTAAACGAATGAACCAACCATTGCTGAAAAAACGCTGGTTAAAACATACAACTGGATGGTCAACTGGATAAAACTAAATACCTGTTACAGGATCTGTGGCTACTGATTGCAGACTGACACATCCAGATACAACGAAATACATCCTGGTGCCGATATCGCCTTGCCTTATAATAACACGGCCATTCTCAAAGCGGTCATACCACAACATTCTCGCCAGCTCAGACTTAATAGACTGTGGATACTTGTTGAAAAACGGTAATCTTTCCATTACTTCCTGTTAATAAATGAATGAATGAAATTAAACAAACAAACAATAAATAAATAAATAAATAAATAAATAAATAAATAAACGTCTGTGTCGTACACTTAGTTACGATTTTTTAACCTACGTTGAAAAATAAAGGAGTACTATACAAGGAATATCGTTGTTCAAATAAACTGTGGTTATCACAACTTATTGAGATTAAGCATGTTTTTGTGGACCAACTTTTTTCCAATCTAGGCGGATGGGTAATAGGCTGGAAAATGTTTTGTTGAGACGGAATTTTGTTTTCATTACCAAGACGATGCATGGTACTACTTTTTCAAAGATAACAAAGTTTCTCGGGGAAAATATCGGGGCTGTCTAAAGCAACACAAAAACATTGTTTTGGAATGAATATTTCTGTTTAAAATAAATAGACAAACACCCCATTGTCATGATAAGTGCTATATCATAGACAACCTTATCATTCCTTGAGAAATGTAAAGAGATGTAACTATTTAAAGTTGGCGTTGTGTCAGCTATTTTATTAGAATAATAAGATTATTAAAATGTAAATAATCCTATGTTAAATAAATATTACATGTGTGTATAGCTCTATTGTTTCTCGCATATCAGCCAATCGAAATATTCTTACTTGATCTTTCAGTCCTAGTACCACGCAAGTACCAGAAAAGTCTTATTTTCATTTTTTAACATGTTTTAAATAACCCAAATGCGTATAAAACTTAAATGTTCAATCTAATTCAATCGCATAGTCATTAAAATGGTGAAATTGCAAAAAAAAATGCAATAAATTATTTCATAACATTGCATCTATTTTTGCATTTTCCAATTGGCCTAAAAGAATACACGTGACATCCCATTTCCTATCATTTGGTTAGCAACCCATTCTGCTCAGAA
The DNA here is from genome assembly GCA_944474755.1 of Limnoperna fortunei. Taxonomy (NCBI): domain Eukaryota; kingdom Metazoa; phylum Mollusca; class Bivalvia; order Mytilida; family Modiolidae; genus Limnoperna; species Limnoperna fortunei. Next base: position 79,969,798 of record OX104115.1, read on the forward strand.
AAAACCGTATTGCACTCTCGTGATTTGATTGGCTATAGGATTGCCAACCAAATCACAAGGATGTAAAATGAAATGAAACTATACTAAGATAATGATAAATCAGCCTGTCTTAGGACAGTCTAACAAAATACCGAACAACCAAAAAAGCAGTCCAAGACGACGGCAAATTTGAGAATAACAACCAAAAATGAGCCATCTACAAAAATGGTCCTAACTTGGTATCAATAGAAGTTTGATAAATTTGATAATATCATTGATATTATTAACTTGTTACATGAATGAAGTTAATTTGTCTTTGATCTTTTTAATAATAAGCAAGGGACGATGAGTATGTATGCCCTAATCTTGTTTATGTCGTCGCAATTTCCGATAAACTATCCTAAAAGTTATAGGCCTTCTTTGAACATCAATTTAATGTAATATAAGACAATTTGAGGAACTTTTTCGTTGACAAGACTTACTCTGTGACATGTCTAAAGACCATCCAGAGATGTCCTGATTCTGACATAGAGGATTTTTACATAGGATATTTTTGCCTTTAAACGTAACGTCATATCATTGACGAAAATGGCCGAAAGATTTTCGATTGGGATTTCTAGTTTCAACAAAGTTATTGAAATTCATAGATGTAAATGTATAGAACATGGGAATACTGGAATATCTGTGCCCAGCGCCATAAACATTTTCTTTGCTGAGAACTTTTTTATTCTCAATTTCATCCAATCAAATCTTTCCTTTTCCCTTGTTGTCATGGTAGTTGAGTAAATTCTCATGCTGAGCAAAACATTTTTACTCAAGTAGGTTTTATGGCGCTGGGTCCTGATTTTTTTTAGAATGGATACTATATTTGTATCTTAAAAATCCCAGGTCCGACTGTCAGGTTAGTCAACTGTGTCGTTAAGTTTGTCACGATCCCCCAATATGACGTAAGCACTTGATGTTATGTTGTCCCAATATGCCATCACCGGGTAAATAAATAACTACGGTACCTTCAGTGTACGAATATCTTTTTCAGTTCGATTATGAACCCTTTTCCACAGTGCATCTCGAGCGCGGTTAGTAAGCCCGCCATACGAATTTGTTGCAGTTCTGTAGTAGCTGGCGTCAAAATCGAGAACGTTTTTATTTTGAAACGCATCTTCTTGTGCTTTCTTTACGGTAGTTAGCACTTCTCTGTTCTGTTCCTTCATTTTTGCTTTAACAAGGATGAGAAGGCGGGACGCAGCTATGAATTTGTTAGTAAAGTTTCGGAATTTGTCTAAAGGGGTCAACTGGAAAAGAAATATATATATAGAATTAACCAATCCAGGAAAATTAATGCTTTTAGGTACTTCATTTGGTAGTTCGGTTGTAGGGGTCCGGAATGCTTTTAACCTTTCAATCGTTCATAACGTATTGACCAATACGAAACTGTGTTTCCACATGTCATCGAATTATTCACATCGTTGTTTTTTTTTTACTTTTGCTTCGTGTTTTTTTATTTTTTTTTATTTTCTGGAACTTACTATTCACTAACGAACTCTAAATACAGAAAATACAGACAATGAAATCAGTTTCAACTGAATATTCATGTGTAACAACAAAAATGTTCTAGCAGTTCCTATAATAATTTGACTTAGTCTTACGATGGGTGCACACGTTACAGCATCAACTACTTACCCTTCTAAGCACTTAACTCGGTTCAACCCCCAAGTCGTTGCGCATCTCCCGGTTTTCTTACAAACCAACACATAACCATGTGTGTGTGGTTAAGAACAAGTTTTAATAACCGTGTTACCCGAAACTTTCTCTGTATACCTCTAGTCTTTACTGTTTTGTTGATATGGTTTTTATTTCCTTTGTTTTTATTGTCACTCAAGCTTTAAATAGTGGGGCCTCTGTGGCCGAGTGGTTGAGGTAGTTAATCATATACTACCGGTCAGGTTGCGGGTTCGAGTCTCACTGCGGGCAGGGTGTGCTCGACTCCAATCTTACATGACAAGGATTGGCAGTTTTCTTACAGCTTTCTCCTGGTACTCCAATAGAAACTGGACGCCATGATTGCTGAGTGGCGTTAATCACCATTCAAACAGACTTACATAGCTTATTTTCTTTCAAACACGGAGTTCGGCCTAATTCAATGTTTAAAAGAAGCTCTTGATGCCGGCATCCCATTTGCATTGTTAATTATTAACATATTAAATATGTATGTAATAGGTAAGTATAAAATAAATAAAATTTACCTGTTTTAAAGGTACGTGTACTTTGTTTTCATCAGAAGGAAGGTTTGATGAACTCTGAAGTGCTCCTGGACATTTTTTCCGCAACTGAAAACGTCATGTCTGTCCGGATTAGAATTAGGAAACTGTAACAATCTCGAATAATCTTATTGATTTTATTTGATTGATTGATTACTTATCGTCAATTGAGCAATATTTCATATATTTCTGACGAGAACAAGCCTTACAAAGCAATAAATTAACGAGAAAAGTTGTGGGACATCCGGAACCAAAAAACGGAAGGAAAATTTAGGCTTTGGTGCAGCCTCAGTGAGCCTCCTCTTTTTTCACATCTGCAAAAGAGGTGTCTATATTTTGCAAGAAGCGTGACACGTCTTCAATCACGTTACTCACCACGTTCTGCAGTCAGGCTCCCCCCCCCTTTCCAAACCCCTAATTAGATTACATCCAGTTTATCCGCCACCTTGGGATATGAAAAAGGTACACATTTACGTCTCTAAACCGGTTTATAATCCTCTAATGCAAGTCATGGGTTTTGAGTACACGCGATGATGGAGCGAACGTGGGCTCGGAACCTCTGACCTCGGAGGATGAATTATGTAAACAAAGCGTTATAAAACGTATTTTTTGTACAGTTATTTTAATATTATTCCGCTAAAAGTGTAATAAAATATATGTGTAATCTTACTAACCGAATATACAATGTATGTCAATTCACATACTTAAACCGGATTGTGTATCTGCATATTTGTCAAATGCGTTTTACTTACAGTATCACTCCTCAACACAGTCGAAGGTGTTGTCGACATATTAATACGATTTATGCGTGACTTGTTACGTCTTAGTCCCATCGAAGATACTTGTCTTGTCATCCTACTTGGTGAAACTGACAGTTTTAAATTGCCCATACTACTAGAGTTTCGAACCAAACCACTTTTTGAACCTGGTCGGAATCCTAGAGATGAATTGGTGGTTCTAGCAGAATCTTCAGTTGAAATTTCCATCTTAAACGAGGGTTTGGATACCTTGTTAGTGATGTCAGTTCTGGAACTTGTGTCAATAGTAAAGGTAACAGGCATGTTTGAAATTGATGATGGTCTCGACGTATTCATAGGGCTTGCGATTTGTTTTGAAGTTATAGGGGGCAAGTGCAATATCTGTTGGTCGACATTTGAGACATCATGGTCCGAAGAATCCGATTTCGACGCCCGGATGTCTTTTGTCGCGAATTGCTTGGGTAATTTTTTTTTAAACTTTCTATCTCTATTGCAAGTAAGTTTTGTCATTGCTGGCTTAAAGTCTTCTACCCTATCACAATTATAGAAACTTTTTTCAGCTCGGGCTACAGTACTAAGGTTTGATTTTTCATACAGATGTCCTTTAGGAAATTTCAGTGTAGCAAAAGTAGATTTTGTCCCAGATTTATTGAATGTGTCTTTTCGCTGTTGACTCTTTGATGTATCAATAAAACTTAGAAATTTTAAGTTAGAACTTTTAAGCTTGCGCTCAAAATTAGAGTGTAAATAATCCTCAGGACTGTAATCGATTGGTTCTTCGCATATTAATGAAATGGCATCCATGCTACAGACGCTGTTCCTGTTAGAACTTCTATTATGGGCACTTCTGTTATCCATTTCTCTTAATAGTGATGCACTGTCTCTAAGCCTTTTAGTCGAATCAGATAGTGGTGTCCCATGGCGACTCGTGTCTCTGCATTGTCCACTTTTCATTGCTTTGCCTGCATCGATTTTCTTTTTGTAGTCGCATTCTTTTTCTTCAGATTCGTCATGTTGCTTTTCGCGTTTTATATTTTTCCGCAGCTTTAAAGGCTGTAATTGTGTAGGTATGACGGTCTTTAATGTTTTTTGGTCATCCTTCTTTTTATATTCTATTCTTTTGAAAGTTGAGATACCGTACCGATCATATAAACGAGTGATTCCAGCATTATGACAACTTTTTATCCAGTCGTTTATTCTTTCCTCTGCTTTGTTTTTCCCATGATTTAATGTTTCTTTTGTTAAATCCATGTTTTAAGATTGTATCATTTCCCTGGTATCATACCAGTACTGATTGAGAATGGTAACCACGTGCGTTTGTTTACGTTTTAAGGTCAGAGTTAAAATGGCATGCGCATTGAATTAAAATAACTTTCATCAACTTCCGGTTTAAGAAAGAGCACGAGGAATAGCAGACTTTTGGTAGGAAGAAGTAAGACTATCTAAATAATTAACTAAAACATATCTTATACATTAAGATATTTAAATATCCATAGACGCATTATTTCAATATGCAAAGGAAAGTTCTCAAAGATCAGCAATAACAACATGCCACTGTCAGTGACTGACTTTCATCATTTGACCTACAGATACAGCTGGCTAAAATCGTAATCCGATAGTATAGCATGCGCAGTGGTCCCGAAAGTGACTGACCATAGGATGTAAATTATCCATTAGCCCTGTATCTGTTCGACCTTTTATCTCTTAGCTCTGGGTCCGTTCACGAATTTGTAAATTAACATTAATAATGGCTAATACAACGGTTGATAGTCACAGAACATAAATAATGCTACATGGCCGAATTTCACTGCCGTTATAATAAGCAGTTAGTTTTGTGATTTGTAAGATTAACCATGTTAACGGCAGAATTCAGTCCTATTGCTCGTAATGTAGCAAATATAAAATTCTAACACTTTAAGGAGATAATAACCCAAATGACATCAATCAACATGCACTTTTCTCCTTCACGTACAGACGCTGACATTTTAAAGCGAAGTTTCGTACACATTTTATAATGATCTACCCCTCAACAAAATTTATTAAACAATTTTATTCTAAATATTAACAACTTGCCAATATATGGTTGGTGACATACATGTAGAATCTTTCTAGAGCTGGAATACTTACCAAAGTTTATGGGTTACAAATACCTTGACTTACAGACCGAATTCGACATATCTATGTTTTTATACCTGAATTTTACCAAAAATTGTCTATTCGACTTATCGTCCACATCGACTAAACTTGCGGAAAATACAGTAATTAAGAAATTGATTATTATGGCATTGAGAACAATAACCATAAATGGATTTCAGACTTTTTAAGCAAAAGACAACAACAGGTTCTTTTAAATGGTATATAAACTCAAATAAATTATCAGTTTACTCAGCCTACCGCAGGTCGGGGTTCTCTCCGGGTACTCCGGCTTCCTCCCCCAATAAAAACAGGACGCCATGAAATAGCTGAAAAATTGCTGAAAGTGGCATTAAAACAGTATTCAAACAAACAATCAGTTTACTCTGGAGTCCCCCAAGGTTCTTTCTTAGGCCCCACACTATTTCTTGATTTTTAATGACTTGCTTGACAGTGGGAATTGTAATACTCGCCTTTTTGTTGATGACTGTCTACTATTTAAAAATACACTGTATAAATAAATGACCCGATGCAAATCAACTCCAAATACATTTACTTTACTAGGAAAATTGAGAATATTGGTAAATGAAATTTAATCCAGAAAAATGTTATTTAATAAATTTGTTTAATGAGACACAAGTCCTTAAAACACTACTTACTATTACTTCATAATCATATTTTAGAATCAGTTGACAGCATGAAATATTTTTGAGTAACTTAAAGACCTAGGTTGGGGATTTCATCTATGACTAATAAAGCTACTGAATTTTGATGCAGGAACATGAAACACGTACTCTTCAGGGCTCACCACACTGGCCATGGGCGAAGTGGGCGACAAAGTCGCCCTACTAGGACCTGAAGTCGCCCTATGGTGCCTCAAAAGCGAAGTCGAAGTCGCCCTGTCATTTCCCTTAAGTCGCCCGATGGTTCACATAAGATACTTGTAAATCTGGTCCAAATACTTCACCCTGACTACCAATTTATCAGTAAATGTGTAATTCCAATAAAAAACGGCAAACAATATGCGTATTTAACATATTTTCAAACGATTTACGTCTTTCAAATGTATTACGTGCCATTTGTTTATTTACCGGATGTGACTAATTACGGAAGTGAACAACGAAGAAAAGTAATGTACAACGGCCCATAATGAAAAATCGTAAAATTTTTGATAAACAAACACTTTTAATTGGTTTCAAACTTCAGTTCTTTCAAAGAGTATGTACTTTAACAATTTTCTTTGATAAGTATTTGAGCTTCACTTGAAAGAATAAAGATGTATAGTAATTATTGACATCATGACAAGCTCTGTAGATGGGTGTCCCATGAAGCAATTTGGATCAGTACAACTTTGATTAGTGATAAAGGTTATGTGCTGTTTGATATTGCATACCATGAATAATAATGAAAAAGAAAGAAAAAAAACTGAATCTAAGTGTCTTATGGTTTTAAAACACAAGAGAAATAATCCTGGAAATTGATGTAAATAATGAAAAATGTATGTAACTACTGCGAAATTATTTATTTGTACGGTCCACCTGACTTCTCCCTAGTGTCTCCTGAAGTCTCCCTATCAGGGCCTGACTTCTCCCTGTTTGGCTGCCAGGGAGAAGTCACTTCTCCCTACTTTTTTAGAGTGTGGTGACCCCTGCTCTTAAATTAAAAACATCACATATTAGTACACATCACTTGTTCATCAATTTATTGAATATTCTTAACCAGTTTGGAACCCTTAGGCAAATACATCAAATTTCACAGCTTGAGCAGATTTAAAGGAAGGTGTCTTGATACGTCTTTAATGATTACGGGAATAGATCCCCAGGAGCAGTAACTAACATGATTCAAACTTAAAAATGGGATATTTTTAAAAATAGAAGCACAAAACACAGATTCACAGATTGATTTTTCTCAATCTAATTAAAATTAAATCTTTCACTTGCTCCCCCCTTTTTGTTATAGGTCGCTGCGTTGTAAGACTACACGCAGCGACCATAGCAAAAAGGGGGGAGCAAGTGAAAGATTTAATTTTAATTAGATTGGATTTTTCTTTATAAAATAAACTATGGTTTGGTAGATGTTTCATCATAAATGTTAAACAACTGTGATAGGCATACATGTACATGGGTGGGGGCTCAATAATTTCAATAAATTTCTACAAATAAAGATTTCTTTAAATAATACTTCATTCTAAATACTGTTACTGTAATAGTGTTCCTGGGCTCAAAACAAAGCCAGTATCATATAGGGTTCTTTATTCAGATGTTGTAGAATACATTCAAAATACCCTGTAATAACAATTGCAACATTTGACATATAATCTATATTTAACAATATTAAAGATAAAATATTATACAGACACAATTAAGGAAAGTTTATACTTCTCCTTAGGCTTTTAAAATAACGTATACGATATAGCTGTCATTCATACAAATAAATCATATTAAATCTTAGTTCAATATAAATGTTATTATATACAAAGTTTAGATTCCTATATGCACTTGTAAAATATGCATATACATATGTACTAAATGCTTTCACAACTATTTGGTTGTGCAATACAATATTAATCAAAAAGTAGTAAATAAAACAATTGCAAGCAATATTGTTAATGTGCACAAGACATTACATGTTATTATACATTAAAAATCTTATAGACGCTACAATTAAGCAAAACAAACAAACATACCTCACATGTAGTGTGAAGGCTGTTTTTTCTACTCAGTCTACTTCATTTAAAATTATTCAATACCTGAAGTACAATATTTACTTTCATAAATATTTGAGATATATATAAAATAAAAATACGTAGTGCTGCTAGAATATGAATATAGTTATCTCCCTTTAATTAGCGATATTTTCAATATGTTTTACCATTGACTTTATTTAACTTTAAAATCACACTCTCGCACTTATACGTTCTATTAAAATACGATCTTTATATATATAATATTAAATTGATATTTTAACTGTTTTATATAATTTTATCAGTATTGTATGCAAATAAACTTTATTTAGTTCACTTCTACATATTAAACTGATATTATCATAAGTTTAAATAAAATTTACCAATATTTACATTACATTCATATCAATCACACACTAGTTAAACTTTATCATTCATTTACGCACTCATGTAACAATCACACATCTAAGTCATTCTAAAATGTTATTTAATGAAATATTAATGTAATTAAGTAAATTAGTAAGAAACTGACATGTTATTAATGGGAGGTACTTCTGGAACAAATACAATGCAGCATTCTCTTGTGACCTTAAATTCTTCAAACATGGCATCTCCACAAAAAATTAATTTATGGGATACACTATATTGCTAGCAACCCATAAATTATAAAGTTTTAAACAGCCACTGTACATACCATTCTCACTTTTTATTTATTGTTATTTTAATTTATAAATTTAAGCTAGTTAACTTGTATGTTATTAATCATTAACTAATTTAAATATTGATTAATTCGCGTACAATCACATTGGGCACAGCCACTAGTTCTTGGTACATGTAGCTTTACACTGTAACCTTGGAGTCTTTTCCCGTATAAGATGATGAGGAAAAAAGAGTACATGTACATGATACAATGTAAATGTGTCTGAAATTCTTGTGTATTTTCTTTTTAACTTTTCTAATTTTGGGTTAAAAATACATGCATCTAAGACAAAATGTGTCGGCAAATTTTGAAAAATAAATAATGCAGATATTTCTTAAACCCCCCATTTTATACTAGTAATTAGCTCACCTGGACCTTGCCATCACTTGGTGTCCATCATAAACTTGTCAAAAATCTCTGAAACCTGGGCCAAATTTTTCAAAGTTGGCCACAATCATCCTTAGGGGCTGTCCTTGTTACAAATTTGTAACCTGTGTGTTGATCACTGACAAAGATGGCCAAATTTGCTAAAAATAGATCAAAGGTTTTTGGTAAATATCACAAAAACTATAATAGCCAATCATAGAGAAAATTACCTGAAATTGATCAGCACATTAGGATTTACAATAGTTGCTATTAGGTTACAATTGTGCAATTTTTTGTTTTCATGACAATGGTAAATTTTTAACCCCAAGATACATGTAGTATGCAAAAGAAAATACACAGAGGCATCGGATTGGATGTTGGAGTTCTGAAAATAGCAAAATTAAAAATTATAAACATTATTTATTGAAAATGTAAGATATTTGGGCGAAAATTTTTAAGAGCCTGGAAAATTGAGCTTAAAATGATTAAAGAGGGATCGTTAGAAATTGTGTCGCTGCCGTTTAAATGTCATTATTTCAACCAAAATTTTCTGTAATTTTTGCCACATGACCTATACTTATTTATTTGTTATATGAAGTTTTTCATTTCAACATACACAAAAACCTGTTTTCTGGGGATAAATTTTAGAGGTTTTTCGCTCAAATGAACTTAATTGCAAGGGGTACTAGTACCATATGGGAAATGCATTGTAAATAATTGCACTTTTGTAACCATTAGTCTGAAGTTGTGTAATGGCTTCCTTTGAGAGTTTTTGCCCTTGAATGACGACTTTTGACACAAATTTCAGTTTTTACAATATAACTTTAAAGCTAAAAGAGCTCAAATGATATTATAAATTGCTTAAATGATCAGCAAGACAATGCCTACAAAACACTTAGCTGGTCCAAAATTGCCAGATCACTCCTTATACGAGTTATTGCCCATTAATGATGATTTTTTATGAAATTTTTCATTTTTGTCTTGTAACCTAAAACTATAACAGCTAAAGTGAAACTGTAAATTGCAAAAATAATCAGCCATACAAGCCCTACAATTCACTTTATTTGTCTGAAAGTATCAGATGACCTATTTGAGGAGTTATTGCCCTTTAATGATGTTTTTTTTATTAAATGAAATTGCAATGTTTGTCCTTTAACATAAAAACTGTAACAACTAGCTAGAGTAAAATGTAAATTGCAGAAATTATCATAAAAACATGTTCTACAATTCACTTAGTTGGTCTGAAGCTGTCAGATGACTTCTTATAGGAGTTATTGCCCTTGAGTGATTTTTTTTAACGAAATTTTCACTTTTGCCCTCTTACCTAAAAACTTTAACAGCTAAAGTAAAACTGACTAAGCTGAACATCTGTGAAAAAAAAATGTCTGTGATTTTTTTTGGCAACAACTAAATACTTGTAACTTGTATTTGTGTTGATATCCAAATCCTCTAATGCATTATGTATACTTTCAGACAACAGATTTTGTGGATAGCCAAGAAGATACTAGTATTTCTGTATATCAAGAAACATGAGTTACGATAGTTATAGTGGTTCAAGTTTTAATAATCCATCTTCAGGTTTTGGAGATACTCCTGTCGGAAGTCAACAATCTGTTGAATCAGAAATGAAAGCATTCTTAGAATTAGAGTCGCAAAAAGCACAGCTCCAAGCTCAGATTCATAAGTTGAATGATTTATGTTGGGACACATGTATGGACAAACCACGAGAGAAACTGGATGGTCGTACAGAAACGTGTCTATGTAATTGTGTAGATAGATTTATTGACACTTCATTTTTAGTAGGTAACAGATTCCAACAGCTGATAAATAAAATGAACTCATAATGGTGTATTGACAGGGAACCAGTTGTTAGTATGGAGTAGTATAATATTGTATACCTTGTTCAGCATTTAGAAAGTAACAATATGAATAAAGAATATTTAATCAAATTTTTATCATTTTTAGCTCACCTGACCCGAAGGGTCATGTGAGCTATTGCCATCACTTGTCGTCCGTCGTCGTCGTCGTTAACTTTTCTTAAAAAATCTTCTCCTCCAAAACCACTGAAGGGATTGCTTTGAAACTTTGCACACATCATCAGTAAAATGTCCTCTACCAAGTTTGCCCAAATCATGGCCTCAGACCAACCAACATGGCCGCCATGGCTAAAAATAGAACAGGGGGTCATAATACAGTTTTTTGCTTATAGTTCAAAAAGTATAACAGATACAGGAAAACCGAACAGACCTTCCTTCTTCAGCATCTTAAGCTCTACAAAACACTCTATTGGGTCAAAGTTGTATGATGACTCCTTGTAGGAGTTATTGCCCTTTAATTGTCAAAATTGATGATTTTTGCCATTCTTGCCTCAAAATCTTGAAAATTATTAGAACTAGAGAAAAAGTTAGCATTGCTTAATTGTTCTGCTCTATGAGGGCTACAAAAATGACTTAAGGGTCAAGATTGTCTGATTAACCGTTTAAGAGTTATTCCCCTTGAACTGTTTTTTTTAATCTGTTTCAATTGATTTTTAAAAATCTTCTCCTCTGAAACAACTGAAAGTACTGCTTTGAAACTCTGTACACATCATCCATCAAATGTCCTCAACCAATTTTGTACCAACCATGGCTGCAGATTAACCAACATGGCCACCATGGCTAAAGATAGGACGGAGGGGTGGGGGGGAGTAAAATACAGTTTTTGGCTTATATTTAAAAAAGTGTAACAGATACAGGAAAACCGAAGAGACATTCCTTCATCTGCATCAAAAGCTCTACGAAACACTCCATCGGGTTGAAGTTGTATGAGGACTCCTTATAGGAGTTATTGCCCTTTAATTGTCCAAATTGATTATTTTTGACATTTTTGCCTCAAAATCTTAACAATTTTTAAAACTAGAGAAAAAGTTAGCATTGCTTAATTGTTCTGCTCTATGAGGGCTACAAAAATGACTTTAGGGTCAATATTGTCTGATGAAGCGTTTAGGAATTATTCTCCTTGAACATTTTTTTAATCAATTTTACTTGATTTTAAAAAATCTTCTCCTCTTTAACCAATGAAAGGACTGCTTTGAAACATTGCACACATCATCTTTAGGACGTCTATCAAAATTTTGCAAATCATGACACCTGACTACCTACATAGCTACGTTGGCTTAAAATAGAAAAAATGAAAAAAAGGGGGGGGTGGGAGTCGAGAGAGTTTTCGACTGATAGTTAAAAAAGTATAACAGGTACAGCAAATTTGAAGTGAACCTCCCTTCTCCCTCTAAGCATCAAAAGCTCCTCCTTATAGGAGTTATTTCCCTTAAAAGGTCAAAATTAATGATTTTTGCTGAAGTGTTGGGCAATTCCTTATAGCAACTAAAAGCTGGATAAAAAAGGTTTGTTTGGTTTCAGGTTCAGGTGAGCGATACAGGCTCCTGGGAGCCTCTAGTTATTTTTCTTGTCTTCTTCATTAATGTTTAATCTTTTGAACACTTGTCCAGTCCACTTAGGTTTTCGATGCAGCAGTATGTAATTCAGGTTGAATAGAAACTTTGGCAAAATGATTTTTTAAAAATGTACCAATTCAGTTGCAGTCAGATCAATAACCAAAAATGGAATACCTGTCAACTTGTTAGTAACAGCTTAGACTAAAATAAGTTGTATGTAAAATATACGTGTATTTCCTAGCTAGTACCCTTTCTACCCTTATTGTTTCTGCCTACCCTAATTTTTTTATAGTCATTTGAGCTAAAACACTGGTAAGGTGTGGACCTTTTCCATATTAAGCCAATGTAAATTATTTTGGAAATTTGGACCCGGGTCATGTGAGCTATTGCAATCACTTGGCGTCTGTTGTCATGGTTAAATATTTTAAAAAAAAATCTACTCCAAAACCTCTGAAGGGATTACAATGAAATTTTGCACTCATCATAAGTAAAATGTCCTCTACAAGTTTTTATGAATCATTGTCACAGACCAACCAAAATGGCCACCATGGCTAAAAATAGAAAATGGAATCAAAGTACACTGAAAATACCTGCCTTCTTCTGCATCAAAGATCTACAAAACTCTTAATTGAGTGGAAGTTGTATGATGACTCCTTGTAGGAGTTATTGCCCTTAATCGTTAAAATTGATGATTTTGCCATTTTCCCCTCAAAATCTTGAAAAATATTAGAATTAGAGAAAAAGTTAACATTACTAATTGTTCATCTCTATGAGAGCTACACAAATGGCTTGAGGGTCAAGATTGTCTGATCTACCTTTTAGGAGTTATTCTGAACTGGTTTATAAGTAACTTTAATTGATTTTTTTTTTAAAGGCAACTGAAGGAATTGCAATGAAACTTAGCACACATCATCAGTAAAATGACCTCAACAAAGTTTGCACAAATCATGGCCGCAGACGAACCAACATGGCTGCCGTGGCAAAAAAAAGGTGTCAAAATACAGTTTTTAGCATACATTTCAAAAAGTGTATTGGATACAGGAAAACCACTTTTTTATTGAGTTGAAATTATATGATGACCATTTGTAGGAGTTATTGCCCCTTAATCATCAAAATTGATGATTTTTGTCATTTTTGGAAGTGCAAACATAGGTTTTGTTATGGTGAAGTCGGTGTGCGGGGAAATTAATGTAATTAAATCCTTCTAAAGTTTTCAACCCAGATCTCTGAAACTTCACAGAAAGATTGCACAAGTATTGAAGTTGTTCACCTGCTATTATGGAATTGTGCGTGAATTTGTTTCCTAATTTTCCAGACTTGGGAACTTTTCAGAACATTTTCAGGAGAAGGTACCTATTTTGTGTTATCAACTGCTCCTACATTTTTTTGTTACACAAACCCAAAACCCTCTTCTAAAAAATTATAAACCCTTCCCTATTTATCAAGGCACTTGATTTGCATTTCAGACTTTTGCGATTTTTCCCTTAAAATCTAGAAAATTATTTGAACTAGAGGAAAAGTTAGCATTGCTAAATTGTTCAGCTCTATGAGAACTACAAAAATGAGTTAAGTGTCCAGATTGTCTGATCAACTGTTTTAAGAGGTATTCCCCTTGAACTGGTTTTTAAATTAATTTTAATTGATTTTTTAAAATAGTTTCTTAAATCACTGAAAGGACTGTTTTGAAACACTGCACACATCATATTTAGGATGTCCTCTACAAAAATTGCACAAGTCATGACAGCTGATAAACCAACTTGCCTGCCTTGGCTAAAAGTAGAACAGAAGGGGGGGGGGGCTTCTATATATAGTTTTTGGCTTTTACCTAAAAAATAAGTATAACAGATACAGAAAATGTGAAGTGAACCTCCTTCCTCGGCTCAAAAGCTCGACAAGACAAGTTATGTGACGATTCCTTATAGGAGTTATTGCCCCTAAATCGTTAAAGTTGCTGATTTTTGTCATTTTTCCTCAATTTCTTAAAAACCATATTGAGATAGAGAATATCCTTTTCTTACAAAATTATTCAGCTCATCAAGATCTACAAACACTGAGGTTGCGGGTTCAAGTCTCACTGTGGGCAGGGTGCACTTGACTCTAATTGACAAGGATTGCCAGTTTTCCTACCCAGGGTCAGGGGATTTCTCGGGGAACAACGGCTTCCTCCTCCAATAAAAACTGGACGCTCGATATAGATGAAAGTGGCGTTAAACACCATTTAAACAAACAAAATTATTATTGATGCATGTGTTGGACAACTCCTTATATGAGTTATTTCCCCTAAAAGGTCAAAATTAATTATTTTGTTGGACAATTCCTTATAGGAAAGACAGGAAAACCATTAGAAGTTACATTTCTTCTGTCGGTATGCAATTTAACAGCTGTGTTATTAAGTAAACCTTTTACGAAGGTTTCTGTACATGTAAACTATATATTGCTCAGGTGAAACTGGATCTTCTGCGTTCTCTCTCGTTCACACTGGTTGTGAATACAGGGTGAACTAATTCAAGTCATTTTGGAACAGATCTACCAGTAGCTGTGCTGTTTTTGGAGCTTTATTGCATTACTGGAACTTGCAAATATAATTTATGTACATGTAAAAGATAAGCCTGACTACTATTTGTATAAAGAAAAGGTCAAAGTCAAGTGTCGATTTTAGGACGACCGGAAAAAGAAAGTCCACCCGATTTGTAGTGTATTACTCAACAAGATCAAAGTCAGTGTAGATTTGATTGTTTGTTTGTATAAATGATATTTAACGCCACTTTCAGCAATTTTTCAGATATATCATGGCGTCCAGTTTTTATTGAGGAAGAAAGCCGGACATTCGGTAGGAAAACTGGCAATCCCTGTCAACAAAGATTGCAGTCGAGTAAACCATGTCCGCAGTGAGACTCGAACACGCAACCTCAGTCTAGACAGACCACATGATCAATAGTAGACGAACTAACTTAACCACTCGGCAGACGAAGCCCTCTTGTTGATTTGAAGATGAGCAGAAAAAGAAAGTCCTCCCGAGTTATGTATTACTCAATAAGGTCAAAAGGTCAAAGTCAGTGTAGATTTGAGAACGACCGAAAAAAGAAAGTTCACCCGAGTTGTAGTGAATTACGCAATAACATCTGTCCGTGTAGATTTGAAGACAAGTGGAAAAAGAAAGTCCACCTGTGTTGTAGTGTATTACTCAATAATGTCAAAAGGTCAAATTCAGTGTAGATTTGAGGACGACCGGAAAAAGAAAGTTCACCCGAGTTGTAGTGTATTACCCAATAGGTCAAATCAAAATGAATACATGTGTTTACTAAGTATATGTGTTTCTTATTACATGCTAAGAAAAAGGACTATCTCTCACTTGCACCTGAAACTATTTGAACATCTATTCAATTCTTTTTTATCCGGCTTTTCTTTCCGGGTAACTTGACTAAAAACAAAATAGAGAAACAATGACCTTGAGTGTTGTGATTTAATAATTGGATTTTGAATATGTTTTATTAAGTGCACATAAGGGGCGTCATGTGGACTGAATTTTTTTGAAAATAATACCTTTGAATTGTATACTTTCGAAGTTAGTTCAACAATTCTTATACACTAATCAAGATGCACTAAAACATAAATTAATGTTGGTTTTGTAATAGAAGTAATAAAAACAACAGCAACCTGTTTATCGCTGTTTTGTAATGTTGTAACATCACGTTGTCCTTAGAAACTGGCGATAATAATTCAAAGTGAGCATTTCCTCGGCTTGCACGAACAAATGGAAATTTAACAAAAAAGCGTTAAATATAAATAAGACAGATTTACCAAATTTGCAGTAAATGTTCGTGTTGTAAAAGGTGCAGTCACACTACACCGCATAGCGGTAACGGACGCCAAACGCAAAGAAAAATGCGGCTGAAAGTTATCCGGTGATGAAAAGCATTTCCCGCTGCTGCTCTCATGATCGCTGTACGGGGCGCATAAAACGTGCAAAACGCACAATGACCGAACGACCAACGCACATATACCGGATGAACGACGTACAGTTAACGGACTTCAACGTACTAGTAACGGATTTGTACCGCACAAAACGTACACGCAGCGTACACTTACGTTACATCCGCTGCATGTCCGTTAGTAGTCCGGCCGTAAATCAGGTCCACCGGGAAAGAACGGACTCGAACCGGACAAGTACAGAATAAGGAACGTACGAGTAACGAACAAAACGCATACCAGCGCGTGGTTACCGTACATCTGACGGACAACTTTATCCGGTGCTGTACGTTCCAAATTTTGAACATGTTCAAAACTTTCCACCGAACACCGCCGGACATCGCCGGACAAGAAGCGCAAACGCCGCATGATAAACGGAAAAGAAAAGCATGCGAACGGACATGGACGGATTGAAAATTTTGTTATGCGTTGGACGTCCGTTAACGCTATACGGTGTAGTGTGACTGAAGCTAAAGTTTTAAAATTTATCTCTGAGATCCTTGATCAGAAAGAACTAAACTTGATGATTTGGATTATCCATATTAATTCCTTATCACCAACTGTTTGGCTCCCCTGAACCTACAGTCCACTTGAGCTTTTGTCATCTCAAAAATAATCTTCAATTAAAGATATTGTACATTTCCCGAATAGAAAACCCTTAGAAGTTGCAATTCTTCTGTCGATATGCAATTGAATTAGTCATATTGTATCAACAGGCGTTCTATAGTTTAAAGAGTGATTCCATTGCAAGGCTACACCCACAAAGTTCCTCAGCGCATCCGCAGGTGGTGGATAAGGAAATCCTAACTGCCACCGATAAGCTATTTAAAGACCCCTTTTGTAGCTTTCCAAAAATGTTATTCGCTGCAGTACGTATATTCCACTTGATATTTGTATGAAGTGAAAGCAAGTTGTTTTAAGCAATCAACTTATTTAACATGTTTCATTGTCATCTAGATCAATGCACTGTTACATGTAATTAATCTTGTGATCAGAATTGACAAATGATTGAGATTACTGAAAAGGGAGATTCCATTGTGTTTTAGGAATCCTACTCAAAATATAACTTGACCAAAACAGTCAAATGGAAGAATCCATTACATGTATTCTTGCAATGATAACAGGGATTCACGAGGTAACAACATCAAACCTTGAAGTTTTATCATTAAAAATGTGATTAATATTTTCACAACTTTAAAAATTTTGTTACACTTTATTTAAAAGTTAAATAATCAGTCATTTTTTGCTTGTGTGTACATGTATTTAGTTTTAGTGGCCGGTCATGTCACAATTGTCATATTTCTATCGGCTTGCTTTGTTTCTTGATATTTGTTTTAAGCATCGTTATTTGTTAATAGCGTCGAGGTAATTATCAAAAGCATCGCGTTTTAAAAGTAAGTTTTTACTTTAGTAAGCCGATGAAAAAACATCATGAATTAAATAAAAAAGAATTTCTTTTCTTGTTACTCCAGGTCCAAATTGGAGGTGAACAGAAAGTTTCTTTTGATATTAGGATTCAATACACATTTATTTATTAGTGATCATTTGATGCACTTCTTCATACTAGTATGAACATCAGTCGATTTGAATTATCCGTAGATATTAGTGGGACGCAAAAAAAGCGTTGGACGGCAGAGGATTCTCGGACTGCCGTGGATATCTACACGGAAACTTTGAGAATCACGTACATACCAGTCACTTATTGGAAACCGTTTGTAATTAATCAAGGTGACCGACTGCTTTCTAATAATACCAAATTGGTCCTTGGGAATAAGTTATTTGCTGCTCGTCTCCTATTTGCAAGTGGTTCTAAAAGCTGTTAACCAGTTGGTTGTATCATTGGTATTTTTTATTTGTTTGTAGAGAGTACCACGCTCGTTGTACGATCAAGTCTTAATTTAATCCTCATTGGCATATCTGGTTTTCCCAATTCTCGTCCTTAATAGAGTGGATTAAACAAAGACGCACGGTTTTAGCAAAAATAATAAATGAAGCATATTTGCTACATGAAGCTCTGGGATAGCATGCATCATAACTTACATAATAAACTGATGTCATCAAAAGATATTTAGGTTATACAGCTTATACTATTGTTAATTTTATGAACATCTAACTACAAAACTGAAACTTTCGGATTCTTTTCATTTCCTTTGTGAACGCATGGTCTATGTGCTCTGTGCCGGCCAACATTCTTTACTTTCTCATTTCCCAATGTTTAATAATACATCTTGTAGGCTTGGGTCATATGTAATATCAGCATTGACTACCGTACATAGCGAGCATCGAACATTTTGCTTTTTGATTTTGGTGGTATTTAGGCCGAATTTTACTTGTTATAATCCGATGTTAGTTTTGTGATTTGTCTCATCGCCAGTTTTCTTGTTCGTTCAATCTGACTTTTTTGTTTTTAATTTGTCTAATATGTTAAAACAGTGTTAAAAAAGAAATGGTTTCCAGGATTCGACATACATAGCTACTCAGCGCGTCCATAGGGAGCGGATAGGTGGCATGGATGAGATCCTTTCGTTAGTCACTATCGTCATCTTGAATACAATTTACGATGTCCTTCACTGCCCTTTTTGGATGAATATTTATTTATTATGACATCAATCTATTTAAAATTAAATCTTTTACTCGCTCCCCTATTTTTGTTATTGTCGTTGTGATGATCAAACAAATGTTGTGAACTTTTGATATAACAAGAAAAGATATGGTTGTAACCATATCGGGGAAACTCAATTAAAGTAATTGGAGGATTAAAATAGAAACCCATTTTGTATTGTGATATGAGAGTTTAATTGTTGTTTACAGCTTGTGAAGATTAGTTTATAACAATTTTTATTTGCTCAAAGAACAAATAGGGATAGGACACAAGTTTTACCAACTTACGAGGTCTTCTCTCATACAATACAATATTAAACAAAAAACATGTACATAAGAGCACGCATTATAGATAAACACATATGTGAAGATATAATGTACTTATGATATTCTATAATATGCTTTAACCAAGTCAGGATCATTTAATACAATCAAATTTTTATGGTTTGTCTTTGCCATGTGTTGCTTTTTCTTCTTTGATATAAGAGAATAATCATCCGAGACATCAGAGTTCTAAACATTTGGTTTCTTTATATAATAATGCATAGATATTAAGGACACGAGTTAAATAATACAATATAAGACATAAAAAGTAAAATATAATACAGAAAAATTTGTGTTAAATGTATTTTTAGTGTTATCTTGTAAAATATATGTTTATATTAATATTTATATTTTGGCATATCTGTTAAAACATATTAAAAACCAAGTTTCATTTTTGCCCCTTTTGGGCCCCTTATTCCTAAACGGAAAAAGGAGGAACCCCCAAAATCAATCTCAGTCTCAGTCATCCTTTTATAATAAGAAAAATTATTGTAAAATTTCGAAGCAGTCTGTAAACCAGAACCAAAGTTATTGTGGAAACAAATAAAAAAGTAGCATTTTACTTCGGGTTTACTGATTGACATGGTACAGTAATTCCATAGAGATTCCGAATAATAACAGCGGACAACACCAAAGGTTGTTGAAACAAAATAGTTATTGGTTAATACACAAGTTCATCCTTAGATGACCAATGTGATGTAGCGACACAATAAAAAAATGGGGAAGCGAGTGAAAAATTTAATTCTAATTAGATTGTTATGCAAGATAAATAAAATCTAAAGTATTTCTTAAGTATGTATATATGTAGCAGGTATCCAGCACATTCCAGTGGATATCATGGGCTTCAAGCATTTCTATCTATTTGAAAGCATCTATAAATTATTGTTTTGTAAACGGTGAAATGAACACGAACTGGTGATCAAACTATTTTATTTTCATATTTTTTATTTTACATAGATGGATGGTGACTGCTTATATTTTCTGGTATCCCAATAATTTTAATGTAATATTTAATCGGACTCATTTTTATCTTTTGATTATCTTTCAACTTGTTGGAATTATTTCGTTTGAAGTCATCATATATTCTATTCCTTGCACCGTAATCCAAAATTAGCTTGTTGAACTTTATAATTAGTATCTTCTAAAAACTCAATTGATTCTCGTCTAAAAATAGCAACTCTTCAGCTAATACCCATATTAATACTATTTAATACGATTTTCTATGGAAAACGCTCCTATACGATAAAATGACTCATAAGTAATATAATGGTTATTGGTAATATACAACAAACCAGACGCTAACCTGCTTATACTCCAGTGCGCGGATGAATCCACATTATTTAAAAAAAAATGCAATCTATCCCTGCAATAAATAAACTGTTTATTAAATAAAGCACCATAGAACTCTCCAAAATGCACCAAAATTGCACCACTGATTTCTAAATGATTTCTAGGAACACCCTAGTTATTTTGTCAATTCACAATGTAACTAGTACTTGCTATGCCCCTGCAAATTCAGACTATTTTGGATTATATGTTAATATGTCTTAATAAAGCCTCTTTAGGGCCTACATTTTCGTGATCACGAATTTTTTTTTCGTTATAACGAATTCCATAATTCGTAATCACGGATTTTTACATTCGTTATAACGAATTTTCATGTTCGTGATACCGGATTTTAATTTGACTAAGTTGACTTTGATGCAGAAGCTTCTTTAGGACCTGCAATTTTTTTATATTTCATTATCAAGAATTCCAGAATTCTTGATAACGAATGTGTAACGAATGTGTAATTCTTTAGAACGAATTCCATAATTCGTGATCACGGATTTTAATTTGTTGTGAAAGACTAACCTGACTTTTGACTGATTACAAAAGGACAGTCAAAACATGCTAACGTTCAATCGAACTGTCTGAATCCACTAACATTCTAGCTGTGCGAAAACCCGCCAAAAGAAAGTAATTATGGAATAAATGTGAGTGCAAACAAATTGATATCCGTTATCACGAAATCATGAATCGATCATGACGAATTCTAGAATCTGTTATAACAAATTTAAAATCCGTTATAATGAATTATATAATCCGTTATAACGAAGTTCGAGATCACGGATTCGGGAATTCGTTTTAAAGAATTAAAATTTGTGATCACGAATTCAAAAATATTGTTGGAGGTCCTAAAGAAGCTTCCATACTTTGATGACAAAGGGACAGTACGGACAGTTTATTACAAAAAAATGTTATGCTAACGAGAATCAAAATATTTTAAGCAAATGTATTGTTTCATATTCAGTACAACTGTATTATACGATGCAGACGACAGCTATTCATCCACGCAGAATATTTAATTGATTATTCGTCTGTACGCTCTCTAAAAATAACTGGACTGCTAGCTTGATGTTCAGCAACCATTCAGTCTGTGTAATGGTAACTCAATGGGTAAGAAAACGTCCCCAGGAAACATTTCAACAATTACACTACTGTTTGTGAGGGAAATTGAAATATGATCTGTCTCACAGATAACACTTGCCTTGTTAGCACGATCGTTATTTCTTTCTGTCCGTCCTTCACCTCTTACACGACTTAAAGTGTGAACAGCATATCCATCCGGAGCACCTGAGATCAGACCAGTTGTTAGCTGGGAATTGTGTTTGCTCATCTAGAAGTTTGATATCTTTTATTCCAATCATTTTATTTGTGCGCGTAAGTCTTTATCAGGTTCTTATCATATTTCTGTCCACATATTCGCGTATTTCGAAATAGTGAATTTCCATTTTTATCCTGTATTGGTATCTTGATTTTTTATTTCTTAACCTCCGCCGTCATCTGCGAACGCTTAATCTTTGAGACGATATTTTTTCTAGTCTTAAAAACGTTGCAAATCTATCTTTTATAATTCCTCATATAAAAACAATGGACATTTCAACGAGATTTTAACCTAAATATTAGAAGATGTTACTGTATCAAAATGTTTTAAACAAATCTACCATTAGTTTTCAGAAAATTCGTGTTCGTGTTCGTTTTGTTTTGCCTTTGAAATAGATCGAAATTAAAGTTGTACTGAACGTCTTGATTTATATTAAAACGTGAATTATTTCCGTGATTTACACAGACGACAGAGATTTTGACATGAAATGAGAACCGAGAGGACCACAGAGAATCTGTCCGAACGACAGAGATTTTGACATGAAATGAGAACCGAGAGGAAGTCTTAGACCACAGAGAATCTGTCCGAACGACAGAGATTTTGACATGAAATGAGAACCGAGAGGACCACAAAGAATCTGTCCGAACGACAGAGATTTTGACATGAAATGAGAACCGAGAGGACCACAGAGAATCTGTCCGAACGACAGAGATTTTGACATGAAATGAGAACCGAGAGGACCACAGAGAATCTGTCCGAACGACAGAGATTTTGACATGAAATGAGAACCGAGAGGAAGTCTTAGACCACAGAGAATCTGTCCGAACGACAGAGATTTTGACATGAAATGAGAACCGAGAGGACCACAGAGAATCTATCCGAACGACAGAGATTTTGACATGAAATGAGAACCGAGAGCAAGGCTTAGACCACAGAGAATCTGCCCAAACAAACTTTGGTTTTTTCTGAGAATGACTAGAAAAATACCAACAATACAGCCAAAATTCTATAAAATTGTAGAATTGTGTTTTGTTTTCAACTTGGAATGATTTGTTACAAAATCTCGATTTGTGATTTCCATATATTGAATAGTTTCTAAGCCGTATATGGATCTTTCAATTTACCAACAAACAAAACGAAATGACATCTTGTAGAACCATTGATTTTAAGATAAACAGGTGAGTGATTCCTTTGACGCTAAATTGGTCATCTGATCTTCTAGAATGACGATTTCATCTGGATAAAAGGATAAAACAATAAGATCCTTAGTGACATCCATTTGTCTGTTGTGACGTAGTTCTGGTGATGATGTATAGACTATTGGGACAGTAGGGAACCATAAGGTAAGACTCGACTGTTTTCTGTAGTGTGAACGTGGTAATTGTAATTACGAGTACATAAGGCAACACGCTCCCAGCAGTTACAATTAAGGCCATTAGCGGTAAAACAATTTATTCAACTTATTAATATTTATTATCAAATAACGGACAATGTATGCTAAAGTTTTGAGTTAAAGCTATGTTAACTGTACTAATATAGGGGGGGGGGGCAAGATAATTTCTGTATGTGTGTTTTTCGCATTTCTACAAGTTTCTTAACTGTTTTTAGAATAAAACAGCTGTTAATTGTTTATCAACCATAAAAAACTGTTATCTGTTTTAAAAATTAACATTGTTATTAACTGTAATAATGAAAATAAAAACCCTGTTTGCTGCTAATAGTAGAAAGCAGTTAACATGGTTAACTGTTTTACAGGTTGGTCTCTGTTATTCCCTCTAAATTTCTCAATTCTGTTGTTATCTGTTTTTTCGATTTTTAAATTCACTGTAAATTGCTGTTATCTGTTATCTTTATTTTAAATTTATTGTTATCTGTTGTTGACCTGTTAGTGGACCCCCTCATGCCCCCCCCCCCCAATATTGTTAGGGATTATTGTTTGTTTTAATCCACGTATTATTTAACGAATACCTTTTGAGTGACTATGGATTGAACTCGTAAATATATTTGGGGTGTTCACAAATGTATATTTCGCGAAGCAGGTTATACCACGTCTGAACACCCAAATTTATTTTACAATCCAATAAAAAAACCAAAATTAGTTATTACTTATAAATAAATTGTATACAAGTAAAGGAAACTGGAACAATTTAATGAACAAAACAACTAATAATGTAATAAGGATTTAAAACTATACGCTCGCAGAGAGTTCGGGTTAAGGTGGGCGTGTCCCAATTCAATTTTTATCGATAAATATAAAAAAAAAATGTTCTGTTGTTCTATCGTTCTTTATAACAGTTTTCCTATTGACATTTATTAAGTCACGACCAATTTTTTAATTTTTGTTCCAGAACAGAGATATTTGTCCACAAGAAGTCAATACCATCATAGAACAGTATCAGAATTCAGATCTGTATGTTTGGGAGTATGACAGGATATGCAAAATTTCTATCTGTGTTTTTATTACTAGAATTAGCAGCAGGTAAGAATGTTTCAATTTCAGTGTCTTTACTAATAATGAAATATCGGGGGGCTTTTTTACAAAAAGAAAGTAATATAAAAGTGATTGTGGGTGCAGAGTTCTAAATACATGGAAAAAACGCACCGACATGCTTAAAAAATACACACCAAAGCGCATCCTCCATGTCAGGGTTGTTAGTCTGCGTTCATTCGTTCGTCCCTTACTTGGGAGGATGACCAAGTCGATTGCCATGAAATACTTTTAACAAAATAACCTAAATAATTATGTTCATGATAAAATCCCATCAGATAAAATGTACGATTTATGCCTTTATTAAATAAGACGAAACTCAGATATAAAATACTAAAAATTTAAAGCAACTGGACTGGATAATTTGGTTCACTTTTTAAAATGTCAGTTGTCTTCGAACTAAACATAGCTATCTTATACACTGAAGAATACATGAAGATGTATTCTAAAAAAATCTATTAAAAATCACAAAAAGTATTTCAAAGTCCAATATAAACTTCTATAGGACACTATCATTACTTATCTTATCCAAAATATTTTTGAAAAAACACATGATAGAAATAATTTTTTACCGTTGTTTGGCAAAATATAATCGAATAACACAACTGGGATCATACTGGGGCGGTTCCCAGTGCTCGACCCACAGAGCAGCCCAGCGCTTCCCCGGGTGGCGGATAGGGGAGACCCTCTCGTTGGGGGGGGGGGGGGTGTCAGGGTCATAATACGGAAAGCCTGGCCGCGACCATAGTGGGTACCGTGTTTGGGGAGTACCACGCTCAAGGCTAAATTCTCCGACCCTACCCAATACTCCGTACTTTACCAGTGGAAGTCAAAATTTTGTTCCCTGTGTCCCATCCCACCCCTTTTTTCAATTGATGTATTGTGTGTTCACTTGTTCTCGTCCTGAATATAGCTGAAATACTGCTCGCTGGACATAAAGCAAACATCCAATCAATCAATCGAATAACACAATATTCCATTCGTGACACCTTTCTTATAAATATTGACAGTGTTGTGTATACTTCTGTGTTACAAAGCGACACTGAAGGCCTTTCATTTGACAGTAGCTTGGATTGTTAGTGTAGTAATTTGGGATATATTTATTTCTTAGGTTTACAACATTATTAAAACTACACGCAAACATAATATGATATTCATCTCCGATACATTGTCTACATAAGTTGTAAATTCTATTATCTTTAGGTACATTATATTATCTCCCAGTTTCATTGGATAGACGTAAATTTAAAGTTTTGTGATCTAAATCATACATGTTTCCAGAAGTCTAATTAAATATTTTTTTCTATTTAAAAACTCTTTTCAAATAATTAATAGAAAATACCACGGGAGATGGAATTTATAGAATTGAACCAGTTGTTCACATAAAATTTGGTTAAACAAATTCTTATTGTAAACTGCCGACTGTTGTGTTTAAAAAAGCCTTACCAGTATAATTAAATATAGACTCTATGTAATTAATCCACTTAAACCTTAAATTCTAATTTATTTGGTTTTTATGGTTTAGGTTAAGCATTAGTCCATACAAAGTACTACAAAGTTTTGTCTCATTTAACACAAGTTTTCTTTAATAAGAGACCATTCTCTGTTTGATAATAATTTCAAATGTAAACCTCTCAATTTCTCCATAAACCAAAAAGTAGGTTTAGTGTTTCTAACTTAGAGAACACTTTTGCAAAATTCCAAGTGGATTTTTTCAATAGTCTTAAGATTCTCAAATCTCCACAGTACCGACCCATATATTAAAATTGGTTCAATCATTGAATCAAACATCTTTAACTGAATTGAACGTTAGTGTAAGCTAATTTGATTATCCGCTTTAAATGCTAATTATTTATTTATTTATTTATTTATTTATTTATTTATTTATTTATTTATTTATTTATTTATTTATTTATTTATTTATTTATTATTATTATTATTATTATTATTATTATTATTATTATTATTATTATTATTATTATTATTATTATTGTATTGATTCTTCACTGCGTTCTGACGACGTAATCCAAATTAAAAATACTTTTGCTTAACGTTACAGCTGTAAAGAAGTCCCAGACACCCGACAGTCATATTATCGGTGGACAAGATGCATCATTTAGTTCCTGGCCCTGGCAGGTTGGGTTAATTTCTTCGTACGAGATATTCTGTGGGGGAACACTGATTTCATACGATGTGGTCATAACTGCTGCTCACTGTCTGGAAGGACGAAGGTATGTGTTTTAAAACGGTCACTTGGTTAATTATTGTTATTATTGATTATGTTTACTGCCACGTTTAACAAAAAGTGACAAATAACATATTTGCTTAAGTGAATGAAACATGTTTTTCTCTGATGCAACATACATCCCAATGCTAATAATAACTCTTTTCTATCTGTAACTTGTTTTTTGCACATGATACAATAAAAAAGGGCAATTCTTTTATTCTTTGATTGTGTAACTGTTTCTCTGAACCTTGTTTTCCAGGAAATTTAATTTAAATGTTGTTTTGGGAGAATACAACCGACTTTTTTGGGAAGGATATGAACAGTATATTCCAGTAAAACGTTATGAACTGGTAAGTAATTATGCGTATTACAATTTTATTTTCTTGTAATTAAATCACAGCAAAAATTTTCTATATTTGTTTTTAAACAATCGATAAGAAACAAATAAGCTAATAAGCAGTGTACATTTCTTTGTATATATGTGGATTTATTTAATTCCGTGGATACAAATTTTAATGTTGTGAGGGGGTACATGATTTCGTGGTTTTATCATATGCTTCTATCAGTCTTACCGGGATGCTTTATTCAGTTGAGTACCGGTATTAAAATTCGTGGTGTTGAGTATTAAAATTCAGCATTCAAAATTCAAAATTTACCCAAATACCACCAAAGCATCACATGAATGAATCCATAACAAAACTCATACCCGTTAGTCTTTCGTTTTGTCAAATAAGAACGTTGACAATTATACCTAGTTCTAAATGGAAAGATGATAGTTATGCATCTACTAACATATTTTTGCAGAGATCCCAAGGATATTGAAATCGCAATTTCGTGACAAAGCCCTACTGATGAGGCCAAATTTGGTTAGAAAGGACATAGTGGTTGGGAAAAGATTTTTAAACTTTTTTTTTAGCAAACGTATAACTTGATAGGAAAAAACGAGTAAAACAAGCATACTAATGTTTGTCCAAAATGGCCAAATACATATTGTATTTAGAGGGCGTAATTTGCATATTCAGAAAAATTAACAAATATAAAAAAAATATTGCAGAAACCCCTGGATTATATGGCAAATAATCTTTTTCATGTTTCTGTTTTGTTCAAGTTTGAAATGGTTTTCCTGATAAATAAATTGAAATCGGTTATTTTAGGAAACTTAAGCAACAGTAGCAGTAACAATTCCAGAATTTTATTGCTATATGTGCCAACTACAACTTTTCACTACCCTTTTTAAGGAAACGATGTTGACACAATCAAAACTTGGCTAAAAACTGTTTCTTGCTACAAAATATATCAGTAAATAATTCAAAATATCAATTAGAGAGAGTACAAAAATTTCAAACAAATCAGACTTGTATTTTTTATGGTTCATTAATCTGATGTGCAACATGTTATTAAAATTCTTGCAACGATCTCCTATTCTATCTTCAAAGTCTGGGTAACTTATATTTCAGCATCCTGAATACAGCAACGAATTTTTACGAGGATTCGACATTGCAGTATTGTTTCTGGAAAGAAATGCTACTCCTTCTTTTCGCGTACGGCCAATCCCCGGTATTGCACAGCAGACGTTGTACTATAAAACGTGTGACTGTTTCATTACGGGTTGGGGAGTGCAGTCATCAGGTACGTCTATATATAAGATTAGTTTTACCGACTCGAACTAGATAAATTTCCGGATTGATTAATGCAGGATTCATCACAAACTGTTTTAGAGTGGAGGACATCCACGCTTTTATCCATACAATCCATGTCGAAATTTTCTTGAGTAAA
This sequence comes from Limnoperna fortunei, assembly GCA_944474755.1. Classification (NCBI taxonomy): domain Eukaryota; kingdom Metazoa; phylum Mollusca; class Bivalvia; order Mytilida; family Modiolidae; genus Limnoperna; species Limnoperna fortunei. The sequence continues at coordinate 79,998,140 of OX104115.1, forward strand.
GCCTGTGATATGCCGGAGGTCGTGAGTGGATCCTAAGTCCATCGAATCATACAAAAAAAAACATGAAAAAATGTACTTACGGCGTAGGTCGTTAACAACTTACATAAAATCGTTCTCTGTTGAACACGAAACTGATTGCCAGGAGGAAGAAAAACGACTCGGAGTTAAAAGTAATGTGGCGAATTAGCTGTCTAACGCATAAAATTTGTTTATTCTGCAAAGAATTTGTTCAGTTTTGTAAAGGATCACGAATATATCATTCTATTAAATGTAATATACCTTACGACAGGACCGTCTATAGACCACTCAGTGTAGAATAGAAAAGCGGTAACATAAAAAGGGGCAGTCGTCAATTAAAGGTGCAGTTCTAAAATAATTGGTCATATAAGATAGGTTAATACAAGTGGTCTCTAGGGCAGACTTTACTGTAAGTACAGTACATAGTACGTTACATACATCTGTACGTAGTACTACTCGTTATTTACATTTTGACAATCTGTTATTTGGCATTACTACTACTTTATTGTAGGCAATCCTGCTGCAACTTCTAGAGACCTTAAGCCAAGTAAGTCTAATAAAATTAAAGGACTATCAAAACTTATAAATTAGTTATTTTTGCGAAAATGTTTTGCACCTACATGTACTAATTATACCGGCGTGTTAACTTAAGGACTGCGGGTTCGAAAACCACTTCAAGGTTTTTACTGGGTATTCCCTTCTCATCTCCCAATTAACAATAAACGCCATTATAAATCTGAGATACTGCTAAAAGAGACATAAAAACTTAAAACAAATAGACAAGATAAAATGTAATAAGATATTAAATCGTTGCATGGAAAACATATTTCATAATTGGTAATTACTTGTGTTTTGAAAACCACCAATATGTGTTCAAGGGCTTTTAGCATCTTTAAAACGTGCACATGACTGTCTATGAGTATAGACAACTTATAAAATGTTGGAAATGCAAAAATAACTACCATAAAATACCCATCCTATATTAAGTATGTCTTATAACAGGTGCCGACCTGTCCGGTAGTATGGCTGTTACCTTACAGGAAGCCCGTATAGAAGTCATAACGAATTCCAAATGTAATTCTAAGAGGTACTGGGATGGACTTGTAAAGACAACGAACCTTTGTGCTTTTTATAAAGGAACTGCAGCTTGCGAGGTAACATAAAGGAATAGTTTAATTCTTAAAACATTCTGAAACACATTTTTTCAAGTACATTGTAGCAGCAATATTCAATTTAAACATAGAGGAATTAACAATTAACAGAGCTAAGTCTGGACTGGGAAATGAAAGTTCCGGGTTGTGTCATGCAAAATTGTGCAATTTTATTGCAGTATTTACACAACACTTTCCAGACTTAATTCCCTTCCCCCACATCCATCGCTTGGTCGGGTTTTTCGAAGTTGAGCTGTACAAACTGCGTGTATCTCGTCTTTGGATAGTTCTGGACTCCTGAAATAGACCGATTGCCTGTTTCTAAAATCGTGAACATGGTAATATTGACATAGGGTTTTCAACTTCCGTATACCATCACTGTATCTGCTACACAAATTAGGACATATTCAAATGTGTTTATGTGATCAAGAATATTTATTGTAATTGAATACGATATAAAACATTAATATTTAGACGTTAGAAATTGTTCAATAAAAGGCTTTTCTTTGAAGTTGTTTAAATAATTATTAAAGATTATCCGAGGAGTAAAATCAACCCAGTATTTATTACAGTTTTGAGCAGTGATTATACTAAATTAAGATTTACGTCCCATCTTTCAAAATAATAATTAACAAGCATTTGAATCATATCACTGTTAACTAACAAATCGAGTGAGAGACCAATACGTAAAAAAATCTATGCTAATTTTTAGATTTCATCCAGATACAGTCATAATTATAGCGACGCATCAAACGCGTCTAAATACGCACAAATATAAGTAGCTGCGAAATTAAGTTAGTTTACAGTATAATTTGGTACAATTGTCAGTTTTCGATTTATAAATGGAAATGTAAACACAATCAAACACAAACACAAACATCGAATTTTCATGGTCTAAGTTTGCTAGTTGTAAGAGATAAAAATTGTTTCGCAAATAATGCAAACGAGTTTTTAACGCTTTAACCCCTTCGATGCCAAAAATGGACTTCAATCTAAAGATGTGAGGAAAAACATCTGTAGTGGACTGAAAGTTCACCGCAAACGCAGCTGGAGCCTAGTGTATGCCAAGGGAATAAAATTTGATGATAAATCTTCTCATCCGCATCCTTTTAAACAGCGTCTTTTTGAGACGTATGAAGAGATATTAAGGGCAAATATACAGTATATTTAGGTTTAGATACAGAAAAGAGTACACTCTAGGTCATTCTTAGGAAACGTATGTAAATATTACAGATATATATATATCATGGTAGTGAGTGGTATTTGCCAAAAATACTGCTTAACTGAATGGATCCTTTTGACTTTGTAAAGTTTGTATTTTAAATTTTTAAATTAAATTTTTGTTTTGTGTCAGTGATAGTATTTTGTACTGACAATTTGTTCCGGCTGCTGATGCCGCCATCTTTCATGTCAATTGCAGGTACTTCCCAATATACCACTGCACCGTAAATGGCATGAAAAAATATACCACGACACAGAGCGAAAAAATTAAAAGTCACTAAAATGCCAATAATAACATTGCTCTTATCAAATAAAAGCCAGCATTTTTATACTTTGGAAGTAATATATATAGTGAGAAGATAAGCAACTTCACAATACAGTCCAAGAACAATTAAGGGAATACATATCCTGGCTTGCAACAGGCCCACAAAATATGTAGTTGAACCGGGTAGAGGTCCTAATTATTCACAATCTAAATAAAATTAAATCTTTCACTTGCTCTCCCCATTTTGCTACGTCGCTGAGTTGTAAGCAGCGACTTAGCAAAAACGGGGAAGCAAGTGAAAGATTTAATTTTAATTAGATTGAATTATCCATCCAATCTGATATATCCTAACAGCAAAGACTTGCAGAAACGTGTCACGCCAACAAAACTGTACCTGTATAAAAGAGAACCAAAAGAATTGATCCTTATTTCCAAACGCCCACACAGCAGGTAAATAAAAACACAAGATTAGTAAGCAAATACAAATACAAGAATGAGGTAGACAGTAGCTGAGGTTATTTAAATTATAAAATTTTAATGCTATCCATGTTTATTTTTTAAGGGAGACAGTGGAGGGCCGCTTGTTTGCAAAGTGAACGACCAGTATACGCTAGTAGGTGTGACCTCATGGGGGTCATCCTCATGTATGAGCTATCCTACGGTATTTGTTGATGTAGCAAAATTCTTCCCTTGGATAGAAGAAAAAACACAGAAGCATCGAATGAATATTCTTGATATTAATATAAATGATACTAAGTTAGAAGTAAACATAGATATATTTCCAGGCAGATAAGACGTTTATATTTCCAGGCATATAAGACGTTTTATTTTTCCAGGCAGATAAGAGACGTTTATATTTCCAGGAAGATAATTATAAGACGTCTTCATGCAAAGAAATATTTTTATTCAGACTTGTAGCATGAAAATAGAACTACACGTAGTAGTACTGTATTGTAAGACTGACCAATACTTCTATAGTATGGATAAATAAACTTTATTAATATAACGTGGTAATATTGAAATATAACCAAGATCACTGTAATAAGTACTAGGAGAACATGGAAACAAAATTTAGCGAATTTTTGGTATAAGTTTAATAAAACTGTGTTTGCCGGGCTTTTTATTGCACACTCCTCATGTGAAAAGGCATATTACATAATCTAGGACACGAGTTTTCATCACGTTTTGTTATTATGTAGCATCCTGAAGCATTATTCTGTAAGGGGCGTCAGTAGACGTAAGGGATCGTTGTTAAATCGTTCTCATCCCGAACATCAAGTAAGAACTACTGAAATGTAAACAGTTAAATTCTTCGCAAAGATAAGTGGGTAATGTGTTTTTAGAGTGCCACCTCCTTGCCTGATAAAGACTCTTTATGGATGTCAATAAGATTAGGCTGGTTGCGGTCGTTACAAAAGGTTCAATTATCCGCCCCTGCTGATAACCCATACCTTCCAGGGACATTCAAAATTTTGTTCTTTTGATCCATATTTACCGAATTGACAACTAGATCTCGTCCTGAGTATAACTGAAATACTTCTCGATGGGCGTAATCAGTCAATCAAGAAAGCAAGCTGACACATCGACCGTTCTGTGCAGGTTTTCCCGGGAAGTGGATAGGGATACCGTTCCGTGATCGACAAGTTGTGAGGTTCAGGGATGTCCATGAACTTTTTGGAGAGTGGCATCGTCCTGAAAATGTTAGATTCCATCCCAATTGGCGCATACCATTAAATATGATTACGGTAGATGATTGGTTAAGGTAGTTAGACGTCTTCTATTGATTGATGGTCTGTCAACACTGAGTTTATGAGTTCGAGTCCTACTGCAACTTTTATTAGTTTAGTTTAAACATATTTTATTGAGGATCGAACACAAGTTATCCCAACTTATTAAGTTATCTCCCTTTAATAATATTACAAACTATTACGCAAGATTACAAAAAACTACAATTTTAAATGTATACAGAAAATAAGATTAAAAACGACCCAAATATACAAAGCAATAAATTTAATTATGTATGTAAATTTTATGCAGGAAAAGAATACCAAATTAATAAATAATGGAAAAGGGGAGGGAACGAAGTCAAGCTTTGCAGGAAATGTCTTAGAATGGTGAATGTAACTCATTACATGTCTACAAATTATACTGTCCAGTTCGTCAGTAAGGTTATATCAGAACCAAATAGCAAAATTTGAGTAGTAGGATTAATAATTCGCATCAACAGATATAAAAATTGATTTTTTTACATGTCAGCTTTCCTGTAGGGATCTTTTACAGGTAACCCAGTTTTCTACCAAGTAAAGAACTGAAAAAGTTTTCAAATGCAAAAAACTCCTTTAAACCACACTCACTAAGTAATGCACATTTTATAGTTCAATAATTTCTATCTAGCTTTGTTCATTTTCTTCTATTTCGTGACAGCGCGTCCCTGGATGGCGGATAGGGGAGACGCTCTCTGTATGGGTTGTCAGGTCATAATACAGAACGCCTGGCCGCAGACCGTAGTGGGTAACGTGTTTGGAGAGTGACAAGCTCCCTGCACGATAAAGGCCTCTTTTGTAGATTTCGAAAAAGAGTAGGCTCATTGTAGCTGCTACAAAAGGCTAAATTCTCCGACCCTACCTAAAACTCCATACTTTTCCAGTGGCAGTCTAAATTGTGTTTCCTGCGTCTCATCTCACTCTATTTTTCCTTTTTTTTTTGTTTGTTAACTTGTTCTCGTCCAGAATATAGGTGAAATACTGCTCGCTGGACGTAAAGCAAACATCCAATCAATCTATTTCTTGGTATACCATAATGTTATTTTGGTCGTTTTAATAATCCGGTAAGTTCTGCCTTACTACGAAGGATGTCGCCTGAAGGGACCTCTGTGGTCAAGATAATTTATTTGCCACACGTATAAGCACTAGTCTTGTATCGGTACACAAGAAAAAAGGAAATAACAACAAAAGCCGAAGTCAACGGAGAATAACACATCCAGATAACGACAAACAAACAACGCAAAACAACAATTAAAACACAAAAACAGAAAGTGAGTAGCCTGGACCCAATAAAAATAATGGGTGCACTGAGGTGCTCCGGGCGAGCAAGCAGTTCCTGTCTCTAATTAGGCTCCCGTCGATATGTTTTACGATAATAACTTAACAGCATATGTGAAAACACATCTAAAACAAACAAACTCACTAACTAACTAACCTGAGTTTAGTTCTCTCAAGTTATCGTATAGTAAAAAAGAAGACCAAACACAACACATTTTAATTTGTTCAATTATAATATATACAGTATTTATGATTTCATTAAGTAAATACATTTCGAACTAAATTAACAACAGTCAGGGTTTTTTTATTTTCTACTATTTACTACAGTAAATTGTTCTCCTTCGAGTTTTAAAAATCGGATGAGCTCTGAAAGGAAACGAAACACTGAAGTTTCAAATTACAGTGTATAAAAACATAATAAAATTGTATAGTTGTAGTAAACTTAACGGGGAAGGGTGACACAATAAGAACATATCAAATTATATTTTGAATCAGCTGCTCCTTTAAGCACTTATAAATTTTATAGTTTTAGTAGTAGTTCATGGCTTCAGGATTCTTGTGAATCCTCGACTGCCAGCTCTAGGCAATCTTCTGAACTTGAGCTGTGGTCGTTCCGGGTTGGGTGTACAGGATTTTTTCTCTAATTGTAATAAAGCGGTTGTTCTGGCCAATGTCTATCTAGTCTTGCGTCAAAGCTATTCACAGTTTTTGCTGACATAACTGATGCTGGCAGATTATTCCAGATGTCGACTGAGCGGTGTACAAATGAATATTTCCTCACATCTAATCTTGGTCGTATTTTGAAGATTTTCTTGTTATGTCCCATTGTTGTTGTTCCATGGTTCATTTTTATAAAATCTGTTACGTCAGGGTAATATTTATTTTATGGTCGCAAATTACTTGTGCATGACGTGTAATCGGGGCAGTAAACAGATATTTGTGACAATCCAAGCATAGATTGACGCTAGGTATGGTTGAAATATGCATTAATTGTTATCATTTCTATAAAATATGTCACATTCAGATTTAATGGAGTTATTGTCCAACGCCGTCGATTGTGAATTTTAAGTAATGATTTTTTTTATAATTCTAACAATCAGAATCATCGTTTTGTCTTGCTTCTAATCCGCATTCATGCTAGATATTTCTAGTTATTTGAACAAGTAATACTCGGAATCAGTTGATATAGTCTGGTGGAACAAGTGAATATTACTACGCATTTTACAAAGTGCCAAAAAACAAATTAAAATGTCTTACCTCTACTTTTATTTTCTATTTTTCGGTTTTGGTTTTTTTTCCAAAAAGTGAGTGTCTAATTCTGTTGACCTGTGTTTGAAATGATATAAGATATTCTACAGCCTAAAATTTTAAGAGCAGTTGAATAGAAAACACAATACGCCGTATAAAAGAAGTAATAATTTCCAAAAAAATGAAAGGAATATTTCAACGAAATAAAAGTCTGGTTTTATAAATAAGACAACGTAACATCAGACAGATATAAAGAACTCGAAATACGATGGACTGTTGAAATTTACACTTCATCGGATATCTTTTACATGTATCAATAACACATCATTTAAAACCAATTCTATTCATGCTGTAATTTATTTATATTAAGTGCTTTGATTGGATAAAAACACTTAAATGGCGTCTTCTCAGAAAATTTATATATCGATATTCCTCTGAGCGGACTTCTTTAAGTATCCAATGTAAACAAGATGGCGTCCTCCTAGCGTATCGTCGGGGAGAGGAGCCATGTTTTCTCTGCCCCAATGATTTCCAATTAAATCGATTGAGATTTCAAATAAAATATAATATAAAAGTGTTTCATTTTGTTTTTTTTCCTCTCAATATTCTACAGAACCGCGATTCCTTTGGTACTATGTTTTGCATATCCCTACGCGTTCCGGCCTAGGTACGTTTTGAGGTCTAGATGGGTTTCTGTAACTGTTTTTGCTGTTTTAAAAATCGCAACGATTATTTAACAGAATTATAAGGATTAAACACTGAGTTTTAGGAAATTATCAATGTGGAAACTCTGCGTCTCCCTCACAAACTTGACAAAGTTCTTCGGACTTTATTTAGTTTTTGAGTGAGTCGCCGGCGTTTACACAAAAATTATCATCATGGAGATTCGCCCCATACATAAGAACTGGTTTCAACATTTTGTCAAAGAGATCAAGTTGACATGTAATGAATAACAGGCGCGGATTTAGACAGGGGCGCACCCCCTTAAAAATATCTTTAAAAAAAAACGTAAGAAAGAGAAAGGCACAAAAACCTACGTAGGACGGGGAAACACGGTTTTTTATTGTCTTCTTACATCATGTCTATGGTGCTATGTTGTAATTTAAATTTCCGTCGTATTTTAACGAATCTCCGGTGATAGATTATAACAGTTTTATTTTTATTTTATTTGTTTAAAAACAATGAAAAAATTAATCGTTCTCAAGTGTTCCCAAGTTCTTTACAGTAAATGTTTCAATATTTTTTTTTTCGAACGAAAGGCATAGTTAAATGGTTAAGCTATTATACATGAAAATAGTAATGACAAGTAATGAACTAAAGCGTAAAATCGTAGAAGATTTATGAAGACCATGTACCTAGAATTTCAACATGTTCAAATAATAAGCAGCTAACAAGAACAAATACCCGTCCGAACACTCTCTAAAATGACCAATTAGAAGCTATCTCTTCAGAGCTTCCAGGTGGGCTGCGCCCCCTGCGTCACTACCAAGCCACTGCCCTGGACCCGCTCTGGGCCCCTCGCCCACTTGGCGCGCCTCTCTTACTGAAAATCCTGTATCCGCGTCTGAATAAATTATGTGATCGTCCTGATTTTAGTACTACAAACAATGCTTTTGTGGCTTTATTGAAAGCTACCTATTGTTACATTAAATGAGCCATATCTTGACAACGTAACACCTAAAAATTAAATTATTTAGCTATTTCTAGTTCATAGCTATTCCTAAAATTTTAGTCTATTTTAAATCCTTTCGAAAATATCTTAATTTTGCTCTTATCAATATTAAACCTAAGCTTCCAGCTGTTGCAGTAATCTGAAAAGATTTTGCATATTATTTTCATCTTTGGCCAACAAAAAAGTATGCATAAAACAGTGAAAATAATCGAATATACATATCAATGTTTTCATCAATGTCAGTGGTTATTGTTTCAAGACCTACATATCACAACTTGATAAGAATGAATCAAGGTTTTATAAAATGGAAAATAAAATTGTTTTTGTTTGTTTGAATGGTGTTTTAACGCCACTTTCGGCAATTTTTCAGCTATATCATGGCGTCCAGTTTTTATTGGGGAAGGAAGCCGGAGTACCCGCAGAAAACCCCCGACCTGCGGTTACACCATTAGGGTATGGAAAAGAGCGGATGCCTCACTGTTATGAACAATTCTAGATTTAGCTTTATAATAAAGACTAATAATTACTTTGTACATTTTACCGTTCATATTCTTCAACAAAAGCATTTACCACAAGCTTTCTCTCCACACTTTGCAGAAACACTTTTCGAAGTCAATAAAACAACAAAATACTTTCTTTCGTTGATACATTCCAATAATTCAAATTCTTCCTAGAATTTGTTGAGTCGCTCATATATAATGGAAGTAAAGGGTTTATTTAAACAACTCAGGATCGTAATAGGTCTTAAGTTTTTAGTTTCAAGAGGGTCACCCTTATTTTTATAAATTGGTTTAATATCCCTGGCCAACCAGTTCTCGAGTATTATTCCAGTTTCAAATATTAAGTTGAAAAGGTATTCGTTAGTCCCTATAAACTTGTCAGCCATCGATTTAATATATTAGTTAAATGCTTATTCTTCCGTCTCTTATTCTTCAGAAATCTAATAGTATCATCTATCTCGGGAGCTGCATTCAGTTAACATAAAAAGTCGTATAAAGATTCTAAGGGAATATAAGGCTCCTGATGTCTGTCACCATTAAGGAGCTTCCGCAATTCCATAGGGTAACTCGACTTAAGTTCGTCCATATCTCTCGAGACTTTCATTCTGTCTAAGCGCATATCTGTCTCCATTGTTTTTTCATAAGCCTTTACAGCTTCTTTACTCTTACTTTATTATCAAGTGTTTTATGTTTTCTATTTGCTTTCTATAAACACGCCTGGTACTTTTACTTGACTTACCAAGGCTTAGTATTCAATTGTTTAGTATGATATTTTTGGTATGTTTTGCAGTTTTAAAAAAATATTTTTTATGTATTTTTGCAGACATAGTCTTTGATCCAAAAGTGTCTCTGGTGGCGCCTATAGAAATATTACAAAGTTCCAAAGTAAAATCATTTACAATACTTTTATCTATCATAGTATATTGAAGCGCTAAAGGTTTTTTTTATTTACTAAATAAAGTATTTCTCTGTGATTCTGATTTGGAATTCCGCTTTCTTTTGATTATCCCATTTATAACTATTCACGATGACCTAGGTATTTTGCGTATGTATCGAAGGTCTATCCCTTGTAAAAGAATTCAAATCTTTGTGATTTATATAGCGCAACCTTATATATTAAGAGGAGAATGGGTTCTGAACTCCAACTGCAAAATTAAGAATAGATGATAACATATTTACATTTGATAAAGTATTCTACTACACTAACATTTTAACATGTACATTTACCGTGTATGGCGTCTACTCCTATTCTATCATTTACAAAAATAATAATAATAATTTTTATTAAAATTCAGCAGTTTATTCCGTATTCTCACAACTACTCCTATTTCTAGGAATGTTCAAATTACCCTGTTAAAAATTGGGTCGTTAACACCATTATTTTGCTCCTATTCATCGACAAAAGCAAAATCGTCATCTTAGGATGTTCTGCTATTAAAGTATCTATCAGAAAAACGTATCTATAGCTTAATAGTTAACCTATATTTTGAATATCAACTCTTAATCATAAAAACCTGAGTTTCCAGCATACCTAGTGCGTATTGTTTTCTGGGAGGGGGTGGGGCGGGTGGGTGCACAGTTCCAAAAGGAAATAGCCATTTAAAACGTAACAATTCGTGTGACATCTTAAACCATGACATCCGTTCATAGTGATTATCAATAGGGACAATGAACTTTTTACGTGAGGATTTGAACCCAACTTCTATCCCTCACAATCTTAAAAAAAATAATACCGCTGTAGTCTGATATCGTCACATATGTCAGTTTTAGTTTCAACAAAGCAATGTCATTTGATTTTAACAAAGTTGCAAATTCAAGCCAGATGATACTGTAACCTATGTTTTAATCCACACAAATAACAGTTTTAAATTGTCAATAGAGAGAGGTTCAAAAATTGCATTTGAATCATCTGAACAGATATTAGTATAGCATTGCGTTATTTCTATCGGGTTACTTTTAATAAGTATCGCGATACTTTCAACTACTATCGCGTTATTTCTTAAAAGTATCGCGATACATCTTCAAAGAAACCCGTTACTTTTGTTTTTTTTCAGTTGTAACGCGATACTTATTAAAAGTAACGCATTACTTTGAAAAAGTATCGATACCTTTCATTTCGTTTCTTGAGAAAGAACCAATTAAAATACACCCACCAGTAAAATGGTTACTGATGGTTGGTTGCTGGTGCGAATAATGTGCATTAATTCAGACAGAGATAATGTACCTAATCTTCTTCTTCTTCTTTATGGTTTCCAGTATTCCATCTAAGAGATGATTAATGACTGGTGCATACGTGGCCTATTTACAAAAAAAATGAAAATTTGTTAATTAAAGATAAGGAAGTGCAATGAACAAGCGTAGGTGATTAAAACTATGTACACGAGTTGAATATAACTTAGTGGAGATTGGAGAGGACAGCTGGCGTTAGCTGTTCTCTGAAGATATCGACAGAAGAGGATTGTATGATTGTAACTGGTAGGAGGTTCCATTGAGTAATTGTATGAGGGAAGAAGGAATATCTGTGCGAGTCTTTGGATGTGTGTATATGTCTGAAATGCAGTGAGTGGTGCAGTCTAGATCGTGAGTCTGGTGGAATGAGAATTGTGCTAGTTGGTATTGCAACAAGTTGATGTGTGATTTTATACATCATAACTAATCGTGTTCGTAGCCTACGTTCAAGTAATTGTGGCCAGTTTAATGAATTTATCATTGAAGATACACTGCTGGTATTGTGGTATCGATTACAAGCATACCTTCTTAATGAAATGTTTAATCATAATCTAAATATGTAGGACAATGCCAGGCCAATTAAATAATCTTTAGTGCTACACCAAATTTATATATCGCGAGATTTGACGACAATCAAATATTTCATCTGTAAGGCTTCTTCTGATTGGTAAATGGTAAAGGAGCTGAATTTCAAGGTATCGCGATACTTTAATACAATAAATAAAAGTAACGCGTTACAAATGACAAGTAAAAGTAATGCGTTACTTTCAAGAAGTATCGCGATAATTTAAAGAAGTAACGCAATAGAAGTTGAGAGTATCGCGATACTTGTTAAAAGTAGCGGTATAGAAAAGTAATAGGATAGAAATAACGCAGTTTTGACATGAACGGCAACTAATACAAACACTGTTCCCTAATTCAGCTGATTTAAAACTACCCCTCCGGCTGTCCTTGCGATGTTCCGGGGTTGACCCATATACAATTGACCTTTCGCATGTCAAGTTTTCTTTGGGGGACCCCTGCTTACTTTTTAATAAAGACTGGATTCTATGATATAGCTATGAATATGATATAGCTGAAAAGTTGCTAAAATTGCCTTAAACACCAAAGAAACGAACAACCACACCCCCCGAAAGATAATAGCTATTTGGACAGAAGGGACCTTGATGGCCTAGTGGCATTGTGCGCACTTTGCAAACACTGGCTTTCTTCTGAGTTCCAGTATATTTTACTGCAAGATGACGTAGAACTTAATTAATAGAACAATAAAGGTTTTCCAGCTTTTCTGACCGTCGGAAAGCTTTTAAAAAACACAAATCGAAACGATGTCATACGGATGAAAATTGCTGAAAGTTGCGCAAAATATACTGTGGAAGGGTTGATCGCCTAATTGCATAATAAACATGATTAACAAACACAACACATTTTAATTTGATAAATTATAAATAATTATAATTTAATAATAGAAAATTTCATTAAATAATAAAAGACACTAATAAATATATTAATAATGAACACGATTTTTTCGACTATTTACACTAGTTTACCATTGAGTGACGTCAAAAATCAGGTATGTGAGCTCTGCAAAGAAACAAAACAGAGATTAATATTATCGTGACAAAAAATAGAGTTTACACGTTTTCCGAAAACAGAAAACATATTTTGCGACTATCGATTCATAAATTGATGATATTTATTGCTAAAATATGGTTTAACTGTTATATTTATTATCAAATACGTAAAACAAAAGTTTTAAAACGCGTAATATTCAGTCTGAAGTTGATTGACTGTCTAACGCCATCGGTTGTGGATTTGATGCCTTTAAAGTTCAACATAGTCCAATCAGATTGTCGTTTTAATCAACGCTCCAGTATATGAAGAATATGAGATTTTTTGTACTTGTTGTATGACGAGGACACAGATAGGTTTTTGACTTACTTCAAATTATTAATTCATATTGATGCAAGCTTTTAATAATAATTAAAATTGTATTACTCGGAATATAGTTTAAAAACTCTTATCCTGCTGGAATATTGCTAACAGTCTATCGTCCTGCTGGAATATTGCTAACAGTTTATCGTCGTACCAAAAGAAAAACAATGTTTTTTCTTACCTGTGCTTTTATTTGCCATTTTTCGCTTTTCTTTTCTTTCCAAAAAGTGAGTAATTCTGTTGACCTGGGTTTGAAATGATATAAGATATACATATAAAGAAATAAAAGTCTGATTTTATAAATAAGATAAAGTGTATATAAGACAGATATAAAGAACTTTATATTCGAATTAAGTTTGCGGAATACTGATAAACTGTGCTCATGAAGTTTACAATACATTGGATAACATGTAGCAGGTAGCCATTACACACAACTTTTTAAATTCGACCATTTTATTATTTTTATAAATGATTACTGAAAGATTCTTCAAATACACAGGAATTTGTATTCGATCTTCACAAGTTTTTTCAAGTTAAATATATTGTGCATGGTTTCAAAATAAATGTTGGTGGTGGTGATGCAAGAAAAAGAAGTGTTTACTTACAATGTGAACAAATGCAATGCAGAAACAGCCGCTTTGTTCAATAACTTCTTTATCTTCAATTATCAAAGCACTTTCCTTGACTTTTACTTCGGAGGCTGCAGTGGACAATAACCCAATTTTGTATGAATTTTGTATATTTGGAGCTACACGTCTAGTATTTTCTGTTACAGTATTGGTTTCCGGTTCTGCTGTCTTGGATACATTTTTCACTGCAAGTTCTTCGTTTACTGTGTCATTTTGTTTAGTTTTCTCTAACTCGGTCGACCAAAGTCCAAGTTTTCTTAGACCAGTCTCAAACTCTGCCCTTGAAAGGTCCTGGTATATGTCCAGGAACCGATCAAACTCTTTTAAGTAGGCCTCAAGCTCAGGTCTTCTCCTGCCATAGTTGTAATTTTGGTCTCTTCCCGTTTAAGATATTCGTCGCCTTTTGAAATTTCTGCGCAGTAAATTTTCATTGCGTCCTCCAAAAAAAGCCCAAGATTCGTCCAATTTCTCCTTATCTGTTTTAAAACTTCTCACGGGTCTGTATGTAGATTCCATTCCGTCAAAATTCGAGTAAATAAATTGTGCATGAAAAAATGTACCGATGGCCCGCAAATTACTGACGTTACCCATTTTATGGCGTCTAAATGGTCGGCGTTCGGCAATTGATTTGTTGGCTTAATGTAAATATATATGGAATGCGATATTAAGACATGGATGTGATATAGGGTATGCTATACATCCATGTCTCTATATCGCATACCATGTATCACATCCATATCTATATATCGCATACCCTAAATCACATCAATGTCTCTATATCGCACATCCTATATCTCACCCATGCCCATGTCTATATATCGCATACCCTATATCACATCAACGTCTCTATATCGCACACCCTATATCTCATCCATGTCCATGTCTATATATCGCATACCCTAACTCACATCAATGTCTCTATATCGCACACCCTATATCTCATCCATGTCCATGTCTATATATCGCATACCCTAAATCACATCCATGTCTCTATATCGCACATACTATATCTCATCCATGTCCATGTCTATATATCGCATACCCTAAATCACATCAATGTCTCTATATCGCACACCCTATATCTCATTCATGTCCATGTCTATATATCGCATACCCTAAATCACATCAATGTCTCTATATCGCACACCCTATATCTCATCCATGTCCATGTCTATATATCGCATACCCTAAATCACATCCATGTCTCTATATCGCACACCCTATATCTCATCCATGTCCATATCTATATATCGCATACCCTATATCACATCCATGTCTCTATATCGCACACCCTATATCTCATCAATGTCCATGTTTATTACATTTCGTAATTTTAGTTTCCATTTAAACAATGTATCTTTCACTAACCGATATTTTATGATATTGCACGATTGTGAGGTTTTAACTACAAGTGATATTGCACGGCTGGCCATTTTGGTACAAGAATGACATCTAAAAATTGATTAGCCGTGCAATATCACTGGTAATCAAAGATAAGCCGTGCAATATCACTTGTAATCAAAACGTCAGTCGTGCAATATCACAATATGTTAATGTTTTTAAAATATTCACTTAAAATTGTTTTCTGCAGCAAAATATCGACAAAATTTAACACTAAAAATCATATAGTGACCATGATAACAAAATGCATGATTATAAATTCTTGTGTATAAAACAAATTATTAAGGAGATGGTAAAATGTAAAGTGAAATGAAATAAAACAATTATGGCAGCTCAGTGCATGCGATATCATGTTTTATGGAACACTTAAAAGGAATATCCACCTCGGCCGTTGGCCTCGGTCGATATGTCTTTTAAGTGTTCCATAAAACATGATATCGCATGCACTGAGCTGCCATAATTGTATACATGTACTATATATCGCATACCCTATATCACATCAATGTCTTTATATCGCATACCCTAATATCACATCAATGTCTCTATATCGCACACCCTATATCACATCAATGTCTCTATATCGCATACCCTAAATCACATCCATGTCTCTATATCGCACTTCCTATATCTCATCAATGTCCATGTCTCTATATCGCATACACTATATCACATCCATGTCTCTATATTGCACATCCTATTTCTCATCCATGTCCATGTCTATATATCGCATACCCTAAATCACATCAATGTCTCTATATCGCACACCCTATATCTCATCCATGTCCATATCTATATATCGCATACCCTAAATCACATCCATGTCTCTATATCGCACACCCTATATCTCATCCATGTCCATGTCTATATATCGCACTATGGTTTGGGTCGTATGTCCGTATTATGACAGGACAACATCCCGAAACCAAAGGACATAATCATCAAATGGGTTCTCGTGGGGCGTTGGTACACTTCAACTGTCGCGGCAAATCATTAGTTACGTAATAATGTTTTTCGCGTGTAGTAGTTGTTTCTAGCTGAAACAGTGATATAATATCTATAATACTTATATTACGACATATGTGCACGTTCTTTCTTTTATCCAGCGTGAAGCAAAAAAGCGCTTTTTTGTTGGCTGGTTAGAGTGCAACTTCACAAGATGTCCATTAGGAACTAAATAAAATGTTGGTTTTTTTCTGAATCTGATCTGAATCTGAATAAATACGATGCAGGACCAATACTGGTATAGACGCATCGGAAGAGAACTGCTGCTTTAGTAGCAGGTCGGTAGAGCTTCCTTGAAGCTATCAATTGTCTTTCTGCGCACTGTGTCTTCCGGTAGCTTATTCCAGTGGACGATTGTGTCAACAAAGAAAGAGTTCCTGTATTGGTTGCATTTGGAGGATGGTACAATAAAAGTCCTAGTGTTGTTTGTTTCCTGACGGTCTATGATGTTATTAGTCAGGCAGTCTTTGTATTTAACGGAACGGATTTGCCTCTTTGGTCTGGCTGGTCTGATGTAAGATTCCTGGTCTATTGCTGGTAATAATCCCTCCACTATTTTGTATAGGAACACTAATTTTGCGTTGGTTCTTCTGACTCTTAGTGATGGTAATTCAAGTTCTTTTAGCATGTTCGTAACTGCTCCATCTTGGCGGCTTTTGTAGTCCCCTGTGATGAATCGTGCCCCGTTTCTTTGTACTCGTTCGATTTTATCGATGTCCTTTTGAAGATACGGATCCCATACAACTGATCCATACTCCAGCACGGATCTTACAAGTGCAATGTAGGCTGTTTTTCGGCATGACATAGGACAGTTTTTGAGGTTGCGTCGTATAAATCCGAGGGTAGAGATTGCCTTGCTTACGGTTTTCGCAATATGTTTAAACCATCCCAAGTCTTTCGAAAGGAGTACGCCTAGGTATGGGTTTTCTGTGACCTGTTTTAAAACTGTGTTGTTGAGGTTGTAAAGGCTGTTGGTTTTTGCCTTAATACTCATGACATAGCACTTTGTGGCGTTGAAACACATTCCCCATTTTAATGCCCATTCTTCCAGGCTTTTCAGGTCGTTTTGAAGTATAATGTGATCTTCATGGCTTTTTTTTGATAGTTCGATAGAGTAGACAGTCGTCTGCGAAGAGCCGTACTTGAGATTTCACACTGTCGGGTAGATCGTTGATGTGACACAAGACCAGTAAGGGTCCAAGAACCGTGCCTTGTGGTACACCAGATTCTACTACTGCATTGTTTGAATGTTCACCTTCAACTACTACCCGCATTTCTCTTTTGGTGAGGAACGATGTTAGCCATTTGTGGATGTTTCCTTTGATACCATACTTTTCTAGTTTATGAAGTAGTCGGTCGTGGGGAACTGTGTCGAATGCTTTGGAAAAGTCAAGTATTATCACATCTGTTTGCTTGTTTTGATCGTATGCTTGTAGCAGATCGTTTAATGTTACAATTAGTTGTGTATCGCACGAGTACCCTGATCGAAATCCATGGTTTAAAGATGTAAGGATGTTGTGCTTTTCTAGGTGCGATAGCATATGTTTGCAAATGATATGCTCCAATAACTTGCAAGATACTGATGTCAGGGATACGGGTCTGTAATTTTCGGCCATGTGGACATCCCCTTTTTTGAATACTGGGGCAACGTTTACGTTTAGCCAGTCCTCAGGAAGTTCTCCGCTGTCTATAGAGTATTGAAAAAGTTTGGTAATTCCAGGTGCAAGTGAATTGGCGCAGGTCTTGAGAATGATGTTTGGAATTTTGTCTGGTCCCATTGCCTTGGATGGATTGATGTCTTTAAGCAATTTAAATACTCGTTGTTCTCCTACTTTTATGGATTTAATGTTGAGGGTTTGGTCTGTCACAGGTGTCTCAAGTGAGTTTGTTGTGCTTTTAGTAAAAACAGACTTGAATTGGTTGTTTAGTATATTTGCCTTCTCCTTGCTGTCATTTGTCATGGAACCTTTGTGTCTTAGCGGGGCGATGCCGATGTTATCTTGCTTCTTTGCTTTTGCATATCTCCAGAAAGGTTTACGATCGTTCTTAATTAGGCCTTCATTGATGATGTTATTAATGTACTCATTCTCTGCTTTACGAAACTGTTTTTTACATTCTCTTTGATGTTTTTTGTATTTAGTCCAATTGCTTTGATTTTTTCGCCGCTCTGTAAAGCCTTTCTTTTCGTCTTAACATTCTTCTCAGACTTCTGGTCATCCAAGGAAGGTTGTTTTTCCTTTTAAATACTTTAGATGGTATGTTCTCATCAATGATAGTTTTTAGTCTTCCTTTGAAGTGTTCCCAAATATCATTCAAGCTGCTGCTTCCCCTCACCATTTCTTCAATTTCCTTACATATTACGTCTATTTCTTTGTTTATGTTATCCCAGTTTGCTTTAGAATATAAGAAGCGCTTCTGTGGTTTGGTCTTGTTGTATGTTGGTTTTATTAGCGCATCGGTGATAATGATGGCATGGTCTGATAGTCCAGGAATATTTGTTGATGATTTCACTAGGGATGCATTCGTGGTAAGTACTAAGTCCAGCAGGTTGTTCTCTCTAGTCGGTGTATCATGGACTTGTGTTAGGTTGAATTCATTGCATATATCGATGAGTCTCTGTTGTACTTCTTTATCAGTAGCTTTGTTGTTGAGAGCCATGTTGGTCCAGTCGATGTCCGGGCAGTTGAAATCACCAGCTAGTATGAAATGCTTCGGCTTACTGCTATTGATTTTCGTGATTGACTCAGTTAGTTTCTCTAGATCTTGTATGTTTCGGTGTGGCATATAGAATGATGATACAGATCTTTGCTGTTTCTCAGTTTTATTTTGACCCATTCAATTTCGCAATCAGTAACTGCTTCCGGTTGTTCTATAGATACGAGGTCAGAGTGAGCTGCTATAAAGACACCTCCTCCTAGAGTCCCCCTGTCATTTCGGTACACTTTGTAATTATCTGGGAATATCTCGGATGATTTAATTGCTGTAGGTGATGGTGGTTTGCCCGGTTTGATGCCCCGTAGCCAGGATTCTGTACCGATGATAATGTCTGGTTTGGTATAATTTATTACTGCTGCAAACTCAGATGTTTTGTCTCTCCTTTTTAATAGATTCAATAATTTTTAAAATTTAAAAGTGGTAAAAATGAGCGGTTTTAGCAGAGACGAGTAATGAAATTGTATGTCTCTGGTTTTAGTCGGTTTATGAATACCAATTTTGCCAATAAAGGCCTTTCAGCGGATTTATTATTAGTTCTTTAAATATTGTTGGTGTTTGTGCACTAATTAATCTCGATTAGTCACGAGTCTGACGTATCTGTCTCCGTTTTTGTGCAGATTAGTTTCAATTAGTCGCGAGTTTGGCGTATCTGTCGTCGGCTTTCCGTGCAAGTCGAAGTGGAATACTTTAAACTCTATTGAGGTGATTTTTACGGAAAACGTGTTTGCGGATCGGGGTGTCCCGGTTTGGTACGTTTCAGTTTGCACCTTGTCTAAGCCTGTGCAAAAGACCAAAATATTAACCTCTACCAAACTCTTAATGCATTTATATTTTGTTTTGGAAATTTTATGGCGATTTGGTCCATCAAATCTTCGAATGATCTATTTTTTTGTTTTTCATTATAATTTGTGTTGAATATATGGTTTTATAGAACCCGTATGATAGAGGCGACTGACGAATTCAATATTGTAGCACTTACAGTAATATTGTTTTATTACATAATACCAGGACCATAAACAATTTCTTTGCTGAGAACTTTTTCACTCTCAATTTACTACAATCAAATCTATCCTTTTCCCTTGTTTGTCATGGTAGTTGAGTAAATTCTTATGCTGAGCAAATTATTTTTACTCAAGTAGGTTTTATTGCGCTGGTAAATAAACCTATAAATAAAATAGTTACACTCGGCCCAGATGATAGTGATATGAAATTGAATAGACACTTTTTACTATAAATTTTAACATAAGAAGAAGAATCGGAGAATTTTTGATAATTTTACAGTTATTTCTGATGAAAATGACAAGCAAAGCACCCGTTTTGTTCAATAAAAAACAAATTGTACTCTCGTGATTTGATTGGCTATCGTATATCCATTAAAAACACAAGAGTGCAATATGGTTTTTATTGATCAGAATCGGTGTTTTGCTACGCAATTATAGGAATTGAAATGCCACATACCTTGGTTTTAGCCAATAGGAATATAATGAGTCAATAGATAAATAACAAATCAATCCTTTTCTACAAATCATAATGCCGTAATTAAAAAATTTCTGATATATTATTTAATATATGTTAATGTCCCTAGATTTCAGACATTCAACACTGTAAAAGTATTTAACAGTAAGTAAGTACAATTTTATTTGAATTCGGCAGAAATAAATACAAAGTAACACAAGCTCTGAAGAGCTTTTGCCCGAATATAAAGGAATTGCAGTCATTTCTTACCATAACCAAATAGTACCATTGCTATTTCGTACCCAAAACAACCATTTCGTACCATAGAAATGCTATATCGTAAAATAACTTATTGCCATTTCGTACCATATGTAAACTAATTCGTACCATGCTTAAAATTGAAATACTTTAATGTATAAAACTAAATGAATACGTTTTACAACTACACTGAGTAAAAACTGAGTAAAATCGTTAAATTAAACAAAAGAAGAAATATATTCAACATTATTAATTTTTAAAAGGTGATTTGTGTATAATATAAATATTTTAAAATATTTTTGAACAAGAAATTATTTTTGCCAGCCTTTAATCGCCTGCAAGACCAGCTTGACGATGACGCAGTTAAGCTTACAACATACATTAGTCTGTTAGTGACACGTGATATTTTTGAGACCAACTCGCACAAACAATGACGCGGAGGGATGAACAGGAACAAAAACGCAGGTTCAGACAACAAAGGTCTATACATGCTAGCGCCACTTCTTCAAGAAAAAAATCATTCCTGTTGCGGCTGAATTCTCGACTTGTGTCCGAAGGTAAATTGAAAAAGCTGCAGAGAAAACGCTGCAAAACAACACCGAAAGTATTGAAAACTGGACCCAGTATGCAAATGACGAAATATCATTAAGTAGACTGTTGCGTCTTTGTGCCGGATTCATAATCCTCGGGTCAATCGATTGTGATATAATAATAATAATAATAATAATAATAATAATAATAATAATAATAATAATAATAATAATAATAATAATAATAATAATAATAATAATAATAATAATAATAATAATAATGAAAATAGTAACTAATGTTTAAATAGTTGCTAACCTTCACATATATTTTTATCTGTTTCATTATGTTAGTTTAAACATATTTTATTCAAGAAAATTGAAATGGATTGGATAGCAGGCATAGCCTATATAAATCCTCTCCATTTATGTTGTTATATGATATGTTATGAAGTAAATGATGATGTTTATAAATTAAAAATAATTACAAGTTTATATTTTTATTTACCACTTTGGTCAAAAGAGCAATATGCTGAAAATGCATACAGGTTTTCACTTATACACTTCCCATATGGTACGAAATTATCATATTACACTCTCCCATTAGGTACGAAATGGTTTTAATTATGGTACGATTTGGTTATGGTACGAAGTGACTGATTACCAATATAAACACACAAAACAAGACAGATGACAACAATATTGACAAGACACAGATAACATGTTTACTTCATTAAAACTTACCCCATTTCCTTATAGGTTTAATTGGTTACCACTTGGTAAATTTTGTAGGTTTAAGATTAATGCCTTTTAAAAAAACTGGCGTTATTAACATTTATAAATTGAAAAGTATTGAAATCAATAAGCTAAAATTAATAAAAATTTTAGAGATATTTTCAATCTAAAATTAAGTAATTTTTTTAAATCACATCAGTGGAAACTTGGAAATTTAAATCTATTGAAGGTAATAATAGTAATAACGGTAACAAACAAAAAGCGCCCCAAGAACTAAGTGCTTTGATTGGGTTATCTCACTTTAGTCATTCTTTTGGTTGAAGTTACAATGCGTAGTGACTGTTTACTTTTTTATTCGGAAAGAACCTTGTTCAAAATTATTGACAATGGGGACTGTATTTCAAAGCATATACGCTGAATTATCGAAAGAATTCGAAACCTTGTTATCAGAACATGATGCAATGAACTTTCTCGAAAAGGTTTGCGATATAACAGGCTCCCTCATTATTAGTAATACTAACAACCCGGTTGAATTGCCCAATACACTGAAAATTTGCGGATCATGGCAATCCGTGTCACAGACATATAATATTCTATCGGCATATACGATCATGAAAAGCATAAGTAAAACGGAAGGAGATGAGGTGGAAAGAGATCTTTACAACAACGAAACGACTGATTACCAACCTTCACCAAAAAGGAAAAGGGGAAGACCCTTTAAAATTGTCAGTAAACCTTTTACCAATGACAAACAGTCAAGATTAATAGATCCAGTAAAGGAAAAATCACCATCATTTAGTGAACTATCGGATGTATCAGTCATTCGACAAGATTACAATGAAACAAACCCAATTCCCATTCTTTTGTCTTCATCAGATAGTACACGAGAAATTCCAGTTATTCATTCATCATCGTGTGAAAATAACAAATCTGTGGTTTCAAAAGGTGGCAAGACGCCACAATTAAATAATGATTATGACTCGCATATCTACATAGTTGAGAATGTGGAACATGACATGTTAGAATCTGAAAATATGGAAAATCAAAGCTCTTTAACAGAAGAAAGGAAAGGAGAATTTTCTTGTGCCTTGTGCCAATATAAGACTTCAAATTCAAGAAATTTAGAATTGCATCTTGATCGATTCCATTTCAAGCCAGTTACATGTCATATTTGTGGACGAGGCTTTGGATACGAGAGAGATCTAAAAAGACATTTGATGAGAAATAAATACAGTTGTGGTTCACGTCGCTCAGTTATTAATGAAAATTATGTCAACATCACGCAAATGTCAGAAACTGAAATCAATGAGCTTAAATATGATTCTAAAAGGACAAGAGAGAGATTTGTAGAAAATAATGAAGGAAACTTTGTTTTTAAAGACCATAATTTAAGCATTAAACAAGAACCAATGGATGCTGACGACCATGAGGAATCCACCCATCAAACTTTAACAGGAAAAATAAATTTGCAAACCAACAAAAACTCACTTCATTTGCAACTGCATCAATCGACTCTATCACTAAATTCTCAAGAAAAAAACAGGAAAGATGAAAGTTTAGAGAATACCTGCATTCCGAATAAGGAAGATTTAACAGAAAGCAATGACTCTGTCAAAGTTTCAGACAATACTGGATCCCATTCAACAAATTTTGACCAACAGACTCGAAAGTATCTGTTAGAACATGTAGAAAGTACACAATCTAATGTAGCTTCACCAGTGTTAAATGAATCAATGTTTTTACTTACTGCTAATGTTGATACTGATGATGAGGATGATGATTTTATAACTGGTGCAAATTCAGCATCATTTGCTTGCAAACATTGTACATATACTGCATATAAGCGTCAACATATTATTGATCATGTTTGTAGAATGCATAAAAAACAATTCCCTTGTAGCCATTGTCATTCCATATTTGGTTTGGTTAAAGATTTAAATCGCCACTTACGGCGTTCACATGGGGTTGATATCCCTCTAAAAAATTCAAGAGGAATGGTTATTGAACCCTTGAATAAAACTTTTTAATGTTTTGAAACAAATATGTAAATTTAGGGAATAGCAAAGTTTTTTTCGTGTTTCTACTAGTAATTACATTTTAAAATATATATGTCTACAAGTACATATACATTTTCATAATTATTGTCTAAGGCATTTTTCATTGATCCGCAATGGTAGAACCAAATGTAGAACCATCACCCGAGGCACCAAGTGGGTGCAGGGCAAAGGCCCTTGGCTTTCCAGTTGTAGAGTTGGTGCCCCAAATATTTTCAAGTCCCAAATAAAGATACATGTATCCAGCAAAAAGTTTTAATGTATCAAGAATGTCTGATAGAATGTAATCAGATGACAATTTTCAACTTTCAGGAAGTATGTACAATGTTTACATGTATGAACATAGAAATTATTCTAAACAAAAATAAAAGTAATTGTTTGATACAGTACACATTGTGTGAAAGGGGTGAAAAAAATGAATATTTATCAAATGAATTTCTCGGAAAAATTCTGTGAATATTAAAAACACTGTATGATACTGTATCCCCAATGACAATGGCACTTACTAGTATGTACTGTATGCTTTTTCAATGTAGACAGTTTGTTATATTTAAAAAAAAATAGAATTCACCTTGTAATATTGATACTTATTTTAACCAATTACATGTCCCTGTTTTAACCCACACATACATGTAGTCTAACTGCTATTTTCTGTACATTTGTAGGTGTAAACTAAAATTGACTATGAATTTAAATACTGTGTATCTACATGTACAGCAATTGTTTTTCATATTACTTGCAATTGTACAGCTAGTTGACGAATAATTTGGAGATTGATAATTCATTCAAGTACAGTCATGACAGTGATACACGTTCATGTATTGAACAATTGGTTATCATTTTGTGTTGTTTATATGTCATCATGATCAATTTTTTGCAATAATGCAAAATAGTATTCAAATAAATGTAATAACTGTGTATGTCCAGCTTCTTATATTCACATTTTGAATTGTTTGTTTGTTTGAATGATGTTTAACTCTACTTTCAGCAAATTTCCAGCTATATCATGGCATCCAGTTTTTATTATTGGAGGAAGCCGGAGTACCTGCAGAAAACACCCGACTTTTGGTAGGGAAACTGGCAATCCTTGTTAATTAAGATTGAAGTCGAAAGCACTCTGCACACAGTTTCTATTCAGACTGGAGTTAAGTACACCATGTGCACAGTGAGACTTGCAACCTCGGTGTTAACAGACCACTTGATCAATACCAGACAACCTACCATAACCACATGGGCTGGTCCCATTTGAATTTTGAAAATTAGGACATGTGTCATACATATATATACCAACTTAAGTTATGGTAAGCAAAACAAGTGACAGTTTTAAAATCTAATTCTAACAGTGTTGGGCTCAATTTGTAGACTTATATACTAGTATAGTTATTGAATGTTCACTATGACTAATATAATGTCAAAAGCATTATACTTAATTTTAAAAGGGTTCATATAAGGTAAACAATAGAAACAAAAATTATCGGAAATTATCGGAAGTATTTATTGAATGGTCTTCCATAAAGTTCACGTTTTTTGCTAATTAGCAATTCAAAATGGCAGCCATCTCAGGACTAAGTTTAAGATAGACTCTAAGGGGAAAATTTTAATCTTCTTGTCTGAAACCAGTTAACCAATCAAAATAAAACTTCACCCGTTTTGTTGGATATACCTCTATTAAGTTATGTTTTTTGCAAATCGCAATTCAAAATGGCCGCCATCTCAGGACTAAATTTAACATAGGACCGTATTAGATAAAAAAAGTTTTACAAGGTTTACATGAAACCGCTTTACTAATTGAAACAAAACTTATCACCACTATTCATCAGATTATCCTCTATAACGTTTGTTTTTATGCCAGTCGGAAATTTCAAATGGCCGCCACCACATGACTTTACGCAGGACCCCATAAGAACACTTTTTAACAGGCTTCTGCTCTGAAACCAGTTAACCAATCATAACAACAGTTATTAGGAATATTTATTGGATGGTCCTCTACATTTTTTTTTATGCCAGTAAGACAGTAAAAATGGCCACCATTACCATTTCAGACTTAGTAAGTTTTACAGAAGACTCTGTTTTCGAATGCCATTTTTTCCGAAACTGCAGAACTGATTCAGGCCATATTGTATGTGAATTTTTATCCGATGGTTCTCTTAAAAGTTTATGTTTGCTTATTTAATCAAAAGTCCATGCTGGCTGCAATTGTTGGAATTCATTTAACATAGAAACCTACACGATAATGTTAAAATAGCTTCATATCTTTAACTATTGAACCAGTTGCAACAAGACCGCTAGCAAGATTCAGTGGATGGTCTCAACAAAAATGATTTTTTTATGCCAGTAGAAAATAAAAAATTACGGGACTTAGTTTAACCTAGCTCAAGGAAATGCCATCTTACTTGCCTATAAAATCAGATGAGCGATGAGATCCACTGGTTTTTTGTTTTGTTTTTGTTTTTTTGTTTTGTTTTTAACTTTTTCAATTTTTGGTTAGTAATAGATACAGGGCAAATTATTTTAAAAACATTAAACAGCCCTGGAGTAAAATTCATAAAAAGGACTATCGAACTAGAAGCCCTAGATTCCTTAATCCACTTCCATAATATTAATAGGCAAAGCGTGCCAAATCTGTAGAACAATTTAAGAAGTCCCTACCTCCACACCACGTGCTGCTTTCGAGATCGTCCATGTATAAGGGACCGGACACATAGTTTTTTTTCACGGGGGTGGGGGGGGGGGGGGTAACTTGGTATAGGGTAAAACGGTCACAACACCCTAATTAATATTGACCCGTCCCTAAAATCCAATATTTTTGTCTTAACGTACCGAGATACATTGCAGTTACTTCCCTTGTTTACATTAAAAGAAACAAATTAACAAATGCGCGTGGAAGATTGTTAAAAATTTATATAACAAATACTAAATTTAATAAAATCAATTTTTAAAACAAAATCTTGAAGAAATTTGGGAGTTGATTATGTTTTAAATTAAACACTGAAAATAAAATTTAGTATTTTACCTTCTTTACTATATTGACTGGAATTCTATATAGAATTTGGGACACTGCTTGTGGTTGAGTTTGCCGGTTTTTTAGACTTTACTTTTTAGAGAAACGTCTTTTTAGACGGTTATTTTATTGATTGATATTGTGTTTTGCCCTAAGTATAGTTCAGATATATTATTTCCTTTCGGAAATAATTCCCATTTTACATTTACTTGTGTGAATTGTGTTAATTTCGTCAACCTGTTATACGTTCATCATTTGTAATAAAGAAATTTATTTTTACAAAGTAAACAAAATTAAAGCAATATGATGCAGCTTCATATCTCAGATCTCTGTATTATTGTATAAAACAGAAAAACATGTCCCCCATTCTTACTTTTAACTCCTTGTCTAAAAGCACAAACAAGTCATTTTATATCATCATATAACCTATACAAGTTTTACAATTCAATTCAATTCTTTTATTTGTCCGATTTGGTCCCACTGAGGGTATTAAGACAAAGGAAGACCAAAACTTTACAGTTACAATAGAATAACAAGATACTACAATTATGTAAAGTTAGGAATACACAGATTGATGTGGTGTGTTTGTTATGAGTAGGAAGTACATGTTATTAAAACGTAATGTGCTCTTATGTCTAGTCTTATGTTATACCATCACGACTGCTAGAAGAATCTGACCTGCCATGAAACTTTATTGCAAAGAAAACTGATCGTAAATAGCAATAGTGTTAGAACCCATAGCAAGTCCTGCAAAACCCGATTTTAATGAAATGAGAAAGTTGATCAAGATGCCGTAATTGCAGATATATGTTTTCGTTCATAATTGAAAGTAGAACAGTGAGAAATTATCAATTTCAAATTTGATAATTTTGCCCTATTCTACTATTCTATTCATCATTTAAACATCATTTTATTTTTAGATCACCTCACTGAATGTCAGGACATTGCCACCACGATGTACCACATCCTTACAGATCAGTTTTATTTTCCTATTTCTAAAATAGGCCCCAACTAGTAATAATGTCGGAAAAGACAATTTCAAAGATTATTAATAGGACAAGATATACACCCTTGATGTACACCACATACAAAACTAGCATTATTACGTACCAACTTTGTATAATACATGTAGAAAACGGGTAACAAATTTTTATCTGTTATTCGATGATGATGCCTTTCCTGATGTAACGCATCTACACCACTAGATGTGTCTCAGAATTTGAACTGACGTACACATATAAGGAACGACGCTTGGAATTAGAAGACTCCTACTTACTGAAACATTTTAAAAGCAATCTTTAATGCCGAAGATAGAATCGGAATGATGAAGAAATCTTTTTCTCTGCGATTTGTCTAGGGCTGCTTTCGGCCCCTAATAGGTCAATGGGGCAAATCTCTGGGGACCGGATGCTCCAGAGACCTACTGCATTGTTTACCTGTTATTACAAATATGCGATTCGTTATGCGATCAAACTTGTTTTTTCGGTCAAAATGAAGTATAATCTTTGCTCTCGAGCTTCCGCCTGCTCACGTAACCTTAAAATGGATGAAACTAGAAATTGTTAACAATTCTCACTACTTAATATACACCCGCTTCCATTACATCAATGACAAAGCCCATATTTTTTTGTGGGAAACCCCACATATCATTCCGATTATAATGTTAAATATCGGGTGCACAATGGCAGTATGTGACAAAGATTCTAAGTTTCATCAAATTCCATTCAGTAGTGTATGAGGAGTTGCGCATAAGAGAAAGCGTAACGGACTGATACCCCCCCCCCCCCCCCGCTAATCTAAAGCTTGGGTATACAAATAATCAATAGGAGGTAAACAACATACTACCCTTCAGGTATATTTAGGAATGATGAAATAGATCTTCTTTAGTTTGTTATTAGTTTAGTTTGTTATTAGTTGAAATGTAAATAAAACCGTAGTATTAAAAGTCTAATTAAAGTGACATCTAAACCATTTTTTCTCAAACTTGTAACTACGACACAGCCAACATTTAAGAATTCCGTTTGTTTCGTGGCGACTTGGTAACCGATAAGGGTGCTTCGAACACATTTTTCACTGTTTGGTTGAAATTCAAATTGAATGTCTAGTTGATTTGTTCCGATCTTTCATTTCTTTGGATGCTGTAAGTTCCTATCTTTAACATTCCGGATGCCCGTCGTTCTTGTATTTACTTGTCCGGATGCCGTAGGTTCCCCATTCTTTATATTTCCGGATGCTGTAGGTTCCCATGTTTAACATCCCTGATGCCGTAGATTCGAATGTTTACTTTTTCGGATGCTGTGGGTTCCCATGTTTAATTTTTCGCTGCCGTAGATTCCAATATTAATTTTTTGGATGCAGTAGGTTCCTATGTTTATTTTTCCGGGTGCCGTAGGTTTAAATTTCCGGATGCCGTAGATTATTATATTATATTGTGGATTTCGTAGGTATCGCATGCGGTAGGTTCCTATGTTTAACGTCAGCCACCCGAGATTAATGTTTAGCTTTAAGTTCTGCAACGTCATCCTAACGCAATTACGGGAACGTCCAATAAACATTAATTTTACATTTATGCTGCAATCAGCTATAGGGGCCTCGGAGGCCGAGTGGTTAAGGTATTTCGTCTACTATTGATCACGTGACCTGTCAACAGTGAAGTTGCGGATTCCAGTTTCGCTGTGGGCAGGGTGTACGCGACTACAATGTTAATTGACAAGGATTGGCAGTTTTCCTACCGAAAGTCGGGAGTTTTCTGTGGGTACTCCGGCTTTCACCCCAATAAAGTCAGGACGCCATGATAGAGTTGAAAAGTTGCTAAAAGTGGCGTTAAACATCATTCAAACAAACAAATTAACAAACAAAGCAATCAGCTATCATTTTCAAAACATAAAAAATATGCTAAAGTGTCCAATATTTATCCAACGTCTACGATAGCTAACATCAGGGATTTTCGACTAGGCCGAAATGTACTATAATCCGTACTACTACATAAAACATTGTGATTTCAAAATAAAGAAAGCTGAAATTTTAAAATTTTGCTGATAGAATCCAAAAGAATCCGGTACCCAACTCCGTTTTCATGAAAAATCTATTCAATACAATATTTTAAGTAGTGCGGCAAACAGAACTCAACACAAAAAATCAGACAGCAGGCGCAGCTTGGAAATAACATGAAGTAATGCTTTATTATCTGCCGGTTTAAGATTGAATAAAGGTTTTAATCCCACGTGTTTTCTTGACGAAAGCAGTCAAGGTAGTAAAAAATCGCCAATACATGAAAAATAGCTGATAAACTTCATTACATCCCTTTCAAGTCAAGTGCACCTTACTGACATCTTACAAATAGGGTAAGATCTCTCTTCTGAACAGTGACATAATACAGTGATTTCTAACATTGACAACAGAAGATGGAAAGTACAAAATTACATGTTTATTACAAACATTAAACAATAACATTAACACTCAACAATAGTGAGTTTTACATGTTCTTAATTCATTAATATAATGTAAAGGTAAAAAACATAAAACTTCAATTATAATAGATTGTCTAACAGGTATATAACAGTAAAGTCTTTAATGCGTAATTATAACAAGAACCGCATTTTCGGTTCACGTTATTTTTGCTTCGATTTTTAACGTAAAAATGTATACAGAGGTACGATGATCGGGAAAAGCATTCAAGAAATTACGAGTTTTATCCCTTACTGACGGCCCATCAAGGTACAGCGTAAAAGGCACCATAAATTTAATTTACAAGGGAATGTATATGTACATTACTTTTTTTATTGTAAACGTGTTCAATATTAAGAATCGGAAAAAAAAACGAAAAAATAGGCTGGGTCAAATGTTCGCAAATTTCAGAAGAGGATGCGATGCAATCGATTGGGTCGTACTATCTATTTCATATCTATATATATTAAAAAGAATAAAAAACAATCAAGATGATTAAGATCGGAGACCAAACGTATTAATATCGTCTCCAAGTGCTCTGTTTTTATTATTGAAGATTATCTCGCGCATTTATTGCAGATTTATAAAGTAATAATAAACACGTTGAGAGCATAAAGGTGGATCTTGTGGAATACAACAACTTGAATCTTTACCTGGAAACACTGTGATCTATACTATTAATTAAACAATATTTTATCTACCTCTTTCAGGGGTGCAGCTCCCATTAGGGTCATAGACCCTGCTATCCGCTAAAGAGGATCAGCCATAGACCCAGAACCCCGAGCCACATTTAATAGTGTCTATACTTATTATTAGGTCTAGCTACGCTTGACTTTGGCAAAATGACAGGGTGTTGAAAGTTCGGGCGCCTTGTAATATAACATAATGGTACGTATGGTTTATAGAAATATGCTTCAGAAAAGTTTATTGGAGTTGATAAGGCATTATATATTTAAATGGCGGTGGAATATCCTTAGAGTCATATGACATGTCAGTGGATCCAGGACTGTTCAAAGATTTCTGCCCAATCTGAGGAATGTACGATTCTTCATTAGTTAAGTCCAATATTGTGTTATTAGAGTATGGAGGAGGCGGTGAAGTATGAAACTGTGAACCTCCACGTTCATTAAACGTAGTTTGTGATGAATAAGGTAGATGTTGACCGTGACGTTCAATACCAGTCGATAGTGGTGGATAAGGTACATGTAGTTGTTGACCTTGACGTTCAATACCAGTCGATAGTGGTGGATAAGGTAGCTGTTGACCTTGACGTTCATTACCAGTCGATAGTGTTGGATAAGGCAGTTGTTGACCTTGACG
The DNA here is from genome assembly GCA_944474755.1 of Limnoperna fortunei. Taxonomy (NCBI): domain Eukaryota; kingdom Metazoa; phylum Mollusca; class Bivalvia; order Mytilida; family Modiolidae; genus Limnoperna; species Limnoperna fortunei. The sequence goes on from OX104115.1 coordinate 80,029,961, forward strand.
TTTCTGCTTCGTAAAATTCGGCCTAACTTTTGGTTTTGAGGCCATTATAACCACGGAATAAAGATGCGCTTTGTTCTTAAAAGATGTATTAGTCGGCGGCTTTGATTGGAGCATTTTGTGTGTATCCGGAGCCGTTCGTGGAGAAAATTTCTTTCTGATGCAGTAACAGCTAACGACAACAACCAGTACTAACGCTGCGACGCCCAAACATCCTCCTATTATATAACGAACCCGATCTTTCGCTGTTTCTGTGCTTTCTGCAGTTGTTGATGTATCTGAAGAAGAACAGAATTACATTGTATACAAGTCAAGAATTTATATAACGAGCTAATGGGATAGAGGAGACACTCTCGTTGGGATGTTGTCGGGTTATACTACGGAAAGACTGACCGTGGATTGTAGGTGACGTGTTTGGAGAATAGCAAGCTCCCGGCAAAACAGACCCCTTTTGCAGATTTTGATTTTAAAAGTAGGCTTATTTTACACTAAAATTTTCTTTTCACTTTGCTCAATCTTTTTTCATCAATTGGTGTATTATTTGTTAACTTGTTCTCGTTCTGAATACATGCATAAATGATATTTCTACAGGAAAAAAGTCCTTTCGCTTGTATGTATAAAATGTATGTGCATATGTACCTTAAACGCTCCCGACACCAGTCCACAATTCAACTGTCCTTACGAAATATAGTGGACCTATTCCCAAAGACAGACCTACAGCTCTCCCCAGCTCATCCCCAGATAATGCACAGGGATGGCATCGAGTTGGGGGAGGGGGTTAGGTTATAATACAATTCAACTGTCCTTACGAAATATAGTGGACCTATTCCCAAAGACAGACCTACAGCTCTCCCCAGCTCATCCCCAGATAATGCACAGGGATGGCATCGAGTTGGGGGAGGGGGTTAGGTTATAATACGGAAATCCAAATCGTAATCCCATATGGGGTGACGTATTGGGGGGGGCGCAACCCTCCTTTACGTTAAAGACTACTTTTTTTATAGGTTTAATAACGAGTAACTGCATTCTATAGCTATAAAAACAAAAATCTCTGGCCTTACCAAGCAATCTATACTTGTTTTGTGGCATCCTATTACCCCTCGTTATCGACAAGATTACAGAAAAATGCTGCGTACTTAACATTAAGCAATTAATCAATCCTTGTCTACGTGACACTCCAACATGCGTCAATTAGTTGATGTCGACAATGGGTTAAATCTATATTCCTTCATCGGAACAGTCAGCAGAGGTGGCTTAATTTTCACGTTGTTACTTTTTACAGAATTATGTTTTTTTTTTGTCACAAACATGAATATATGTTTATATGACACTAAATATATAATAATTATTATTATTTGAAAAACATACCTGTGGGTTCTCTCCGGTAGTCCGGCCTCCTCCCCGAATAAAGACTGGACATGATATAGCTGGAAAATTGCTGAAAGTGGCAATACACATCATTCAAACAAACAAACAATAAAAACATACCATTTGTGTAGTAAGTCATAACCCATCCGCTGAATGTAACCGAAACGTCAGTGTGAAAATGTATCAAGACATATTTTCCATAGCGATGTTGGAATTCGTAATTGTCCTGTTCTCCGCATATAAAAACCAACCTATTAGTGATGTCTTCACAGGCACCTATAGAATTTAAAATTTATTTACTAAGTGTTATTATGGAAAACATGCATGCGCATTATAATTGTCCACACAGGGCCAATAAGAGAAAATAGTGTCATTATGAAAGTAAAAAAAAAGGTGACCGACATGTTTTTTATAGAATTATCTTAGATATTTCCGACAGGAATAACTTAAGATTTTATGTTGTATGTGTTTTAACGTTGATTTAATAAAATGCGGTTTACAAATAATAATAGAATGTTTTTCTTCAAATTTCAAAACAAAATCAATGCATTTGATTAATAAACAACACATAATTGATCTGGTTTGACAGAATAACACTTTTTTACTAACCTCGAAAAACATTCTAATTTCTTTAATGAAAAGTGTATTTGTATAGTAAGTTGGGTAATACAGTATTAAGAAATGTGTGTTTTCATATTGGTCTTGTTAACAGTTGTTCTAGATCTGTTGTTATTGGCCTTGAAAGGCTGTAATGTCCATCGGCGTTGTCTCGGGCCATACCATCTATCCTCTGTCATTATTACAGCCCACAGATATATAATGTGGCCCGATTATGAAAACACCCATTAATTAATACCATAATTATTAATAGCATTTATGTGTTATTTACTTGCAAAACTTTATATTGGAGATATATCAACACGCAGTGTTTAAAACATTTTATAAACTGTACTCTTCTACTTTTTAAGGTTTATTTGTAGAAATATATATTTAAAAATAGCAACTTGAAAAAAAACCATTTCTCATTTCTTTAAAGAGTCAAATATCGACCGAATAAATATGTAAAATGTTACAATTGACCCTGATGGTAACCATATTGTTTGTTTCATATGTGGTTTAAAGCAACCTTCAACAATTTGTAACAATATCATGGCGTCGTTTAACTGGGGTTGGTACCAGTTTCTTTCCTAATTGATTTATTTTTTTGTTTTAATTATTTATATTAATTAATACAACTAAAATACTGCACGCTGAAAGTGTCATATATGTGTGAAAAGGTCCTCGTGAATTGCAGACAGATGTGATCAAGACTTGCTACAAGTCTCATTTCCTATTATGGAATTAAATCTGAATTTTTTACATTTCCTTACTATCCACCAATGTACACAAGTAGATAGCATATAGAAAATTTTGGTAATAAAGATGTTACTCAAAGAGCAGGGACTTTGGCAAGACTAATAGGTTATCCCCTCTGGGTCGACGGATTCCTACATCTCGTATAACTGATTTTCTACTCCAGAATTTCTTTCGTTAAAATTAATTAGTGTATCTGTACTGTACGAGCCTTACACATATTTTATTGACGAGTGTAAAATTCACAATTATTCAGAGATACATTTACATAATAAGAATGCTACTTTTTCGACATACGAATTTCAATATTGAAATCGCCTGAATATAGCTGAAATATTGCTGCTCGGGCGTTAAACACCATTAATCAATCAATATTGAAATCGCCGGATGTCTGCATTGTATTATGTATACAATTGTTGATTATACAGAGGGCAATGTCATAATATCTTGACTGTTCAAGGGAGAGTGGTATTGCTTAAAACAATTCGAGGGACTTATTCCATGTTGAGGGCAATCCACTGTCCCCCAGTGCGGTCTGTAGCATGACAATGCCAATTACAATCATTTCATTGAAGAATTGGGAAACGATGTGTTGTAGACTGTAATTGGCCCCGTGCGGGATCCGGGTGGCTAAAAGAATAGACCGCAGTCGCGCTAGCTTGTCGTAAAAGGCGACTAAATAGCGCCCAGTACCCTGACCGGCGTGTCAGGTCGGTTTGCCTAAAGACCGACTGGGATGTGTGCCCCAGGTGGTTGAATGGGGTACCCCTGGCAAGCTGGGGTTGTCAGGCCATAATACGGAAAACCTGACCGCAAACCATATTAGTGCACCGTGTTGGGAAAAATGCCACGTTCCTCGCACGTTAAAGAACGCTGCTGTAGTATTCGCTATGAGTAGGGATTTCGATCCCGCTACAGGAGGCTAAATTGCCCGACCCTATCCATCCTCCCATTTGCCAGTGGCAATCTAAAATCCGTTACCCCTATTTTTCCTTGTGTCCCATCCCATTTTCATTCATCATCATTTCATGTTCATTGTATCATCCATTTCATGTTCATCGCCTGAATATAGCTGAAATATTGCTGCTCGGGCGTTAAACACCATTAATCAATCAATCAATCATAGACTGTAATTGTCTGGTTGTTTGCTGTATATGTGGACCTCATTATATACGATTCTTCGGTATTTTTTCATGCTTATATACAATTCGCTTTCCATGATGTTTTTTTCTTCATTTAGGTTGTACATTTATGTATTTATACAAATTAAAAATAAACAGTTTGTGTTGCTTGTTACTGGATAGGGCATTAGCACGACGTAATAACGCCAATTTTGGCGTTATGATGTCATCGTGTCAAATTACTGCAGATTAAATAAGTAATGCTGACATTGTTTTATCATTGAAACAAACATAATTTTACCTTTATGAAATAAAATTACTTAGGTTGAAAACAAGCATGTAATTGTATCTCAGCAGACGATTTGATGTCAATAAGTGTAAGTATCAAAGATTCTTCCATAATGATTGCTTTTACAATTTAGTAAAAGGTACGGGCACTTCGGGTGCTTATATTAGGAAAGCTATGGCGAGAAATTTAACAAGTTGCAATGTACATGTATCATACGTTGGCAATACGTATGACTTCACGCATTTGAACAAAGACTTGTCTTAAACTGTCACCAAGAAATCATCCAATCAAATTTATCTTAAGAATTTGTCTTTAACTTACCACTGTATATCTTAACATAATCATACACACATGACGAAGATAATTCTATTCTGAAGGAGGTAAATTTCCCAAACAGAGTATCAGATTCCGATGGTTTAGATATTAACCAATAACTATCCATAAAACTGAAATATACAACTTGTAAATTATTAAGAGCGTAAGTTACATAGTAATTATCATGTGGCGGCACCTACGAGAGTCTGATACAGTCATAACAAAGGCAATGAACATGAACATGCTGAATCATGTAATAACTTTTGCTCTGATCTCGTTGTCTTTACACTTAGATCTACAATATCCAGGTAATTGAATAAAAACATTTACATAAAAAATACCTAACATATCTGATTCTCTGAAGACTTCAAAGTCATATAGACACGTTGAACTCATGTACCTCGGAATATATTTTAGCAAAATGTAATTCTAAATGTAATTACTTAAACTTTGTAAAGTATATTTTTAGCTTCATCTATATATTCATCTGGTTGGACATTGTCTATTATTTTTGTCAGCAGACATTCTTTAGTAGATGCGTTATATTGTGTTTAATATTGGTAGTTATTTTTTTTTTATATTGTGTCCAAGGGCTTCGGTGGCCGAGTGGTTAGGGAAGTTTGTCAGCTATTGATCAAGTGCCTCTCAACACTGAGTTTCACTGCGGGCAGGGTATGTTCGACTTAATTGACAAAGATTGTTAGTTTTCCTATCGAAGGTCGGGGTTTTTTTCGGGTTCTCCTGCTTACTCTCCCAATCTGAATGCAATAATATAGCCGAAAGATTGTGTTAAACACCATTTAAACCAATAAACAAAAAAACATATTGTGTCTAATAGATATTCATAAACTTTATTTATTATAAAACAATATTCAGTAAATTTTATTTGTCAACAATACAGAAGCTGTACACAGTTAAGAAAATTTCGCGAAACTTTAAAAATTTCAAGGCCAAAGATAGGTAATGCTACTCTGTGTTTATCTTACTTGATATAATTCGATGGATACCACGAATGCGATTTCAGCTGTAATTGCGTACTTCCGGCAGTGAGAGATGTATAGTTGTACGTTGCACAGCTCGGCACAGCTAAGACAACGAAACAGAAAGAATTTAGTACCATGTACATGAACAATTTTTAGACAATGCGTCCAAATGTATGCATATTTTGAAACAGTCCGCCTGTATATTATATATGATAGCGCCCCCCCCCCCCAAAAAAAAAGAAAACAAGTGTGGACACAGACAAATGTCTCGCCTATATTCCGCATCAGTAACGAAAAAAAATAGCTTTAAATTGTTATAGGAAAGACTTCCATTTGAACCCCCACTAAAAATGCAAATAAAAGAATTTGGCACTGGGTGGGAGCCACTGGTGAACCCCACAGTGGACACAGTCATGCATTGCCAATTGGGCAAGTGCGAGCCGTGTGAACTCCATGTATCTTGTGTTAGTCTAATGCATTGCGTATTTTTTATTGGGGGGTTCAATTGGAACTCTTACCTTGTTATCATTTAAAATATAAAAATGCATGGTTACAGAGAAACTGACCTAATCCAAAAACTTTAACGCAGCCACTGGACCGTGAAATTGAGGTCAAGGTTTGGTCAAACATACCAGACAGTCGTGTACTATTCATCACCAACATATATACCAAATATTGTCATCCTACCATGCATGGTTACAGAGGAACTGCCTTGATACAAAAACTTAAACATAGTCGCTGGACCGTGTAATTGAGTTCAAGGTCAGATGACTCCAACAGACATTCTTGAACTATTCATCAGCAACCTATATACCAAATATTGTCATCCTACCATGCATGGTTACAGAGGAACAGACCTAATACATCAAACTTTAACGTTATTGCTTGAAAGTGAAATTGATGTCAAGTACAGGTGACCCCTACCATACTGTCATGTACATTTCTTTGCAACCTATATACTAAATATTGTAGTCCTACCATGCATGGTTACAGAGGAACTGCCTTGATACAAAAACTTAAACGTAGTCGCTTGACCGTGAAATTGAGGTCAAGGTCAGGTGACAGGTAACTGACTGGCAAGTACTAATCAGAAGCTACCACTGGACCAAATTTGATGGACCTAGGGCTTAGGTATGAAGATATGAAGCAGATATTCAAGTGATGGCGCCGCCTCCGCCTGATTCCCAAATATTTGTCTCGCCTAAGAGCTATAATGTTAAGGAAGTTTCATAGGATAGGTGCAAATACTGTTTAAAGTACAGTACCGACTGTCAACCTGGCAATTTTACCACCGTTCAATTTTGTAAGATTTAAGGACATGTATATGTACAGAATTCTAGAGGTTGAGGCTTTTTTCTTATCTGTGATTAAGACTTTTTTATTTACCTTGACTTACAGTTTAAGGCTTACGAATCACCTCTTTACAAAGGTCAAATAGCAGATCGCGCTAGAAACATTCCCTTCACACCCGCTAAACGGATGTGTTGCATACACCACGAGAAAATCAGTGTATTTTGTACAATAGTGTAGTGGTGTTAATAGTTTGTGATTACCGCGTTATTTATTAGTTGCGTTACGTTTTCTTCCTACTCAAGAATAGTAAGAATGACTACAGCCAAACACTTGCTTCTTTCAAGCAAGTTCATTAGTTGATTATTTTGAAGGTTTGACGTCATATGAAAATCTTCTAGCCCGGGAATTTCCCAGCAAAGTTTGTCAGGGTTTCGTGGACACAAAAACACATACTTTTGAGGATGATGTGGCTTAAAAACGTCCACAGAATCTTTCCGAATTGATAACTTTTTCTCAGAAGTTACTGAATATCAATATAATTATAATTAAATCTCCCCCTTTTTCTATCGTCGCCGCTTGAAAGCATCGATTTTAATACTTACCAATGAAAATTTTTTTAATTGTATACATGTACATTATTTTAGGGTAGACATTGTCATATAAATAACATATGAAAACACAATTTTTAACTGCTCTACAACGTACCTGGTACCCCATCTTCATAGGCGAAATAGAATCCAGTGTCGGTCACTGATCCATCAGTCGAAAAGTGAATGGTAAGACTTTTCCCAGTAGACTGAAGAAAGTCCATGCTACCTGTTATTGTCCCTGTATATGTTCGTAGTACCACATAATTCGAAGATGGACCTGTAAAGCAGTGATATTTATTTGTGTAAGAGATTGAATGATTCCTAACGTACAGCAAGCAATATTTCAGCTTTATTGGTGTTTAACGTCCAGCAGACAATATTCAGCTATATGGAAGAATTTCAAGTCAAGACAAACTTTGATGACTTTTTAACAAAATAATAAACATCATCATACATTTTCAAGTGAGTGCCTACAACATATGAACCGTCATTGTTAAATATTTGATGGATCTGGGGATAACAATATAACGGTAAATCAAAAGATAACTTCAAAAGAAAGTGTCTCGTGAGTTAAAATAAATAGCAGATTTCATGGTTGTTTGAGTAGAGTTCAAACTATCTTCGCGTATAGTTCTTCTGTGAGAATACCAGAGTACCTGGTGAGAAATCCCCATTTTCGGCATTAAAATTGGCAATCGTTTTCAATTTAGTTCGAGCACGCATTGCTAGGAGTCAAGCTTGAACTCACGACCCAGCGTTGACGCAACGGTGAACATAAGTAGATTGCTCACTATCTATAGAGGCAAATATTAATATCACAAGTTGTGTTTATAGGTAAAAATAAAAGAGCATATTAAAACTTCCAAAAGTTTATCTCACGCGTTGTTTTTGTTGTTTTTAGATTGCAACATCTTTTTACGTTGTTTTGTTTTTGTTTTATTTTTTATATTTTTTTTTTACCCCGCGAAATGTCTTAAATATTTGCCGAATTGATAGTAAACGTCAATCAATTAAATTTCTATAAACCTTAAAAAGTAGATACACCAAGTCAAGCTCAGAAAACATACACAAATTTGACCATTATTATTTTTAACTTGCCATATAGTAGTTTAAACATATTTTATTTCTATTCATATCAGTATATTTAAAAGAAAATACAGACAAGGATTCGGAAACAAAGCTACAAAGCTTATATAAATCCGTCTCCTGAAAATGAAAGACATATATCAGTTTGCAACAAATTCCTTGAGTACATTTAGTATGAATATGTGAAAATAAATAAATAAATAAATAAATAAATAAATAAATAAATAAATAAATAAATAAATAAATAAATAAATAAATAAATAAATAAATAAATAAATAAATAAATAAATAAATAATTTTTTTCTCTATATATTCATGATCTATAAGGAATACCAATTTTAATTAAAAAAATAGTTATCTCAATGATTTTTTCGGATTACATGAGCACGGAAAATTTTATTTTTTTTGTATTGCACTGAAAAGGGAATAAAGACAATATTAATTGATTTACAAGCAATAATATTGATTTAAGTGAGAGGAACCAGAAAAGGGTCTCTGAGTTAAATATTTTTGTCTATTGGAAAAAAGGGATTTTTTGACCGATTTACATTTATATTAATACCATACCGTTTATAATTTCAATGTATCGTTATGTTGTAGACGCATGCGTTACATCTATTGATCATTCTAATATGACGTCGTGCTTTCGCTTTTTAAGCCGTGTTTAAATAACAAAAGAAATTAAGTTCGCACTTGCGTTAGTTAATTGTGTTTGTAGTCAGATAAATTGTATTAAAACACTTAAACCTAAACCATAATTATCTTTATTTATTGTTCATAAAGTTGTCATTTTAGGTCTGAATTCTGAGATTTGCATGATTCAACATTCTGAGATAAATTATGTTTCGCACCACTCTACATTATGACACGCGGTTGTTGCGTAGAACAGCCATATAGCGCACATTTATAATTGAATGATTGAGTGGATGTTGGCTTTAGGTCCAGCGATCAGTATTATTTCAGCTATATTCAGGGTGAGAACAAGTTAACAAACAAAAAATCAACGAAGAAAGGTTGGGATGGGACATAGGGAACAAAACTTTTAACTGCCACTGAAAAATAGGATAAAGAATTAAGTCTTTTGTAGCGTACTCGTTTTCAAAATCTACAAAAGGGGTCTTTATAGTGCAAGGGCACCCTCCGAAAACTTTACCCACGTTATATCCCGCTTTACTGTACAGATATTGTATATGTCATAATCAGAATCAAAATATTCGTGGGTACCGTACTTAATTGTCGTTTTAAAAAAAGCAAGCACATTATATTTGTGATATACATAAATATATTGCCTATCTATGTTAAAACGACAATACAGTGTGGTACATGTATCCATGAATTATTTCACATTTTAACTTTCAGCATGCTTACCATCGTATACAGTTATGACATCGGCTGTGTCCATGTTGACCTGTTCTGGACGTAATTTTACTCCATTAGTTCGTGACGTAATTACCCACCAACAATCCATATTACTACAGAATGAGAGAAGTGATAGTTTGAAAATAATTTAAATAACGATAACAAGATAACACGATTATTTTTGTATCCATGATTTGTTGATATTTTAACATGGATATCGAGCGTCAGCTATGACTTATTTGAATTACTACGTAAGACGTAAAACCTCAGTGTGCCATAATAAAAATAAATTACCCCTTTTAGGTATTACTTTTGGCAGAAATGAAATGGGATATCTAGTCCTGACTGTTGATTTTTATTCCTTTTTTAAATATTTACACTATATATTATTTTGGTCCTACTCGGCCATGCAATTCTGTTGCTTTATTTTAAATAATGTATTTCATAAAAACGGTTAAAAATCGAATTTTATCCAATGGTGGTAGATTGTTAATAACATAATATCTTAACAGTTGAGGCAATAGTGCTATAAATTCAGTAGACGATTAACTAGTATCCACATCACACCAGTTTCAATGTTACCATGTATTATATTGTGCTGTCTAACTATAAGTATTTATATTTATTTTATATTTATTGGTTTCACTGTGTACCAGAATATAAATAGAAGCTTTGAACATACTAAATATTGAGATGGACTAGTACTTAAACCACTAACTTGCTGTAGTGACTAGGAAACGAAGGTGAGGCTACGTATTGTGTAGAGGACGCTGTTGTCAGTTCCGTTGGAGCAGACGCAGTTCCGCATACACGGGATAAACTTGGAGTTGTAAGTACATGTACCGTGGACGTGGGGGTAGCTGGAATTGAGGAAAATGGCGTGATAAATGAAGGCCTGAAAACTTATATACTGTAGAAAACAAATAGCAACACAAACCTTACTTAAAATGGCGGGGTCAATTAAATGTTTTCTGGCGATACTGAAATATATCATATATTTACAGCAAAAGACAGCTGTTCTGTATATGTATGTTTGTCGCTAGACTATATTACACATACCCTATATCACACTCCTCATCCTATATGGGTCATTATCAAAAATTGTAGATATTTGTGTGATAGTACAAACTCTCTTTCTATTTAGACTTGTCAATAAATTAAAGGTTTTCGTTTTGTACTTTGGTATTGTAGAAAATAGATTTCTAACAAAAAATGATACTTTTTCGATTATACCTTGAGTTCATTTGGAACTGAAAAGGTCACATTCAGTCAAAACTACATGTGACTTGGCCGTTGTATTAAAGATTTATCTAATTATCTTTTTAAAAAACATATATTCTAATTCTTTTTGTTGCATATTTTTTTCTATCACAAGTGTTCTGTTGAAATAACAACACATTTTGATCGAAAATTTACAGATTCTGGGAAAATATTTGGTGAAAACCAATGTGCTTTTCGCCGCGTCCCTTTTGTTACTGAGTTTATCAACAAGTAAGTAATTGTTGTCTCCCCCATTGCTTATCCTAACTAATAGTTTCCCCCTGAAGTACTCATTCCTCTCAGGAATTATGGATATTTAAGCAAACAACATGATGATATCTTTCCATCAAATTTGTCATCGAAGGTATCTAACGCGATAGCGTAATTTTTATTTCTGTCCTTAAAGTTACTGCCTTTTTAAGCTCTCATCATAAAAATGTAGAATCAAGCTTGTGACCAGTATTTCATCTAGGAATATAGTTGGTATACCAGGCTGATTCATTGGACCAGGGAGAATCCATTAAAAAAAAATTAGAAATACCAATGAATATGTCCCTTGTGTTACTGTCCCTTTTGTTACCAAGAAAAATGTAACACAAGTGACCTATTTTGTAACACAAGGGACAAATTTATACTTTTCTCCTTTTTTTAGAGATATAAATGATTTTCAATCACTACCATAATAAATAAAATATCGTTTATGAACATAATGAATACCAAAAGACGAATTTTAAAGGGGAAAAACATGACTACCTTTAGAGAAAATGTAACAAAAGTGACATATGAAGTAACAAAGTGGACAAAAAAATGCTTGTATGTAAATTGAATTATCCATACAGGAATGCCATTTATTAACCGGAAACATATAAAACGTCAAACATTTAAAACAGTATTAATATGTTTAATTGAACATATGTAAACATGAATAAATAAATCTAACTTGAATGTGTATCTTATGCGACAACATCTGTAACACAAGTGACATTTTTAAACAAAACTCGTTTATGAATTTGGATACTCCAAACTTTTTTTAAGTAATTGTTTGAATGAAAATCACATATGAAATAAACTGTTATATAAAGATTACACATTTTAGTAAATTTAGCGGACAAATCATTTATTATTTTATATTGGTTATACTTTTTTGTGTTATGTTCTGGTTTTTTAATTATTTTTTTAGCTGTCGGAGGACAAATTAACTATTGGTAAACTTTGCTAATAAAACTTATTTAAATAAAATGTATTGCCCTAGTTTGCAATGCAAGATATACGTTCGTGATAATTCAATGTTCTATCTAGCGTTCTTCAAACTATCGTTAAGTGTTAATATACTCGACATTAAAGACACCACCTATACGTTAAGGTCAGCCTCTTACTTAGAAATACTTGTTTGTGTACATTTCAAAACTTATACGTTTTTCTAGATCCTGCGATCGGTATTCCGATTTTCTAGACCGCTCACTGCAGTTGACTACTAAACTACTCAAACAAGGATTTGTTGTACCTAGGATGATGTTATCTGTCCAGACGTTTTATGGTCGTCACCATGACTGAATGATCGTTATGGGAAATCAATCGCTCAAATACGAACGGACGGCGGGTGTCTAATTAGAGGCAGACACTACTTAGTTACTCGTCAGGAGCACATGGTTTTTATTGGGTTCGGGTTACTCTCTTTCTGTGTTAAACTGGATTTGTAATTGTCCCTCGAATTTCGTCTCTTAATTAATTGTTGTTTGTTCGGTTTTCTCTATTTTCATACAACGCATAACTATATCTGTTTTTGAAAGGGTCTACATAACACATTTCATTGGTCTTTTGCAGTTGGAGATTAGTGTTGGTATGACAAGGAGAAAGTCATATAAACTATTTTTAAAACCTAAACTTCTCGGACAAAGCTATTGACAAACTAAACTGACAGAAATAATACATTTTGTCACTTGTGTTACAAGAAGTCATTGTTGTTACACTTTATATTTCATAATTTAAAATAATTTAGAACATGGGAATATCAAAAGGAATTAAAATTAAGTTTAGTTTAAACATAAAAAAAATCAAATTATGACTATTGTAAGAACGACAGAGTAAAACTTGTCCTTTTTGTTACTTCGTTTTGTCATTTGTGTTACTAACTCTTAATGTTTCATTTTGTGATGTTTAGATAAACTTAAATTTATCACGAAGATTGAAATTAAGATAAATTTGTGTGGAATATATATATATGTACATAGTGTTAAAGTTTGATGAAAGCAGAATTTTCATATTTTAACTGTTAATGTCATTAATGTTACTTTATGCGTTTTTGTGTTACCATATTGTCCTTTGTGTTACTGATCTTAAATTTGCAAACAAAAATTATTTCCTAAACTATATATTTGATCATTTGTTTTACAATATTCTATTTGGTAATACATTTCAATTACGTTATAAAATCTTGAAAGTCAGTAAGTTGTCCTGTTTTAATTCTAAATTAAAGAAAGTTAGAAATGACCTTTTTGTATGGTTACATTCATATTGGGAAACAAAATTTATAAAATCGACTGGATGAGACATATAACTTTGTTTATCAGAGTAACATTTTGCTATTCTTTGAAAAAAAGCTTTAACAAAGGTTTTCTTTAACAACGGTGTATAGTTAATAAATAAAAATGTTTTAGTAACACAAAGGACACTGCAAGCTAGCAAGGGGTATATTTTCTTTTTTTTTTTTAAATTTCAGAGTTCAAAGTTAATGTTTAGTATTTGTTTCAAACATTTGACTATCAGAATGTGTCATTTAAATAACATTTGAACACAAATGAGTTACTTAATTTTCCAAGAAAATAGTATTGACGTATTTTGATAATGACCCATATAGCACCCTAATTCGAATATGCTATATCACACTCCTCATCCTATATCACACTCCTCATCCTATATCACACCTCTATATTCAGAGGATACCTTTTTTTTTATAGAAATCTTGTTATCTATACAACTGATTTTGAATCAGAATGGAAATAAGAATTTTTTTGTTTATCATTATTTCATGCTTGATAAACATCCCATGCAAATGTAATAATTGACTGATGCAATTAGGAAAACAATGTTAACATTAAATATTGTGTTGTTGGAATTTATTATAAAACATTTAATTTTATGTTGTTGAATATTTACTGAGTATTTTCTTAAAGGAAAATAAACACCGACACAGGAAATGGTAAAAATATATGATATAATAAACATTATTATGAACATAATCGATCGATTTCACCCATCTAAGACGGCTTATTCGTGCCAAACAACAAATAGAAAAAAATTCTTATTTCGTTTGAACGGATTATTAAATCGTTTCAATGGTTTGTTAAATCGTTTCAACGGTTTGTTAAATCGTTTCAACGATTTATTAATTCGTTATTAAATAAACCGTTCAAACGATTTATTAAATCGTTGTAACGATTTAATAATCCGTTCAAACGAAATAAGAATTTTTTTCTATTTGTTGTTTGGCACGAATAAGCCGTCGTACCCATCGGACCAGTGGCTCTTGGTTGAAAAAGTGTTCGCGGGTTGATATGGGGTGTGATATGAAAACCTCCTATTATTATGAACATAATTGATCGATATCACACATCGGACCATTGTCCTTGGTTAATAAAGGGTTCGCGGGTCGATATAGGGTGTGATATGAAAATCGCCATATAATAACCTCCTATTATTATGAACATATCGATTGATATCACCCATCGGACCAGTGGTCCTTGGTTAATAAAGGGTTCGCGGGTTAATATGGGGTGCGATATGAAAATCGGCATATAATAACATCCTATTGAACATATCGATCGATATCACCCATCGGACCGGTGGTCCTTGGTTGATAAAAGGTTTGCGGGTTTATTCAGCATGTGATATAGATGTTTACATGTATTATTCAGTATATGTGTATCACCCGACCTGTGTAGTATAAAAAATAAAACATTTTAATGAAACAGACACTGACCATAAAACACGCATATAATCCTCTGTTGTGAAGCTTCAAAGCCGTCAATTGTCATTCATCTGACAAAAAGTCATTAAAAACAAATTTTATCATATAAGTTGACTAGTAAACATTGAACGCCATACGCATGTACAGCTGACACGTGTCCTAAATGTAAAATTCACCATTCGAAAGTTTCAACCATAGCAATGATCGCACAGATGGCTTGTCGGTCGCACGCAATCTAGCTGAGCCATGTATAGGTAGTTCGTCTTCCTTCTAGATGTGATTTTTTATGGACACGAGTAAAAGGTGTCTTATCAGAGGTAGGCACTCAATACGCGTGTCCGGAGCACGTGAGTGCATTATTTTTAATGGGGTTTGGGTGACTCGCTTTTTTTGTTTCCGTCTTCGTTTCATGTGAACATTGCATTAGTCTTGATACAAATGTGATAACTTTTCAATGGTTTTTCGTTGCTCCGTCGGCTGTCTTTCCATATTTCTATTTAGTACTTACATGTTCCCGTATAAGATGTTATTAATATAAAGCCCCTGTCTATACCATTAATAAATGGGGCTCTGAACCTAACAGTTATATTCTGTGTTCCTGACCCATACACT
Organism: Limnoperna fortunei; assembly: GCA_944474755.1. Lineage (NCBI taxonomy): Eukaryota > Metazoa > Mollusca > Bivalvia > Mytilida > Modiolidae > Limnoperna > Limnoperna fortunei. The sequence continues at coordinate 80,045,554 of OX104115.1, forward strand.
GTAATAGCGTCTTGTAGGAAATCGCAGATCTGGTATAATAAAGCTCCACCTACAATTTCAATGCCGTATGATCAGTAAAATTAGTACTGTAACTTGTCCCCCCCCCCCCCCCGTTATTGTGTCCATGCAGCAGTATATAAATATTACGTCTGACAGGGTGACAGTAAAATTGTCAACTTGAGGAAATACTGTCAACCGAGGCGAAAGCCGAGGTTGACAGTATTTTCGAAAGTTGACAATTTTACTGTCACCCTGTCAGACATGTAACATTTATTTTATTATACCGAACAACTATTCAAACCATGAAGAACTTTATTCAATAATGTTATTTAATTGATGTAATACTGGTCATAAAAAAACAGCAATTTAACAATAAATGTAAACTAACAGTATCTTTAATCTACCTCGTTTGTAGTAGAAAAACGTTTGTTGCTTGACATTATTGTCGTCTGTTTACAACGGAAATGTAAAAATAGATATTGCGCATGCGCGAATGGTACAGTAAAATTCCGTAACTATGGTTGCGGGAGACAGTATTTTTAGCGGGTGACAGTATTTTTCAGACAGTAAATTTGTTTTTACAGTACTAATATGTCACGGTGGCCTATGGACGATTAACATTGTAAATGAAATTGAGGTATAATAACACTTTATATAACACAAATGAAAAACAGCAACAAAGCTTATTAAGTACATTAAATATATTTTATTGTTCGAAATAATTGAATCAGAAACAAGTTTTTTTAACTTAATAATAGCTTGTTCAAATAGAAGTTGTAATTTTGAAAAGAGCTAATACGTGCGTAGAAAACGAAACATAACTTTATGTTACACTGACAAGAATTAAGAAACAATGAAAACCAACAGGGAGTAAAATACTGGTTAGCATGTTATTATCTATATATTGATATACATTTTCACACTTTATTACATATTTAATATTTTAGTTTCTTTTGCAATAAAGCTTCTTATGCTAAGCTAACTAATCAACCGTCTAGGGAGAAATCGACACAACAAGTGTTAAAGACGAAATGCTTAATGTAAACTGTCTATATATTGAGGCAGTAAGTATAAGTTGGAATACACAGTCCTGATAGCCAATCCAGTTCTTGTTTGTCAGGAATAAAATATGTTAAAACTCAAGCATACACAACAAATATTTAAGGATTTGTTTCACTGCAGTGATGTTTTATTTGAACGTTCAGTGTTTTGATGTTTTATTATCATATAATCTTCCGAGCGCAAATCATTATATTTTGCTGTTAAAAACGGAGTAAAACGTGCAGTCCGGTAACTACAAAGTTAAATAGTATTTAACTAATGATCTGCTGCGTGATACTTACCGCGTAATAAGGAAAGTCCATACTGATTCACAGTGCTACAGCCATAGGATATAAAGTCATTGCCGTCAGTGTATACAACTTTAACACTAAACTGGCCAGCGGTATTGTTAGTTCGTATTGTCCATTCTTTGGTTGTATAGCTATATGCAACAAAGAAGATAAAATACATGTCGTCTGATTCGAAGATGTTTCCGGATCAGATTTAAACTAACAAGGTTATCACATAGTTCTTGTAATTCTTAAAGAATTTGCAAAAGGACACATTTTCTCTCGACTTTTCATAGATGTACTATGTTGTAAAGTGTGTATTTTATAACAGAAAAGTAAGAAAATTTGAACAAAACTTGTATCAAAGCAGCAAGAAAACGTCCTAAATTACATGTTTCTTGCGATATTTCATAGATGTACTATGTTGTAAAGTGTGTATTTTATAACAGAAAGTAAGAAAATTTGAACAAAACTTGTATCAAAACAGCAAGAAAAAAACGTCATAAATTACAACTCTCCTGCAGCCCAGTTCATCACCTTTACAAAATTCATATCGATTTGTCTGCTTACAGGTACTATATTTATGAAATTTAACATAAAATTTTCAGTGAACTAAAGTCCTCACTTAACTTGTTTGAGATAAAAATCATTGTTTCAGTTATATATCGTACAGGTAAATCGGGTTTTAAAAAACAGAAAGCCAGGTACCCAGTAAAACCCCAAACCTGCGCAAGGAAATTCAAATAAGGTCCAGCACACCGTGGCCAAGTTTTCCGAAAAAAAACCCAACTATATTTACGTACAAGTTTGTGCCAATGGGATCTGTTAAATTTGTAGGAGAGTATTGTCTTTCTGTTGTGATGTCCACAGTTAAAACGGATGGCAATGGTGTGATGGTGTCTGCAAAAATAGAATCGATATTAACAACCATTATCTGTTACTAAATAAAATAAGAGAATGATTGATTGATTAATGGTGTTTAACGCCCGAGCAGCAATATTTCAGCTATATTCAGGCGATGAACATGAATTGGATGATAAAATGAACATGAAATGATGAATGAAAATGGGATGGGACACAAGGAAAAATAGGGGTAACAGATTTTAGATTGCCACTGGCAAATGGGAGGATGGATAGGGTCGGGCAATTTAGCCTCCTGTAGCAAGATCGAAATCCCTACTCATAGCGAATACTACAGCAGCGTTCTTTAACGTGCGAGGAACGTGGCATTTTTCCCAACACGGTGCACTAATATGGTTTGCGGTCAGGTTTTCCGTATTATGGCCTGACAACCCCAGCTTGCCAGGGGTACCCCATTCAACCACCTGGGGCACACATCCCAGTCGGTCTTTAGGCAAACCGACCTGACACGCCGGTCAGGGTACTGGGCGCTATTTAGTCGCCTTTTACGACAAGCTAGCGCGACTGCGGTCTATTCTTTTAGCCACCCGGATCCCGCACGGGGCAATAAGAGAATGAAATTGATAACAAACAAGTTGGTCAATATAGTTTTAGAAGGAATAATGTGTTCAGGTACACGTGCAGTTTCATTGTTTGTGCACTAATCATGATCTTTATTGCTAATGAATTGCAAAACGTTTAACTGCATTAAAAAATAAAGATGAAATTAGATCAGAAAACATTGGGATATAAAATGTTGTAGTGTCTATTGGTAAATTTTCACTGTACGACGCGGACTGAAACCGGCATACAATTTTTATCTAATATCCAAATAATTGTTTCAAATTTGTAATAATTTCCATCATTTAAATTTACAATAAATTTGTTGCTTTTCTGCAAAAAATTGGGCCACTGGACATGCTGGAGGGAAAAAGGTCGTCCCGTCTTGACACAGAAACTTAAATCCACTTCTGAATCTGACTGCAAACTTAACTGTAAGATTAAACAGAATAAACTTACCAAGAATACTCAGGTATTGAATTTTAAATCCAGACCACGTGATAGAAGAATCAGAAGTAAATCGTAAAAACATGTATCTACCAGTCGACATGTAAGCTTTTCTACCTACACCTGTATCTACAGCTGTTAAATTTTTTGTGCTATCTGAAAATAACAAAAATACAATAATTTATTCCTAATTTTAAAACTTCCCAGCGTATATACTTCGCTTTTAAAAGAGTGAACTAGTTACAGAACGATTGACTATTATATAATTTATTTATTTATTGCTTGAATGTCCAGCGATCAATATATGAGCTACATTCAGGCCGGGGACAAGTAAACAAACAATAAAATAACAGTAAACAAACAATAAAATAACAGTAAACAAACAATCAAATAACAGTAAACAAACAATCAAATAACAGTAAACAAACAATAAAATAACAGTAAACAAACAATAAAATAACAGTAAACAAAATTGTGACAGCCACTGGGGATGTATGTAGAATTAGGTAGGAAGTAAGGGTCTCTATTGCGAAAGGAGCGCCATTTGCGAAAATGTGTACCCACTTCGATATAATTAGCTCTCACGCTTCCCTGACCTAAAAACTATATTCGCTACCTTTGGACGCGCTGTACTGCTATGTGAGCCAGGCACTGATAACCGTGATGTTACAAGTTTTTATCATTTAAAACAACCCAACACATTAGCCCTATTTTAAAAATATTGAAAAATGTTCTCATTACTATTTTTTTCATTACCTTTCAACTTAATCGCCCTCACAACACACTGAAGACACTTGAAATGCGTAATGTGTAAAAATCTGAACTTTTCTTTAGTTAATGAGACTTCAAACATTTTTTAATTCAAGATTGACTACAAGCGACATTGGTTGAGTAGTTACGTTCTGAATCTACAATGAACTTCTACCTGCGGAAAAACTTTCCTCAAGCGTTTTCTGGAGAGGTATAGAAAACTAATTCACTCGCAAGAAACCCAAAAATATATTTATCAAAGGTCTACATAATTAAAATATTTTTTTGTAAATAAAAACAAATATTTATAGATACTAGTTTTTATTGATTAAAATCTTGCACGCGTATTTGGGGTTTACGTTTTTGCTAAATAATTTTTGTTATTAATTTTGTGTTTGTTTTGTAGATTACTCAAGCCAAGAACATGAAGAAAGGAAGATAACTCTGGAACTGAATTTTTCTGTATGGTCATTGCAGGAAGAATATCGTGGACAATTTTAAGTCGCGTTTTTTATTTAACAAAACTGTAAGAGCTATTACAATTATTGTTCTTAGACGGGCAGTGATAAGTTTGGATACTGTTACATACGCTGGAAAGAGTGTGACGACTCCATAGAGGAGTTATATCTCCCTTTTTTATCAGTTTATACCATTCTATCTCATCATAAAACAAATGTGCAATACAGTTGGGTTCTTTATCATTGGTTATCGTTGACCGTGGCCTTAGAATGGTCCGAAAAATAAATGGCAGTGTTACCTTCTAATTCTGACATTTGTTGATTTGTAATCACACGAGACATACTTGAAACCTTTAATAATTTGTAGACATTCGTTCACAATGTCTTTTTTCATTTCAACTTTCTTGGTAGGAGGCAAGCAACGAGTAAATGGTAAAATGGTCAGTTTATTATTAGATAATACTATCATCACATGATCATAATCTATCTATATGTGAACTTTTTTATAATTGTATTTTTTATTATTGTAACATTGCCATGGTCTTGCGATATTTTATATATGTCCTTGTATATAAGTTTTGGTGACAATCCAATTGTTTGGATTTTATTCCAATAAAATTTCTGATTCTGACGTATCTTTATTCCGCTATACATGACTCATTTACAGACAGTTGTCATACACACTAATGGGTGTGAAAATGTGCATGAAAAAAAAAAACGAATATATTTATTACACGATATTATAATAAAACAATTATAGCGCCTTTAAAGTTTTGGTCAATAAACCTTTTTATGGACTGGTCAAAGTATATAAACCCCGGACTTCGTCCTCGGGCGATGTAATTTCATCAAGTCGATAAAAACATGTATCGACATCATTAAAAAGCTATATTGTATAGTAACTGGGCAGAAAATAAAAGAAAATATACGTACTGCTGTCATACACTCTGAGATAATCATATCCGGTTTCCAAGTTGAAGGCAATATAGCTAATTGCGACTTTTCGGTTACTGTTTCCAGAGTCTATTATGTATTGGCAAGTCTGTGAACTGTAAGAAAGAAAGAAATAAATATCCCTAAAGTATATACTGCAAATGCATCTACTCAGGTAAAAATATCATATATTCAATACTTATCAAAGTGAAAACCCCCAAAAAAGTTTGTTTGAACAGCATCCAAATGAAGAAAACACACCTTGAAATAAATAGACCATTTTTCTCATTTGAAGTAGTAAATATTATGGATATTTGTTTAATTTATATCATAGAATTATTATTACTATTCAACGAAATATTACTATTATATAGCTGCGCTATTACAATTTGACAGGATCTTCCAAGGGTAGACTAATTGTATTGTAGTTGGGTCAATAATATAAAGTCCAACCATATTATTTATATGGTAGCTAAACATTCTTAAACCAATTTGCTTGTATATAATGGTAGTAGAATATAGGACAATTTTAGCGCATTAAACCATTCCTAAACCACTAATTCAAAGCGATAGTTAATAAAAAGTACTTGCGTACCATTATATACAGACCTGTATACGCTAGTACATGTGTGATTTTATTAGTTGAAACTTGATTCAGACTTTGATTTCCAGGAACGAATCCAGGAATTTGTGTTAGGTGTCGCGAGAGATCCAAGTCTAGATCAAAACCCTGGTGTGGGTTGAGGGTGGAGGGGGCGGGGCTTAAATACCAGAAGACCAGCAGATTTTAGGATATTTTAACCAATTTTAATTACGAATGAAAGGTAATAACAAAATACCGAGCATTAAGGAAACTGTCCAAAAAATCCACAAAGTCTGAGAAACCGGCAAAGTCCAGAACCAACAAGTGAGGGTTGTTAATTGAAAGGACATCATCAATATATCCATATGTTAAATTAAGAGGACCTAGCTTTTGCTTCTTGTTTTAAATGAGACGTCGAAGAAATTCAGTTGCAATAAAAAGTAATAATTTATCACGTTTTTGTCTATGTTTAGGGAGGGCGCGCACAGGGATCGCGACCTCCCCCGCCTGGATCCGCCACTGATATCAAAATGTTTGTGTATAGCGATGTAGTTATTGTTAGATGTAGTTTCCACCAACTGGTTGTTCTATACACAATTGGGGCCTCGGTTGCCGAGTGGTTAATGTAGTTTGCCAATTTTCCAACCGAAGGTCGGAGTTTTCTCCGGGTACTCCGGCTTCCCCCAATAAAAACTGGACGTCGTCAGCAAATAAGTTGATATAGAGGCGCAAATTAAATTATTTGCTGACGACACGAGTCTATATATTGTGGTTGATAATCCTCAATGTGCCGCTGAGAAACTAAACAGATTTGTACAAAATTCATGAATGGTCTCAAAAATGGTTAGTTAACTTCAATCCACAAAAAACTGAAACCATGATTGTAAGTCGTAAAACAATTAAAACATCTCATCCTCCAATTCAAATGGATAATCAAATAATACAAGAAATTGAAAAACATAAACACCTAGGTGTTTATTTCTCAAAGACCGGCCTGTGGAACGACCACATAGAATATATTTTGCAAAAATCATATAGGAGAATCAATATTTTGAGATTAGTTAGGAATATACTTGATAGGTTCTCGCTTGAAAAATTGTATATGTCTTTTATTCGTCCGATCTTAGAATATGCCGACGTTATTTGGGATACCGACAACCAAACCCTTATAGAAAAATTAGAAAAAGTTCAGCTCGACGCTGCCCGAATAGTTACTGGTGGAACAAAACTTACTAGTATTGCAAAACTTTACGAAGAAACCCACTGGGAAAAACTATCAGACAGACGAAAACAACATAGACTAATCTTCCTGCACAAAATTGTAAACAAAAGTGCTCCGGAATACTTACAAAACCTGTTACCCTCCCGAGTAGATAGCAGACACGACCACAACAGTAGGCAGAAAACAAATTTAATTGAAGCTAAAACTCGGACTACACTATATGCAAATTACTTTATCCCTTCGGCTGTCAAGTTATGGAATGTACTGCCAACAGATGTTAAAAATTGTACATCCCTAAACGTATTCAAGAAAACATTGCGATCCCAAAACGATTCGGTCCCCGTACACTTCTACACCGGCAGTCGTTTAGGGCAAATACTACATGCCAGAATACGCATGAACTCGAGCTCGTTAAATTCTCACTTATTTGTAAGAAATGTAGTTGATTCGCCAAACTGTCGATGTGGCTGTCTTGAAACAACCGTACATTTTCTTTTGTCCTGTCCTTTGTACAACAACATTAGACGTGATTTACTTAACTCTTTATCAAGTCTACCACTTCCAGTTGATGTTAACTTGCTCTTGTATGGATCTGACCAACTTTCCGACGAAGACAATGCGCACATTTTCCATCAAACTCAAAAATTTATTATAAAATCTAAAAGATTTACTGCATAGGTATTCACATTGCAATTAACTATCACCTCCAATCACTAGTGCTTGCATTTTTCTCTATCACACCCAACTACCCGCACCCCCCCCCCCCACCCACCCACCCCCCCCCGCCCCAACCTCAACACATTCAGTTTTTTTTATATGCTGAATTATTTCTTTTTTTTTCATGATAGGAGCATACGCAAGATATCACAATCATGTTAATTGCAAATGTTTGTATATTTTTCCTTAGGAGACAGACTAGAAAAGCTGCTTTGCTTGTTTCTGAATCCTAATTGTCATGATTTCTTTGTATTGTTTCGTGTGACCCTGTATGATCATGCTTATATTATGAAATAAATATGTTTACATCAAAAACTGGACGTCATGATATATCTGAAAAATTGCCGAAAGTGGCGATATACATCATTAAAACAACAAACAAACAATCCACAATACAGCAGTTTCCAAATGTAATTTCATAAACAGATAGGTCGTTTCGAGATTCATTTAAGCATAACTGCAAATGATATTAGGAAATGATCTTGACAAATCACCATAATCTTTTCGAAGTCATACATCAAAGGTTTCTGTGGTGAAGACCCTATATATTTTATGACTAATGGAGATGGAATACTGCCCAATTCAGTTTTAGATGTGGAATGTAACAGTCATGGTTTTATACTATGAACATACACCACCCTTTTTTTGTTACACTTTACAGTTAGGGAATAAAGCGGTGCCTAGAACTGGGTTCTGAACATTAATTTAATCCTCCAGTTTTAAAAGGGAGAAAAATCGTATAAAGAATCATCTCATAAGTACAGGCAAACTGTCAAAGTTGTCCGATCAGTCCATTAACATTTTGCACATTTAATTTTATTCCACAAACGGTGGGCCAGGAGATAGTATAGAAGATAACGGAAAAAATAACGGTCTCACAGGGGCAATCAGACACAGGGATACCCGTATGTAACACCATTTTCTGTGTTTTTACTTAGGGACATTTTTTGTTTTGGTCAGAATTTTTTTAAATTTTTTTGAAGGCGTCGCGACAGAATATTTTTTTTCATTATTAGCATTATTTATATATCAGAAATTCTTCTTCAGAATATTTTTTTAATTAAAAATCATTTTCAAAATAATTTTTTAGGAAAAAACCAACGCCCCCCCGCCCCCTTTTGCAAGTTAAATGGTCGGTCCCTTATATGACTACTACTTCTGAAACAGAAAGAATTTAAAATCTAGTTTTACTTACTTCTCATAATTAGATGGGTAGTTATATGACGTAAGCGTCTGATATGTGTTAGATGTTGAATCTAAACGTTGGGGTGTACCGGTACATTGGCATTCAACTGCAATTAATAACATAAAAAATATATAAGATACTATTCGCTCTGTATGAAAAATATAGACTTGTAAAAATGGCACTTCAAGATATCAAGGGACCGGGGTAGTTTAAAAAACCTAAGAAAAAATTTAAATGCGAATGCAACCGTTGTGTGTCTGTAGAAGCATTTGTTTAATTTTTTGTATTGCAGTCAAGTATTTAACACGCAGAACGTAACTAAACGTAGGTATGGAGTATCCTCCGGTTTTGCACACAGTGAGTATTACTTCAGACGTCATCACATGAAATTAATAAAAAACACCATGAAATTAATAAAAATACCAAAATAATACACAATTGAAACCAGTTCAAATTAATTAAAACACCAAAATAATACAAGATTGAAACCAATAAAAATTAGCTTATTTCTAAAGTTGGCGGACTAGTGATTATGGTAGCAAGAATTCTAATATTGGTGCATGTCCACACTATGGTTGCGGATTCGAGCCCTTTCTGCGAGCAAAGCCTGCTCGACAATCTTAATTAACAAAGATTGCCAATTTTCCTGTCTTAGGTCGGAGATTGTCGATTTCTCCCCCCCTCCCCCGAAAAAAAACCAAACAAACAAACAAACAAAACAACAACAACAACAAAAACTGGACGCCATGAAAAAATTACTGAAATTGGCGTTAAACTTGCATTATTAGGTCTAAACAAAGTTTCGTTCAATAACTTATTAATATAATAGAAAAATAGCGTTCTAACAAACATATCATCCATCTATTAAAAAAATAATAATCCACCTACCGTATACCAAATAGCAGGTAGCAATCAAGGCTATTAATTCAATCTGGAACGGCGTTTGTTTATTCATTTGGCTGCGAAAAAAAACCAAACTATTAAAATTTATAAAATGTGTGTATTAATAATATATTTTTTTTTCTTTCGAAAATCGAACTTGTAGTAAATAACTATAAAACTGTACCATTTTTTAAATACTGAATTCCGGCTTCTTTACCAAACTGTCACGTCCATCGAATGAAAATACGATGTCCCTAGTCCGAGAATCCTCTGCCGTCCAACGTTCCCTTATCAAAGTCTAAAAAAAAACGCTGGACGGCAAAGGATTCTCGGACCACGAGTCTCTTGTTGCATTTGTTAAAGACGACGTCTGTATCTGGTTGGATGTTGCGATGGTAAATGTGAGTACCGGCCACTGCTGCAGTCGGAGTTTTTTATTGTTGACCAATAGAATCCCACGGGAAGGGGTGTAACTAAGGATACTTTTACATCGTTTTAGGTACAGGTTTGAGATGGAGATTGTAAACCCACCCTATTCATATATTTCAGAACGTTATAAAATGGGATCTACTCTTATATTGAATTTTAAACCAGACCTATTCATAAATTTTATGATTGTCCATCTACATTAACTGAACAGTCCAAACACCACCAAATAAGCCGGAATTAAGTATTTAAAAAATTGTACAGTTTTATAGTTATTTACTACAAGCTCGATTTTCGAAAGAAAAAAAAGGTTTACCTCTGCTTTATATGAAAATTAGGGGCATTGATATATTTAGATAATGTACAACTACCCAATTATATATCTTTAAATGAAAGGGCTACCTTTTCATATACATTTTGTATTTTGGAAAGGTAATAAAAAGGAACCCTTTCGGGTGGCACATCATTATTAATCTATTATATATATTGAGTTAACCCAATGTCCAGTCCACCCTTTTAGGGACATACATCTTTGATTAATTGTTTTGTTGGCTAGTATTGATCTGACCTATTTTTCACTGGACATTAAACATAAAAATTCAATCATTTTTAAAATGTCCGCAAATAAACAGCGTCTCAGTTATTTAAGTACTAGGAGATTGCCGACTTAAAATGGAAGGGTTCGCCTTACATAAACACATATTTAGTCTTTCTCGAGGTTGACTTTTCAACCACTCAGTATTGTAATGCATGTAATTACTTGTAATTCGCCGTTAATTTTAATTAACATAAGCTTTATAATATAAATAACAATATATTTGGATATAACCAAACTCACCAAAGCCTCATATTCCCGGATTATTTTTACTTTACTGTTCATCCATTTCGGCTTTATATTTGTTTACATGGCGTCCATAGCTATGATCGATATATCTGTAACTTAATCACCCATAGTAATTAACATTATAAAACATTAACGATGTTCTATTTTTAAACCGGAATTTAAAATATTTAAAACGGTTATATTAAACTGAGTAGTAATGTACATGTCTCTATTAAAAATTAAGAGTGCATACGCGTATGACTTTGAAGAAATTTTGTATTGTAATTATTTGATAACATGCCGAGAAATAACGGTCTGAAAACAAAGGTTTGGTATTATTTTAGTTATTATCATATAAATTACGCTTCCTTTGTGTTATTTGCGTTTTTAGAAGACCTTTCCTTTTCTTAAACTTGCACAACATATAAAAGAATTACGTCAGTGAATATGTATTGCCCTGGTGGCGTAATGAACACTTGATACGTCTTTGGCATATTAATTGATTCTGATAACAACAGCGGGATAGCTTACAAAAAAACTTGGGTTATTTCTCGGCATGGTTAGTCCTCCCAGGGACAGTCAATACTTTCTGCAGTATATAATGTCCCTGCTCCTCTATAATAATAGAGGAGCAGGGACATAATAATAGAACTGAATTGTCTCTTAATGTAAAACAGTTGCGTGATTTGCATGAAGTAATGTTTCAGAGTGTTAGTATCAGGATAATTACTTAAAACCATTTTGTTTTCTGAAAAAAATAACATTCTTTTAATTGTTGCATTTGTACATTCTCTTACATGTATTAAACATGTTAAAGAATGGGATATTTAACCAACCTGAGAAATACTATTTATGCTACATGTTTACATCCTCACAAGTCAGGGGTTCTATTTCCACATGTGTCCACGAAACCCTGACAAACTTAGCTAGGAAATTCCAGGGCTAGAAGATTTTCATATGACGTCAAACCTTCAAAAATATCAACCAATGAAATTGCTTGAAAGAAGCAAGTGTTTGGCAGTAGTCATTCTTACTAATTCTTGAATGGGAAGAAAACGTAACGCAACTAAGAAATAACGCGGTAATAACAAACTATTACATGGTCTATGCAACACATCCGTTTGGTTTATTTACAATCGACATCGGGATATCCCCTAACCAAGTCGTGAATGAAAGCGAGCTTTTGATTGGCTACATTAAGGTATGATGTAGCCCATCAAAACGTTGACTTCTAGCCCGGGAATTTCCTAGCTAAGTTTGTCAGGGTTTCGTGGATACATGTGGACACAGAAACCCTGACTTGTGAGGATGACATGTTTATAGTGTCAAGGTTTTGTTGAAACTCATCTATGAAATAAAACTTCATGCAGCGGATATAGATTGTAGTCGCGATGTGGGTTGTCAATGCTTAAATTAATAGGGTGAGATTTATTTCAAATCGAACGCACCTTTACCTTCTAGCTGGCTTCATAAATGCAAAATATTCCGTTCAGAACTCTAAGAGGGCAGGTGATTCATCTACTTTCCACAATCTATTTTTTAAATACATGTATTCTGGTCAAATAAAGCCGAAAAACTGCGCTGAACTTTAAACGAGTATCTAGATTTGTCCATTACCTATCGAGCGCTAAATATCTTTATACACCTGTAATAATCCTACTTATTTTACTGATTTAACATGTCTTCCTCATTATAAAGGTATTAAAATATTCGATCAGTGGTCTTTAAATCCGATTGTAGTATATACCAGACATAATCTTATTTTGTGATGATAAAAAAAATAAGTGTTGAACTCACAGAAGCTATGTCGTCATATTTCTTTATATTACTGCTGTGCCATGAACATTTACATTTTTGGACTTACTGTGGTGATACTAGTTCTTAAACCATTTAGTAAGTATAAATCTATATTTCATTTCCAATTTATTTTATGGACGTTGACTCATATATATTCGCACAATACTAATATTGTTGGTTTAATGACATTACTTGAAAGTTTGTTTAACTTCATTCGATCAATATTTCAGCTCTATTTAGAAAGAGAGCACGTTAACAAACAATAAAACGACGGGTAAATGAAGTTGAACATGGTATAAAGTATTGGGTAGGAGACTTTTATAGCAGGCCGTTTGTATAGTAACATGACAACACAAAACTCTAGGGTCCGGTCCCCTATTCGTCGCCTGGAGACGCTCTGGGCAGCTTGGTGGGTATAGCAATGGAAACCCTCCCAGTATAGTCCCATATTTTGGGGAAGGCAAACCATGAATTTCAGCGAAATACTATCCTGTGAGCAGCAACTGTTCTAAAACCACGAAAATTTGTGTCCACAAACTTAAATGAATCTAACACGAAACGAAATAACGTTTAACTACTTAAATTCGTTGGTGTTTTAACAGCAATGGTCTTTGATACAAGCTAACAATTACGCGAGTTTGATTGATCCCTAATAAAGTTTGAAATCTGAATTATATTGATATCTGACATTTTTGGAATTAGAATATTGAAAGCAATTGGCGTCGATGTGTTGTTTGTCATGTATTACCGAAGATGACATCATCGGCTTGTATCATCTACATGTGTATAAAGATCGAATATACTACTTATAAGAACTGTTGGGGGCCTCGGTGGCCGAGTCGTTAAGGTAGATCGTCTACTGTTGATCACGCGGTCTGTCAACACTGAGATTTCGGGTTCGATTATCACTGCAGGCAAAGTAAACTGGACTCTTAATAGGCAAGGATTGCCAGTTTTCCTACCGAAGATCGAGGTTTTCTCCGGGTACTCGAACTTCCTCCCCTAATAAAACTGGACGCCATGATATTGCTGAAAAATTGCCGAAAGTGGCGTTAAGCAATATTCAAGCAAGTATAAGAACTGTTGTTCTTTACTGTGCACGAAACATGACATTTTCAGAACACATGACCCTATTTTATTGCATTCGATGTAATTGGAATAGATATTCCACGAGATGCCTACATAACATTTAAATGTTTTTAACAAGGTTCGTCACAACATTTAGCTTTAGCTCGAATAAAATTCCTCCCGATACTACGACACTACAAATCATTCAATTTTACACCCGATACTACGACACTACAAATCATTAAAGTACATTCGTATTGATTTGTCTCCTTCAAAGGCATGTCGATTTATTTAACTCGGCCAATTAAGTTTATGATTATTATACATGTTCTAGCTTGGTATTTTTGGGGGCTTTTTTTGCAGATATATCTAGCTGTTCGCTTCCACTGACCTGGGATGGTACTTGGTACGACAGCACGGAAGGAACCATTACTTTTTCTAGGGGAACCAATCAGGTTATATCAGGCTGGACAGTTTCGCTTGGTCCATCTTCTGTGACTTCTTGGACCTGTGTTGCTGAAAATGTCTCAAATCGTCACATCCTTTTTCGGTATGCTTAATAGTTTTGCAATCTCGCCGGGGGAACTCGTGATGTTTTTTTCCTAAATATTTAAGACTATAAAAGTATACTTTTTGTCGGTTTAGGTTAACGAAGCACTTAAAAAATAAGGATGCATTGCATTTGTTTTTGTTTAATTAAAACTTAATAAAAAAATAGACTTTACATTTTCACATTTCGTGTTGCTCTGATTTTGAATCCCCAATATAAACTGGTCTTATTGGTTGTTATTGACTCTAATCTTAGTTAACGACTACCACTTTTCAACCAAAAGCTAGCGTGTGTACTCAATCTTAATTGACAGGGATTGCCAGTTTCTCCTGGTACACCGTCTTCCTTGCCAGTCCGTGATAAAGCTGAACAATGCTGGCGTTAAACATTATTAAAGCAAACAAACAATCAAACACGGTGTTTCGTGACATTTAAAATTGTGATTCGTGAAATATGCAAGTTAAATTCAGTTACCTTATACTTTCACAAAATATTTGCTTTTATAGATATCTGACAAAAATGATTAATAACACTATTAAAGAAACCAGATTGAACTCAAAATTACCCTAATATATTCAGTATCAGAAAATACTTATTAATAAACAACAACCTGAAAAGGACTATGTATACATCTAAGAGATGCAAAATTGAAGACTCCATGGCGTTTCTGGCAAAAATCTATTTTATTTTTGAGACAATGGTACAGATTGATACTTTAATATTTCCATACCTTTTTGTTTCCCTTAATTAATAAAATTCAGTTTGTTACCGATTCCGGATCGTAATAGCGACACAGACCAGATGTCAAGGTAATATTTGTGCACGCGGTAAGGACAACACACACCATTTTATGAAATAATTGAAGTCTACGCATACAGAATACGTAAATTAAAAAAGTGCGCGGTATTAAAGACTATAGGAAATAAGAAATAAAGTTGAACAGCCGCTGTGCCCCCCCCCCAACCACTGCATAGTGAATTTTACTTTTCCTGTTTTTGTTTAACGTGAAAGAGAGTGTGGTATAAAGACCAAGACATAATAATGCAGGTCCCTCATTTTTAAAACATTGTGTTAGAATCGATGGTGTGTCTTTCCGTCCTTTTGCCCATTCCTAAAGTTTTTTTGTTTTAAATGTTATGACTGGTTGCCTCCCCTAGTATCTAACTTCATAATTTCTCTTTACTGTCGTTACCTCGAGATAGATCAACTATGATCAACAAAGAAGAAAAATTGCGATTCTAGTAGTATACGATTATTCAGACGTCAAATTGAAGGCGGTTTACATTAAACGCTTTTTTTCATTTCAGAGGGGATTCATCGCTAAGTTATTTTTCCTCGACCATTATACCATATTTGTGCGTGGCCTGGAACAATGTAACAGACTATTCTTTTTATTATTATATTCTTGCAGGTAAATTTGATCGTTATCAAACAAATATAAGAGATAATCATATAATGTCATCATAGGTACCAAGTGAATAGAATTTACTACGCCAGACGTGCGTTTAATCAAGACTGATCCGTCGCGCTCCAACCCAAATCAGATTAAAGAAAACAAAATTGTAGAAGATTTATCAGCCAGTATCGTTATACTAAATCTAACAGCGGCGTAGCTAGGTTCTGATCGCAGTGCACGCAAGACTTACAACAATGGGTCTGGGGGCCGCTCCGCGGATATAGCCTTTTAAAACTAAATTTTAAGTGTATGGAAGCTTACTTTAACAATGAAATTGACCCAATCACGAGCATTGAATAAGTATACCTCTTCCTCTTCCCCTTTTCTTTCGTTTTTGTTTTTTTTTTTTTTTATAAAAAAGCAGTTTCGTTTGTGCACGCAGGTGCTTCGTTGCGTAAATGGTAACTACGTCACTGGCTTAGGCTATCAAATACACTTTTTTGTTATGGTTTTTATTTCTATTTGTTTAGAAATCGTCAATAAGCTATGGAATAATTTTGGAATTTTCTACGTTGTTAAAACACTTATAATAAACCATTTCATTTGGTAGTACAATTTCAAATTCCATGGAATAAAATTGGTAAAGTTTCTCAAGGACGGAACATGAGCTGATAACAATCTCTATTTTAGACTATCAGTCTAATGGTGTAAATGAAAGGGTTTATTTGGAGCAATACAATCCTGCTATAACCACGTGGTCAACAACAACGTACTGTAATCCTATAAACCCTCCAAGGAGCCAGGAATTCATTATGGCAATCAAGCAAGGTATCTAAATTACATTTTGTAGTTAATTTTAACACAATTGAGTCACCGACTATTGATCACCTGCTTGTCAACAATTGTGTTTCTAGTTCTAGCATTACTTCGAAGGAGCTGCCGGAGGTACCTGGTTCTTATTTGGTACTCGATTTCCTCTCGAATTAAAACTAGTCGCCATTATAAAACTGAGATATTAGGTAAAGAGGCGTAAAACCTCATTTAACCAAACTAAAATTCTAATACTAATGTAGGTATTCAGGCCCCTCCACCTAATACAAACTGAAGCTATGATATGGCTGAAAAATTGCTGAAAGTGGCGTTAAACCGCAAACAACAATACTATTGTATTCAGGTAAAAAAACGTTCTATTCTAATATTCTAACGGGGTTTGCTCATTACAAGAAAATAAATATGGCTTTTGTTTGTTTGAATATAGCTTAACGCCACTTTTAGTAATTTTTCAGCAATATCATGGCGTCCAGTTTTTATTGGGGGAGGCAGCCGGAGTACGCGGAGAAAACCCCCGACCTTCAGTAGGAAAACAGGCAATCCTTGTCAATTAAGATTGGAGTCGAGTACACCCTGCCCGCAGTGAGACTCGAACCCGCAAACTCAGTGTTGACAGACCACGTGATCAATAGTAGACGAACTACCTTAACCACTCGGCCACCGAGATTCCAATATGGTTATTGAAAATGGCATTATTATAGAACTAACATATGTTCATTTGTCGATATGTCGCTTAAAGCTGTAGACAAAAGTGACAAAAGAAATAGAAATAACAACAAAGATAAAAGTATAAAAAAACATTATTTTTAATTTAAAAGTTATTTCACATCACTTATAGAAGTGGGGTCGTAATAGTTCAGGCTTCAGCGCCTTAGTTTATCTGTCGAATGTCGGGTTTTTCCCATGGTATTCCGGTTTGTCACCCCCCCCCCCACCCCCAAATAAAAAATACACGACGATAGATACAGCTGAAAAAATTACTGAAAGTGGCATTAAACATAAATTACACGAACAAACAAACGAACAAACAAACGAATACTTAATGCTTAATGTCTAAACTAGCAACAATTGAACAAGTGTGTCTTTTTTTGCTAACATTTTCCGATCAATCTTTTGGTATATTGTAATATTTCCTAAACAAACATAAATAACAATATATTTGTTTCTACAGGATTCCAATCCTCAGCAAAGATAGAGTATCCATCAGAATTGTTAGGAACCTTTACATACACCTATAATGCTGGAGGATCCACTTACTGCAGTGCTAATTCTTACTTGGATATCTGCTCAGACAAAACCACAGCAAATTTTAACTATTCGCTTTGTAGCTCCAAGCAACTATTTTCAGGTAAAAACTGATTGGTCAGGGGACACAAATATATTGTATATCGGAAAATTTAAAATAATTATAAACTGCACATTAAAATAAATGGGATTATATTTCATAAATATATCTTTGGGACAAGATATTATTATTATGTACACAGTATATACATTGTGGAGTTAAAAAATTGAATGCATTACTTTGAAGCTTTTTGACGTAAGAAAGCATTGTTCGAAACATATTTTCAATGGAGCGCGATAGAGCTTCATACGGAAATGTGTGAACGGTCAATTGGAAAAAATGCCGCGGTCCTGATTAACGTATATTTGTTTAGTCCAGAAGCACCCATGATAGTCCAGACCATTGGCTAACGTTTCATGGCAGAACTATTCTACGTCATGTGTAACGGTTTGAACCCATAGAAATCAATAATATTGATGAAAGACATATAGGTAGTGTTAAAACAATAACTAAGTCTATTTTTCAGACGAAGGCAGACTGCATTGTGTCGCCAGTATTGCTAGTGGTACAACAAAATTCGTGAGCATTTACAATCCAGGTGTAATTGATAATGTTAATTACTTCAGATTTACCTGTATGGTAAGGTAATAATATAGGCAATTTGGTAGCAATTCTAATTCTTCTCTATCATACCATATAGAGTATTTAGACCGTACACATTTTCTGTTAGGCTTTATAGCTGTATCGTGTGCATATAAAAGTTCTGTACATGTACCAGTATGCTACGGAAGCCAGGTGCAACCAAGTTCTGTACATGTACCAGTATACTACGGAAGCCAGATGCAACCATTTTATTTTGCATTTACTTGCTCTTTGACCTTGAAACTTCAATTAGTCGATTCTTAATGTTTAACCGTGAATGTGGTATTTTTGGGCCAATAGAGGCTTGTATCAAGATATGGACAGCGTTAATTGTTGAAGGTCAAGCTATATTCAAAAGCCAGCTAATCAATTTACAACCAGACCAATCAATGACACGAAAACAACAAAACTTTGAAATATACATCGCTTCATGGACTATAATTGGAACTGTCTTCTGTAGCCAGCGATGTAGGCCCCAACTTCGAGCAAAGTTTGCTCAAACTCCAACGTAACTGACATGGATGGCCGTTTTGGCTGCCGGGGTCTAGTGGTGTACTTGACCACAGCCCAATAAAATTAGATTGAATAATTGGATAAACATAAGGCGTACGGACTTGTTTCTTAGACAGTAAATGTTTATGATTAAATTTATATACATTATAAAACTTAACATGCACTGAATAAGCGATGTAAAACATTTAAAATGGAAATGGAAAAACCTCATTGTATTTTATGGGATGAATGAGGATTGTCCTATTAGTATATCTTACAGGCAGTTGATTCCTCTGGATCGAGTACCACTGCCAGTGTGAGTTCTGGTAGTTGTGAACCGTCACAGACACCATCAGCTGCAACATCCACAGGCGGTATATTATCTATTAGTAGAATAGGTAGGTTTCGTGTTCGCAATCAACTTCTACATTTTTATTATTCTTGTAACTCTTGTAAGTGGTAATCATTGCCAATATTTATTCTAATTAGTTGGTTTCAAAAAGATGCGGTTGGATGTTGTATCCCATGAAAAATGTTAAGGGATATTAGGTCTTTGTTTGACTGATGGAGTGATGCAGCTAATTGCATTTTTCAGTATCTTATAACCGACCTATTTCAAGTGCTAATTGTTCTGGTCTTTGTGAGTTTGAAACCAATATTATGTGCACTTTTACGTTTCTAAAGGTTAGCCATTTCGTCTGGTTACACCGGCCTTGCCAACTTAACCAATACAGTACAGAACTAAAAAATATTGTTTTTGTCCAATTCGAATTTTCCAATTGTTTTTAAGTCGCGGTAAAATCTTTAAAATTTACTACTATTTCAAAATAATTTAGCCAAAAGATAGAAAATAGAAAATTCATTTTGTACGTATTTTACAGCGAATTGTACGCATGCTACAAGTACAGTAACGGTCGTTAGTACAGTAATGGTCGTTAGTACAGTCACGTTTGTTAGTTCTTCAAATACCATGAACAACACTTGTAAGTATATATTTAATGTAGAGAATTTGTTTAAACAAGTAGAAAAACAAAAATTTCTAAGAAAAAACTTTGTTTTCGAACGGGGCCATAAATACATTTTAAGCCTTTGTCGTATTAATATCACATCTTAGTAAATTTTGTTACGTTTTTTAGTTTTAGTTACAAATACGACGACAACAGCAAATGACTGGTTCTGTGCAACATTAGACATGACAACTTGTTATGGAATACTAGCTGGTGTTTGTGTTTTAGGAATTGTGTCATTTGTGGCTGTAGCTTTCGTTTTTTGCATATATCTTTGCAAAAAGAAAAAAGAAATGCGCAAGCTAGATCGACTTCCCACACAGTTGACGCCTCGAAATATGAGGGAACCTAGTTCATTGCCTGCATCAACTCATTTACGCATCTGATAACTCGTAGTATTATAATTGTATTAACATCGGGAACCGTTAATATCTGGTATAACATTATCAGAAATGGATTTGTATTATATTAAGCTCTTTTTTAGTTCCCACAACTGATTTTCACGAATGAATCTCTCTCTACGCATAATAAAAATGACATGCGCTATTACGGGGCGCTATTGACAAGATACTAAGAATTGTATGACCATTCGGAGGAAGAGCACACGCGTTTCTTTGAGCTTAAGTTTATGGACAAGAAAAAAAGCGCCTTATTATACCACCATAACACGTACTAGTATATCATTTTCCGTCAACAGTCTTAAAGTCGTACTACACCACTCTAACCTACATATGTACAAGAGATCTTTGCTGAAATTTAATAGTGATGACGTCATAATAAACTCATACTCTTCTTAATGTACTTTCTTCATATTTGGACAAGAATTCTCTAATGATACTCAAAGTGTGACAAATGAATAAAAAACAGTATTGCTAAATTGAAAAAACAGTGTAAATAAGGAGTCAAGCTATGTAATTAAGCAATTTTGAAATCTTCGGAAATCTTATAATTGCTATGACCTGCAATTTATGCAGTTCCTAACTTTCAAAAAATGTTATATTTAAAGAAGGAATAAAAACATACAAAATAAAGTAAAGATAATTTATCTTCATCTACAAATTTTGATGCCATTAAATTTCACTGTGACCTTGAAATTTAACGGATTTCCCCCAAATTCGATAGGCTTCTTACCAACCTGATATATAACATAGTTCCATTTATGTCGGATGCAAGCTTTTTGAATTATCATTTGGAAACCAAATTTGGCCGGACAAAGGATGGACGGACATGAGGACCACTATATACCCACTTACTCTGTCGAGCGGTATATATAATTTGAGAATATTAGGCCGAATTTTACTGCCGTTATAATCCGAAGTTAGTTTTGTGATTTGTCGGATTAACCTCGGCAAAAAAAGCGAGGGTACGATTATTCGTTCTAATAGAATATTATTGTTGTAAATATTACATACTAATTTTTAATCTTGTTATTAAACGGACGGGTATTTTTTCTTGTCAGATGCTTTGAACATATTGACATTCTAAGTACATGGTCTTTAGAAATATTCTTTCGATTTTACGCTTCAGTTTATTACTTGTTATTGCTATTGTTTAGTACATTAACTTAACCATTTAACTGGAGCGCCTGTCGTTCGATAAATGAAAATACAGAAACATTTACTGTAACTTACTTTGGAACAATTTGAGATCGATTCATTTTTTCATTGTTTATCAACAAATAAAATAAAAACAAAAATGTGATCATCTATCACTGGAGAGTCGTAAAAATACGACGGAAATTTAAATTACAACATAGCACGATAGACATGATGGAAGAAGATAATAAACAAAACCGTGTTTCCCCGTCCGACGTGGTTTATTTGTGTCTTTACAAAAATGTATATAGAGTTGCTTTGTTTGTTTGTTAAAATGTTGTTTTAACTTTCAGCAATTTTTCAGCTATATCATGGCGTCCAGTTTTTATTAGGGGAGGAAGCCGGAGTACCCGGAGAAAACCCCGACCTTCGATAGGAAAACTGGCAATCATTGTCAATTAAGATTGGAATGGCGTGCACCCTACCATATAAATAGCTGAAAGTTACTTAATGTTGACAACAATTTATATACTAAGTTCTGGATTTGCACATTTTGAGGCGTAACCTATCATGAGCAGCATTAAAACCAAAATAATTAGAAGGTGAAAACCATAAGTATTATTAGCATTTGTTTGTTTTGTTTGAATGGTGTTTAATGCTTCTTTCTGCAATTTTTAGCTATATCATGACATCTATTTTTTATGGGAAAGGGAGGGTGGGGGAAGCCAGAGTGCTTCGAAAATAACCCCGACCTTCAGGCTTTCCCGCCAATGGAATTGAGCACACCCTGCCAACAGTAAGACTCAAAAATGCAACCTCAGTGTTGACAAACTACGCGATCAATAGTAGACGAACTACCCTAACTGCTCATCCACGGTGCTAAATAACCAAAGTTTGAAAATCTAAGCCATATTCAGCACAGAGGATATATCACAGAAAAAAACCTGGGCATTTTTGTGATTTAAACAATATAAGTTTTTTTTTACAATCCATTGGTAAATTTGTGCCAGACAAGTCTGACAACTGGGCATGTGATGACCCTTGGGAACCAATGGTCCACCAGCAGTGTTATCAACTGAGTAGTTTCAAAATACAAAGTGCCTTTACTGTGATACTGTTTAAACGGGTGTTTGATTTTGCTGGTTTGATTAAATGGTGTTGAACGCCACTTTCTGCAATTTTTCATCTATATAATGACGTCCAGTTTATATTGAGAAAAAAACAGGTGAACAGAAATACTCGATCAATCTTTGTCAACTAAGAATAGAGATGAGCACATCCTGTCCACACGAGCTTTTGGTCGTAATAAAAAAATACAAGTGTGGACACAGAAAAACGTCTCGCCTGAATTCCGCATCAGTAACGAAAATAAATTTCGTCATAAGCATTACGTTAATAGCATTAATTATGAGCAGCAGCCTGTATACCAAATATTGTCACCATACTATGCATAGTTACAGAGGAACTGTCCTAATACAAAAACTTTAACGTAGTCGCTGGACCGTGAAATTGCGGTCAAGGTCAGGTGGAACCTACCAGACAGTCATGTACAATTAATCAGCAACCTATATACCAAATATTGTCATCCTACCATGCGTAGTTACAGAGGAGCTATCGTAACCCAAAAACTTTAACACAGTCGCTGGACCGTGAAATTGAGGTCAAGATCAGGTGACACCTACCAGACAGTCATGTACTAGTCATCAGCAACCTATACACCAAATATTGTCATCCTACCATGCGTAGTTACAGAGGAACTGTCGTAACCCTAAAACTTTAACGTAATCGCTGGACCGTGAAATTGAGGTCAAGGTCAGGTGACACCTACCAGACAGTCATGTACTAGTCATCAGCAACCTATACACCTAATATTGTCATCCTACCATGCATAGTTACAGAGGAACTGTCGTAACCCCAAAACTTTAACGTAGTCGCTGGACCGTGAAATTGAGGTCAAGGTCAGGTGACACCTACCAGACAGTCATGTACTAGTCATCAGCAACCTATACACCAAATATTGTCATCCTACCATGCGTAGTTACAGAGGAACTGTCGTAACCCCAAAACTTTAACGTAGTCGCTGGACCGTGAAATTGAGGTCAAGGTCAGGTGACACCTACCAGACAGTCATGTACTAGTCATCAGCAACCTATACACCAAATATTGTCATCCTACCATGCGTAGTTACAGAGGAACTGTCGTAACCCAAAAACTTTAACGTAGTCACTGGACCGTGAAATTGAGGTCAAGGTCAGGTGACAGGTGACTGACTGGCAAGTACTCATCATAAGCTACCTCTGGACCAAATTTGATGGACCTAGGGCTTGGGCTTACAAAGATATGAAGCAAGATGTCAAGTGTTTACGCCGCCGCCGCCGCCGCCGCCGCCGCCGCCGGATTCCCATACATATGTCTCGCCTCCAGCGACTTTCGTCGCAGGCGAGACAAAAACTATCTTTTGTTCGTTTCAATGGAGTTTAATGCTACATTTAACAAATTTTCAGCTATACATGTAGCGGGTGACCAGTTTTTATTGGGGAGGAAGTCGAGTACCTGTTGAAAAACCCAGATCTTTGATAAGAAAACTGGCAATCCTTGTCAATTAGGATTGAAGTCAAGTTCACATTACCTGCAGTGAGACTCAAACCCGAATTCTCATGGTTGACAGGCAAGTGATCGATAGTAGATGACTAACTACGTTTACCATTCACCCACCAATGCCTCCAACACAACTATGTAGAAATTAAACATTTATTCAAGCTAAAAGAGTGTCTAGTTCCAACATTAACTGCAGAGTTAACAATCGTTCAATTTCATAGTCGAGAGCAAAATAAGTTTGTTTCCAGAATCTATTGATTATATCGCTTGTTTATATTTTCTTAAGGTACAGAATCCAAACGTCATCAATGTTCTCTGCATTCACTTCAGAAGGTGGTGGAATAATTAAAGTAAAGTGGCTTAACTTATTAGATACACAAGAAACGTGACATGGCCATGAAAACCAAGTTTTCAACGATTTAACTATTAATTTTAGGAGTAGACTAAGCGGAAACGATTATTTCTTTTTTTTTAGTAACAGTGGCCCCAAAATCCAATCCCAAGCTAAGTCTTCATGCAGGCGTGCTAAATCCAAAGTTTCAGCAAGATTGATTTATCTGAACTGAAGTTTTTGACCTGGAAAGTTTTTTTTTAATTTTAGATACACAAGAAACGTGGCATGGTTTTCAACGATTTAACAATTAATTTTAAGAGTAGACTAAGCGAAAACGATTTTTTTCTATTTTTAGTTACAGTGGCCCCAAAATCCAATCCCAAGCTAAGTCTTCATGCAATCTTGCTATATCCAAAGTTTCAGCAAGATAGGTTTATCCCAACTGAAGTAATTGACCAGAAACCCTCTGTTTGATGCCACCCGCTCCCCCCGCCCCCCCCCCCCCGCCATACCCAATCTAATAACAACGATTTCATTGGAAACCCGATTAAAATATATAGGAACCTTAGTGAGCACGCTCACGTGCCCCATGCTCCGATATACCTATCAAGTTCCATAAAATTGTGATCAGTTGTTTCCGAGTATAAGCGCATACGAGTTGTTTCGTCGTTTAAGGGAGGAAAAACTCCTCCAAAAATATCGTTATCATAATTTCCTGTTGACATGCACAACTACAATGTACATATGGTGTCATTATTCAAACCAAATTCCATAAAATTTTATCAGTAGTTACCGAGGAGTTACTAGAACACAATACAATCTAGATATAATTATAACCTTGCAATTTCTTGACTAAATATAATATCTATATATTTATAATGTATCAGAACTAGATAAACATACAACTAAGCCTTTTGTTTCTTGCCACTTAAATTTGTTGTCATACTTACAGAAGGAAAAGTTCATTTTTTGTTTGTGTTGCATATAATCTGTTTGAAACAAGCAACCAATCGAAACATTTTTGCATGCATTAAAAATATAAAAACTGTTGAAACAATGCAGCAAAAACATTTTTCTTTCAACGTACATAAACAAAAAAAAAACTTGCATTAAATTTATTTTCAGATTGTTGCGCATTGACTTGCAAATTTTTTATTAGTTGTTTTTTTGAATGATGTTCAACGCCGCTTTGAGTCATTTTTCAGCTATATTTTGGCGTCCACTGTTTATTTGGGTGAAAGCCGGAGTTCTCGGAAAAAATCAGAAACCTTCGGTAAGAAGCTTGGCAATCATTGTTTATTAAGTCTAGTGCTGTCTGCCCCCAGTGAGACTCGAACCTGCAACCTCAGTGTTGACAGACGGTTATGTATGATATGAGTAGACAGATTAGTTAATGAAACTTTCTGGACTATCTTTGATAAACTAAACTGCTTAAAATTAACCCATGAAAAAGGCAAATGCCAACACTTATTTTAAAAACAGACAAAACAGGACTTTTTCATGGGGTAGAATGTCAGCCTCAAAAAGGAAAAGTGACTTCTCCCTATTAAATTTGACCTAGCGTGAGCCCTATCAATGTAAGCCATTAATTAATTAACGAAGTGAACAAGGGCCAATTAAAACATCTGGCAATTAAATATATGCAACTTATACACTTATATTATAAATTTAATATATGCATACGCCTTTTATGTATGTGGGGCGAATCGATATTGAGTGGGTCAAATCATTATGGGGCGAATCGTTATATGACCCAAACAAATGCAAATGCCAACACTTATTAAAAAAACAAACAAAACAAGACGCTTTCGTGACATATTATGCAACTTCTCCCTGTTGTCCACCCACTTCGCCCAGCCAGTCCCAAAAAAGAGAAGTTACTTCTCCCTATAATGTTGACTCTAACTCACAACCTCTGTTAACATTAAAAGTAGATGACTATCGGTAACTACCTTAACCATTTTAATTTGGCCTCCAAGTCCCGTACATAAGTGTGAAAAAAATCATACACAAAATATAATGAGTATGATAATGATCGTGAAAAGGTTGATTAATGTGACGGTTTACTTCCCCTAAAACAGATGTTTCAACTTACTTCATCTCTGTCTATAGTCTGGTTTTCTAGTTGTTGGTTCATCTTTGTCTAAATTATCTTTAGTTGTTGGTTCATCTTTGTCTAAATAATCTTTAGTTGTTGGTTCATCTTTGTCAAAATTATCTTTAGTTGTTGGTTCATCTCTTTATATATTCCTATTCAAGTTGTTGGTTCATCTCTGGCTATAGTCTTGCTTTCCAGTTGTTGGTTCATCTCTGGCTATAGTCTTGCTTTCCAGTTTTTGGTTCATCTCTGGCTATATTCTGCTCTCCAGCTGTTCGTCCATCTCTAGCTATAGTCTTGCTTTCCAGTTTTTGTTTCAACTCTTGCTATAGTCCTGCTTTCCAGTTTTTGTTTCATCTCTGGCTATAGTCTTGCTTTCCAGTTTTTGTTTCATCTCTGGCTATAGTCTGTTCTACCGTTGTTGGTTCAAATCTGACTAAATTGTGCTGTTCTGTTGTTTCATCTCTAGCTACAGTCTGCTCCTCAGTTGTTGGTTCATCTCTGGCTATAGTCTTGCTTTCCAGTTGTTGGTTCATCACTGGCTATATTCTGCTCTCCAGCTGTTTCCATCTCTAGTTATAGTCTTGCTTTCCAGTTTTTGTTTCATCTCTGGCTAAGTCTTCCTTTCCAGTTGTTGGTTCATCTCTGGCTATATTCTGCTCTCCAGCTGTTCGTCCATCTCTAGCTATAGTCTTGCTGTCCAGTTTTTGTTTCGTCTCTGGCTATAGTCTTGCTTTCCAGTTTTTGTTTCATCTCTGGCTATAGTCTGTTCTACCGTTGTTGGTTTAAATCTGACTAAATTGTGCTGTTCTGTTGTTTCATCTCTGGCTATAGTCTTGTTTTCCAGTTGTTGGTTCATCTCTGGCTCTATATTCTGCTCTCCAGCTGTTGGTTCAACTCAAGTTATATTCTGCTCTCCAGTTTTGTTTCATCTCTAGCTACAGTCTGCTCCTCAGTTGTTGGTTCATCTCTGGCTATAGTCTGCTCCCCAGTTGTATGTTCATTTCTAGTACTTTCTACTCTTCATTTGTTGGTTCATCTCTAGTATATTATACTCTCTAGTTGTTGGTTCATCTCTAGCTATAGTCTGCTCTACAGATGTAGGTTCATTTCTTATATATTCTACTCTTCATTTGCTGGTCCATCTCTAGTATATTCTGCTCTCTAGTTCTTGGTTCTTCTCTGGCTGTATGCTGTTCTTTGTTGTTGGCTAATCAATATCTATAGTCTACTCTCCACTCTGGCTACATTCTGCTCTTTGTTGGTGATCCATCTTTGACCAACTCCTGTTAATATTTTGTTGAAAGAACCCTGCAATTTAAAAATTGTTTCAACTTCTAAGGGATGTGGAATATGAAGACAGATATATGCAAAACTATAGACAACAAGTGTGGACATATATTAATGTCTATGCTACTACATGTACCATTAGAAATGTAGTAGTGTATTAGCCAGGCTATTAATAAACAACTCTCAGGAATATTTGGGTTCTTTATTTCATCATCATATTATGTGTTGAGATAAAATACAACATGAAAATATAGCAGGGAAGAAAAACACCCTACAATAACAAAATAGGAATAATAAATTCCACGTAACAATATAAATACAACATGAATATATTAATTCAGCTAATCTGCAGAAATAGATATATTTCTGTGTTAATGCAATTAAAAATATAATTCTCATAGACATAACCTCATTTCGAATGAGTATTCAAAATGCCAAAATGAAATTAATCTCACGGCAAATAATACTATAATAATAATGTGAGTAATATGTACTTCACATTTAATACTTCACAGATTCATAACTGTGAGCAACCAAATATCAAAATATATACAATTCGTGGTAAATAATAAACTTAAGCAATTAAGCTTTAGTCATGCTATAAAAATATAACACAAACAATGCAAATAATAAAAATACAAAAGGAATAGTATAACCCACCTTATAATATCTTATAAAGGCTGTCTACACATTTTCCTGCGTCAAAGACGTCAATATAAACAATTCATCAGACCTGAAGTACAAATATTTACACTTATAAATATTTTACTTACTGACTGCTTTATATACAAAATTAGTTATTTCCCTTGTGCAATTTTATAGAAATTTATCCCTTAAAAGTTTATATGAAGTTTACACTTATTTATGTCCTCACATTCATACAGTTAAAATATCTTGAACCCATTTAAATTACTTATCCTACAATTTACATAATATTTAGTCAATTTTATGCAAATGAATCATAATAATATTACCTTAACTATAAAACTGATTTTATAGATAGGTTTATATTAAAATTTACAATTATTCACACTTGTACTCAATCAATCAAAAAGACCGTTTATAAATCTATCAATCTCAGATTTACTCAAATAAAGGACTCTCATACTATCTCTCAATCAAGGACATTAAGGACAAGACTGTTAAATATTAGTGAAACAACATACCTTAAACCAAGTGAAATTTCCAAAGACAAAATACAATTTTACACAATTCTAACATCAATGGCTACCCTTTGTCAGAGAGTAAATAAGTGAATAACCAACTAGATTCCTGCCTAAAAATCTACTAAGTCATGTGACCAAAAGAACCAATGAGACAACAAGGAGAAAGTAACAAAACTAGCAGACTACAGATCTGAGTAATAATCAGGCAGATACAAAACTAACTTGATATACTAAATACATATCAAATGACAGATATAGGTAAATCTGTTCTGATATGAAACTAAAAATAAAAGATATTAAATACAATAATATAAACAATATTATTAAAATGCAGTACTATCACATACTCCCCCCAGCTGTGGAATGACGTCCCGTCATTCGTCATCTCTAATGGTGGGATATAACATCTAGAATGGCGAGTGCTGCTTCCTTCTGCAGACCTGAAAATAATGGGGAACCTGCAAGAGACGTTAAGTATTCAGCTTTTCTCTGCCACTCAGTACTGCTCTGGGTAGTCTTAAAAGTTGTGTCTGGAATCGACTGAGCTGGTGTACCTGCAATGACCATGTCAGATTTACCTGAAGTCATCCAGCCTGGTGGACGACGGTCTCGACCAGAACGTCTTGGTGCAACTGGTGGTGGTGGTCGGATTTCAGGTTCCTGATCTACAACTGTAACTTCAGGTGTGTTCTCCTGGGGTTCTGCTGTAGCATCAGCCATGTCAGAAGCGCTTCTTGTTGTAGTTTCTAATTCCAACCCTTGGTTATCCTCAGGCAGGGCGTCCCCTGATGGAATAGAAACGTCGGGTGCTGGCACATCAACAGTTGGTCTACCAGTGAGTGTTGATTCACTGTAAACTGTCTCTTCTTCCAGCATATATCCGGCATCAGACTCCTCGGAAGATTCATCTTCATCAGTAGACTCATCTGAAGGTGTCTGGTGTTTGGTCGCAGGTTGCAGTCGTGTTCTTGGTCTTGGTGTAGGTCTGGGTTGCAAAGGTGTCGTGTTGTCCCTCAAAAATCCAATGGGCAACAGCAAATTCCTGTGGATTTTCTTGGGTCTGCCTTGTCCGTCCTCTCTGATGACAGTGTATACAGGAATACTGTCGTTGGTCTGGTCGAGCACAATATAAGGTGAATCCTCCCAAGTGTCTGCTAGCTTGTGGGTACCTTCGTGGGCAACTATCTTTACTAGCACACGGTCTCCTTTCTGGATGGATGCACCTTTACAACGCAGGTCGTAGTATTCCTTCTGGTTGGCCTGTGACTGTTTCGACGCATCAGCTGCCAGCTCATAAGCTCGTGCTAATCTCTCACGTAGATCTTTCACGTACTGTGTTGCTGGTAGCCTCTGGTCCTTGTGTAGTCCAAATGCCAGGTCCAAAAAGTAAGGTGATACACCAGTGGACTCGTGGCGGGTACAGTTGTAGGCATGTACAATTGGCAGCACGTAGTCCTTCCAGTTGGCTTTCTGATGTTGTTCCAAAGTCCCTAGCATATTCAGAAGGGTGCGATTAAACCTCTCGCACATCCCATTTCCCATTGGATGGTACGGCGTTGTACGGGATTTCTTCATACCAGTTAGAGCACAGAGTTCTTTGATAACTTCACTGACAAAGTTCTTCCCCTGGTCAGAGTGGATTCTTTCTGGGATTCCATAGTGACAGATGAAGTTATCAAAGAAAGCTTTCGCTGTTGTCTTCGCTGTCTGGTTCTTTGTTGGAATTGCCTGGGCCAATCGAGTGAAGTGGTCCACTACAATTAGGATGTTCTCGTAACCTCCTTTCGATCGCTCCAGTTTAAGAAAGTCCATACAGACGAGCTGAAGTGGAAAATGGGTTTCGATGGTAACTAGTGGTGCTCTCTGACTGTTCGGTGGTGTCTTGCGCTTCACACATCTGCTGCACTGTTGTAGCCACTGCTCCACATAATTGTCCATCCCAGGCCAATAAAACCTGTCACGAACCAATGACAATGTCCTGTCCTTTCCTGAGTGGCCCATGTCGTTGTGTAGAGCTTCCAAAACAGTGTTCACATGAACAGATGGTAGCACTAGCTGGCATTTCCTGTCATCGTTGATGGTGACTTCCCTATACAGTACACCGTCTTTGACTTTCAGATGTCCAAACTGTCGTAGAAGTGGTGTGGGTCCAACTTCAGCGGTGGTTGGTTTCTTTCCGTCAATGACAAACTGTATAAAGGGCTTGATAACAGGATCCATGGCTTGCGCAGCAGTCCAATCGACCAAGTCTTCCTGCATAAATTGATCATCTGGTGGTATGACATCTTGATTCACAGCTAGACTCTCGATGTACGTCTTCGGAAGGATGGAATTGCAAATCGAGTGCACAGATTCAATGGAGATGGTTTCTCTGTTGTCAAAATCTGTATCAGGTTGAGGCAAGCGACTCGGTGCATCTGCGTCTCCATTCTTCTCTCCTGGACGGTAGAGGATCTGGAAATCAAATGAAGCAAGTCCAGCCAGCCATCTGTGTCCAGTTGCATCGAGCTTAGCTGTAGTCAGCACATAGGTCATGGGGTTGTTGTCTGTGAGAACTGTAAATCTGGTTCCATACAAGTAATCACGGAACTTGTCACAGACTGCCCACTTCAGAGCTAAAAACTCCAACTTGTGTGGTGGGTATCGTCGTTCGGACTTAGTGAGTCCTCTGCTGGCGTAGGCTATAACCCTCTTGACATCTCCTTGTTCCTGGTAAAGAACGGCTCCTAATGCTGTACCGGAAGCATCCGTGTGTAGTTCAAACGGTACATCACTTAGGGCGTATCCAAGGATAGGTGCAGTTATCAGGTGTTGCTTGAGAGTCTCGAAGGCTCTGTCCTGTTCTGGACCCCATGACCATGGCTTTTGGTCCTTCGGTTTCCTGGTTTTCTTGGTTCCTCCAGTTGGTGGCATCAACTCTGTCAAAGGACGACTGATGTTACTGAATCCTTTGATGAATCGGCGATAGTAACCAACAAAACCAAGGAAGCGTCGAACGTCTTCTGGGTTGGTGGGTGTTGGCCAGTCAACAACTTTGGCTGTCTTCTCTGGGTCAATCTCTACACCTTGTGCTGAAACAACATGTCCAACGTAGGTTACCTTTCTCATAAAGAAGGAACACTTGTCTGCTGTTAGCTTCAGGTTGGCTTGTCGCAGTCTGTCAAACACAAGATGGAGATTCTGGAGATGTTCTTCCCATGACCTACCAAAGATGATGATGTCATCTATGAAGATGCAACAAATATTCAGATGTAAATCTGCCAAACAATCCTCCATCATCGGCTGGTATGTTGCAGGGCTGTTAGTCAGACCAAAAGGCATCCTTTCATATTCGAAAAATCCAAGGGGACCTACGGTGAAGGCGGTTCTCTCCTTGTGCTCCTCAAGGATCTCGATCTGATGATATCCACTCTTCATGTCAACAGTGCTGAAGAACGTACTTCCTGCCAAGCAATCCAACAATTCTTCAACTCTAGGAAGGCTGTAAGAGTCTCGCTTGGTGACTGAGTTCAGCTGGCGATAGTCGACACAAAGAGAAAAGTAGAACTGGATAGGCGATGTCATGGCCAGGTATGGTAATCTCTGCTTCAACAACTCCAGAGTAGGGTTGTTGTTCACCTCCAGCACACCTCCAAGATGGTATCTATGGTCTGCTTCGGTGTGGATGACAGGTAGGTGTTGTAATAGGTGTCACTGACAGTAGAAATAGTAGATCCAGTATCTAGTAGAGTCTTTACTTTCTTACCATTCAACATCACATCAGTCTCTTTTGGTTTTCCAAATAATCAAGGTGGTACTGTGGTATCATGGTGTATAGTCGTGTTGGTTGTAGGACCTGATGTTGAACAACTTAAGCCTAGTGACGGTCCTGCTCCATAGGCTTCTGGAAGTTTAACTTCTGTCTGTATAAGTTGGGTGGGTTGGCACATCCTATTTTCTTGTGTCCTTCTTATCCACAGTTGTAACACACAATCTTCTTTCTTGTCTGGTTCTGGTTGGTATCAGTAGTGGGTTGAGTTGGTTCTTCTGTGTGGGGTTGTTGTCGTCGGTTGTTCTGATAGCGGCGTTGTCTTGGTTTGTTGTTACCACTGGTGTTCTAGTAATATGGTTTATTGTTGTTGGTGGTGTTCTGGTTATACGGTCTGTCTTGTCGTTGTTCCCACTTATCAAATCTGGCATTGAGTTGCTGAATCATGCCTCTTACTTCATCAATCTGGTTGGTGGTAGCAGCTTCAGCTGTTGGGACTTCTGACTTAGCTGTATGTCGTTTGGTACGACGTTCTTCCTGGTCCTGTTCTATCTGACGTAGTGCAATACGTAGTTGGTCGAAGTCGTTGATGGTGTCATACTTATGGCCTGAAATTGAGTTCTCCTCTAAGTCCTGACCATAACATAGAACGTAGCATGGCGTTGGTATCTTTCTTGGCTACAATCTTTCTATCTACTGCACGACCAATGATAGCTTCAAGGCGGCAACTCCATTTGGTCACTGATTCGTCATCACCTTGTCTGGCTCGGTAAAACTGTCCAAGTATGTCCTCTTTCTTCTCAATAGTTCCATAGATGCTGTCGAGCTTGTCGATGATCTCAACCACACTGGCTTGGGATCCTAAGTGCATGGCAATCACACCAGCATCGCCCTTCAGTGATCGTCGAACAGCATAGGTGATGTTTTCTGGGTCGTATAGCTTATCTGCCATCAATCCACAAACCTCATACCTCCAGAGTTCATATGTGGTCTCTCCCTTGGTGTTGCTTCCTGAAAATGTAGACACTCTCGGTGGGTCTCGCATTCTTGGAGTGGGTATGATCTTAGTCTTGGATTCTTTCAGTTCCTGTTTTGGTTGAAGTTCTCCGCTGGTGGCAAGGTAGTGGAGCATCCATTCTTTAAGTCCTTTTGAGTCGTCTCCCTTAGGTGGTTCCTTAACTTCTTTCTTAAGTAGTTTCAAAAATGCCAAGTCCTCAGGTGAGATAGTAATCTCTAAAGTTTCTTCGCTAACACTATCTGTAGACATGATGATATCTTGCTGCAAATTAATTATAAGTCACACAAGAAAAGCGATAATTTACAAAAAAAAATAAAATATTTAAATAAATAGAGCAATCAAAAACTTCCTGAAAATATTAAATACTGTAAAAATAAAAGAGGTAAGGATTAAAGCAAAGGTTATCAAATAAATCAATGACAAACAATGAGTGCAATAATCAAATGTAATCAATGAGAAGAATCAATCAAATAACTGAGCTGAAAATAAATTACAATAAAATACAAGAAATAATCACCAATCAATCAATCTCAACAATGAAATGATTAATTAGTAATCAAAATAATAGTAAGTTACTGTACAAAATATCAACCGATCAATCACAGTCAAAAAGTGACGTAATCAATCAACACAATATCAAACAATGTACTGACCTGCTGGATACAAATACCTAAACTTGGATATGAGTATGTAAAACTTGTACGTCACAGACTCATGTCAAAAAAAATAATTATATACAAATGAAATGCAATAAACACAAAAGTAATCTGCCTGACTAAAGTAAATATAGTAAAGTATAGAAAGAGCAGCTATTCTCTTATATCAATCAATCAATCGGCAAAGCAGCAACTACCAGTATATACTGGACAACAATATCCTGATCTGAACCTAACTGAGTTTCAACTGACTGACCTGAACTGTAGCTAACAGTAAACTCCAACAAGAATTACCCCCCCTTACATAAAGTGGGACCTTAAAGTACCTGCAATAGGTGTTAGTGCATGCGGTTACAAAGGGTAAAGGATATCAAGGTAGGTTGGGTTTGGGAAAGTTACAACATGCAGTTAGTTTGGCACAAGTGTTAATGGGTAAGGATCTCACCAACTCATATACGTTTTAATCACTGACTTTAATTCTCTATTTAAATGTAGAATTTTATCTAGTGTTTTGATTTTTTTTAGCAGTACAGTTTACATAAAACAATTCTGTACACAAAAAGCAATACAATACACACAAACTGAATACAATACACACATACTGACGTATAAGCAAAGTGTCAAAAAGCAATACACATATATGCACAAATATAATACACAAAAAGCAATATTAATAAGCAAAGCAGTAAAATGCAGTACACATATACACACAAGACAAGTACAAAACAATTGATATATAATGTACCTAAATGTGTAAATCAACAAATGTGTATGGGTCACTGAGTGTGAGACGGATATTTAAGTACTGAACCTTCAATGTATAATATAACGGACAAAAAAAATAATTTACTAAATCGTAAATTGAAAAGTGTATAATAATGTGCACTTAGTGTCTATGTTACATCAGTTTACCAAAAAAACGGCAAAGTTCAATCAATCTGTGTGCACTAAACTACAAACAGAAGGTTTACTTGACTTCCGATTGACCTTGACCTTGATAAACAAAGGCTGTGGTCAAAGGGGGGGGGTCAGGTCAATGAAGTGTAATGCTCAAGTACAACTATGAATGCCACATACAAAAAAAAAGTTAAATAATCAAACCATGATATACACTATTAAGTTCACAATGTGGTATAATAATGTCTATAGAACCATGATATGAAACAACAATGTTCAAATATAAAACAAAGCTTCGATTCAATATATATTACCACAATAAATAATGGACAAAACTTTCAAAGTTTGTCAAAGTCGAAATTCACAAAATTTTTAACAAAAAAAATCGAATTAAAATTGGTGCACCACATAGAAGTCACAATAAGCATACAAAATAAATAAATAATACAATATTTACCCTTACTCGAAGTCAAAAATCAACTGCTGATCAGCTAAAGAATGAATTGTCCGATTTCCAATGTTTACGTCCTAGATCCTCACTGACTTCCGGAAGTATCGTAATGTCCAATGACTATCATCGGAAAACACTAGTGTATGCGCATCATACGATAAATACAGTAACGGGAATTCTCAGAGGTAAACACATCTGTACAGGTAAATACAAATCAGAATGTCAACACTGATGAATAAACTGTGAGCGCTACATGTAGTAGTGTATTAGCCAGGGTATTAATAAACAACTCTCAGGAATATTTGGGTTCTTTATTTCATCATCATATTAAGTGTTGAGATAAAATACAACAGGAAAATATAGCAGGGAAGAAAAACACCCTACAATAACAAAATAGGAATAATAAATTCCACGTAACAATATAAATAAAACTTGAATATATTAATTCAGCTAATCTGCAGAAATAGATATATTTCTGTGTTAATGCAATTAAAAATATAATTCTCATAGACATAACCTCATATCGAATGAGTATTCAAAATGCCAAAATGAAATTAATCTCACGGCAAATAATACTATAATAATAATGTGAGTAATATGTACTTCACATTTAATACTTCACAGATTCATAACTGTGAGCAACCAAATATCAAAATATATACAATTCGTGGTAAATAATAAACTTAAGCAATTAAGCTTTAGTCATGCTATAAAAATATAACACAAACAATGCAAATAATAAAAATACAAAAGGAATAGTATAACCCACCTTATAATATCTTATAAAGGCTGTCTACATATTTTCCTGCGTCATGAAAGACGTCAATATAAACAATTCATCAGACCTGAAGTACAAATATTTACACTTATAAATAATTTACTTACTGACTGCTTTATATACAAAATTGAGTTATTTCCCTTGTGCAATTTTATAGAAATTTATCCCTTAAAAGTTTATATGAAGGTTAAACCTATTTATGTCCTCACATTCATACAGTTAAAATATCTTGAACCCATTTAAATTACTTATCCTACAATTTACATAATATTTAGTCAATTTTATGCAAATGAATCATAATAATATTACCTTAACTATAAAACTGATTTTATAGATAGGTTTATATTAAAATTTACAATTATTCACACTTGTACTCAATCAATCGAACAGACCGTTCATAAATCTATCAATCTGATTTACTCAAATAAAGGACTCTCATACTATCTCTCAATCAAGGACATTATTAAGGACAAGACTGTTAAATATTAGTGAAACAACATACCTTAAACCAAGTGAAATTTCCAGAGACAAAATACAATTTTACACAATTCTAACATCAATGGCTACCCTTTGTCAAAGAGTAAATAAGTGAATAACCAACTAGATTCCCGCATAAAAATCTACTAAGTCATGTGACCAAAAGAACCAATGAGACAACAAGGAGAAAGTAACAAAACTAGCAGACTACAGATCTGAGTAATAATCAGGCAGATACAAAACTAACTTAATATACTAAATACATATCAAATGACAGATATAGGTAAATCTGTTCTGATATGAAACTAAAAATAAAAGATATTAAATACAATAATATAAACAATATTATTAAAATGCAGTACTATCACAAAATCTTTTCTGAATATAAAATAATGAAGGTGATGTTTTTCATAAAGCATATTACTATTTAATTGTAAAGATCAATATTCTGACAAAAATTATTTATAGGAGCTGTTTTTTAAGATGCATTCATTTAAAAAGGGGACTGATGTCAATGTTACATACTAACACATATGCTACAAACTATTACCTAAATATTGTATTTATTTTATTATCAATACAAAATTATTTAAAAAGTATTCTTGAATTCTTTGCATTCATTTGGGGAAGCCGGAGTACCCGCGGTGAGAACCCACCCTTTGGAGAAAACTAGCTTATTCTGGCTATTCCAACATGAACTTTAAATATTTTACCTCTTATATTTAAAATGTATGGGCAAGTGTGGACATAGAAAAATGTCATGCTTACCCCAACATTACTTCATGAGAACCATGTAAATTGCATTAAATTATCATAATTTAAAATATACAATGCATGGTTACAGAGAAATGACCAAATCCGAAAACATGACCGTGGTAAAAAGACCGTGAAATAGGTCAAGGTCAGATGACACCTACCAGGCAGTCATGTACCATTCATCATCAACCTATATACCACATATTTTCATCCTACCATTCATGGTTACAGACCTAATCCAAAAACTTTATTGCAGTCACTGAACAGTGAAATTGAGGTAAAGGTCAAATGACACCTACCAGACAGTCATGTACTATTATTCATCAGCAACCTTTATACCAAATAGTGTCCTACCATTTATTGTTACAGAGGTAATGCCTATACCCGAAAAAATTTAACGTAGTCACTGGACCATGAAATTAATGTCAAGGTGAGGTGAAAAGTGACTGACTGATGAGTAATCATCATAAGCTAAAAATAGACTAAATTTTATGTACTTAGGGGTTAAGCTTACAAAGATATAAAGCAAAATGTCAAGTGTTAATGCACCACCAGATTTCAATATATATGTGATGCCTCCAGTTACTTTTGTCGCAGGTGAGAAACTGTACTTTTGAAATAATACCTGAAAATGATAATAATGATGAATAGGCTAATTTGGACATCTAGAATTAAAATATTATATATTTAAAGGTACTATTAGAACTTCGAAAAATTATGTATGATAATGTGAATTATGTATGATAATGTGAATTGGTATATTGATTTTGATGCTGCTTTAGAAGTTTTTTTGAGAAATTGAGGCGAGATGTTAAATACCTGAACAGCATTTTCAAGGCCAGTACCAAATTTGATCCCAGATCATCTTAGACTTGGTTCCATTATTAAACAAAATACGTATAACTTGAACATGATGGGAAATAAGATAGCCACAAAACAGAATAACAAACTGTTTACAACTATCATAAAAACTTGTTGTATATCGTGGGGAAAATGCACTGTGAAACGCAAATGCTTCAATTAAGAATGACCGTTTCTATTCTATTGCTATTCTTGTCTTTGGTTCTTTTTGTTTTTGTTAAACTTATTTTTAGATTTTTTTTGTGTCATTCAATCGTTGCTGATGTTAAGATTTGTTCCCTGACACCTGTTAATATACTTTCATTTAAACTGTTTGTTTTCCTTTGATTTGGGGCTATGTATGATGTCAGTTACTTGTAATAGACTCTTTTTTTTCCGGGAGTT
Organism: Limnoperna fortunei; assembly: GCA_944474755.1. Classification (NCBI taxonomy): domain Eukaryota; kingdom Metazoa; phylum Mollusca; class Bivalvia; order Mytilida; family Modiolidae; genus Limnoperna; species Limnoperna fortunei. Next base: position 80,084,888 of record OX104115.1, read on the forward strand.
GCTCTTTTTATCACTCCTCTAAGTACTCGAAGCCATGTACGTGGAGTTTTATGCAATTTTCTTGTTCCTCTATTGATAGCTTTCTCTGCTGACGCTAAAATTGACAAGAAATTGTTGTCTGTTACAGAGTTATGTTTGCTTGAAATTAAAATGTATGTACATATACGTATGCATGACAAGAAACTGGCAAGAGCTTCAAGAAGCGTCAACGTAAAATTAGCTACATAATAAAAACATATCGATAAGAATTAAAGTTGGCGACAAGTTAGTTGTCAGGACCCTAGTTGTCCGCGGTCTGAGTTGTCCGTTACGGCGTCCTATGGTAATCAATCTGTACGTCGATGGTTCCGTCCGTTCTTCCGAAATCGTGTCCGGCCTATTTGTCTTTGAGGTAGGCTTTTGATATTTGGCAGTGTGTGGATAATTTCAATGTGATGTGTCGCATACTATGGCTGATGACCTTTGACACATTTTTGTCCGGACTGTAACATTTTTTTCTCGTTTTAGGTCAAATTTTTTGTCTCTTGTAATATATGTAAATATATTTACTATTTTCTTTGTCTTTAATCGGTAAATTGTTCGTTATTGTCAGATAAATAAGTCTACTTGTCAGACGGTCAACACTGAGGTTGCGGGTTCGAGTCTAACTGCGGACAGGGTGTACTCGTTTCCAATCTTAATTATAAAGGATTGCAGTTTTCTTATTGCAGGTCGGGGTGGGGTTTCTTCGGGTACTCCGACAATATAAACTGTACACCATATAATTGAAAACGTGACGTTAAACAAAAAACAATCAGATTTTTCAGTACGAGTATTAAATATTGTTCTATGGTTATGGCTGTTGTATACTTTCCAAAGTATACTGTGTTTGTTTGAATGGGGTTTAACGACATTCTTCAGCTATATAATGACATCTAGTTTTATTGGTTTTATTTTAGAAGCCGGAATACCGATGAAAACGCCAGACAATCCAAGAATCCAAATTATATTAAAAATATGAAAATAAGTAAGATACGAATAAAACTTCATGGTCATTTCAGTTGTGTGATTTTTTTTCAAGGAAATTATTTTTTATACTTTTTCATAAGTTGAATAATCATAATCTCTGTATTAACGTGTGTACTGTAAAACTTGTAAAATTGCAAATAACAATTAAGTGAACGGTTATAGGTCAAGCGGTATTAGCGCTATTACCTGGAGAGCTCCAGATGAGCTTTAGAATTCCGAATTGTGGCGAGTTATTCCTTGTCAACCCAACCCCCATATACTCACAATTTCTTAAATATGTTTACAACTCAAGAGCCAATTCCAGAGCTAGAGCGTACATCTTAATATTTTTTAAACATTGCAATCATTAAAATTTGTCTTGTTGTAAGTTCAAAGTAAGAAATCCATACGGTCAACAACAAAAATCGAAAACCATACGACAGCGACAAATCCGGATTGAGGCAAAGATATACGACATATAGATGAAACCAAAACGAGCAACAGCAACAAAAAAGCAACCAAAATAATAATTTGAACCTATTAAAAGCATGGTTACACTTCAATGCTTCGATCAGCCTTTAATTAGACATTTAATGGCTTCGCATTAATCTCTAAAGCATTCAAGTATTTATGATACTATAATTTGATTAATGGACATGGCCTACTGTTAAGGATGAACCGCCCTCTTTTAAAAAGGAACAAGAACTTGACAAAGTTTGTATTTTGTTTAAACCGATATCTTTCATACACTTCATAAGCATAACGACTTTCTTCTTTTTGTAAAAAGCTATGTCTATAACTAAGATATCATTTTGGAGACAACAATAAACTATCAGTATCATTATGTATAATAAAATATCATCAAAGGTATTAGCCTTGTGTTTGAATAAACATTTATAGTGAAACAATATCGATGTGTATTAGGTTTATTATTGTGTTTGTACATTGTACATAAAATTTCGTGCATGTCTTTGCACCTGCAGCATTGTAATAGAAACATAAGTATATTAATATAAATATGCATTTTCAATGATATCAATAAAGCTTATTAAGCAATTCACCGGTATCACACAATTGCATTGGTGCTTAAGGCATCACTTGTTGCTTAGTTAAAAAATCCCAAGAGGAACGCGGTAAATACCGCCACAAGGATTGCAATAGTGTTCAGTAACGCTCTTTGTCCGGGCTTTTCCTCTATAGAGGTCATTTTCTCACGCAATCTTAGTTTTTCCTCTACTGTAAGGTATTTCCGTGCATCCTCTACTGTCCCACACAACCAATTTTTACATGCTTGAAAAACAACTTTGGATGTTTTTCCTGCAAGCAAAAATAAAATTTGCAGAGATGAAATAAACACACATAAAATAAACCCGTTACCCTAACACACATTAAGCAACATTTAAGCTATCCTTTAAAGAGAAAACTAGAAAAATAGTAGCTTCGTTGTTGCTACCTTCTGACCACTAAGGCCGACCAGAAATGTTGGCTCGATTAACTGACATTATATTTGAACATTTATATATGGATCTTTAACAATGTATACTCACTCCATAAAGAAACGCAACATCGGATAAATTCTTTCAAATCATTTTTTGCGGACAAATAACCAACAAATATTCAAATATATATACACAACATCATAATTACACCTTAATTAAAGGTTTCCAAGTGAAAGCATTTAAGTTCATTCACCCGTGAACAACTGTGGTCGAAATCTGGAACACACTGAATTAAGCATTGCTAAAAACAGGTTCGACTTTCACGTGCAAATCATGGGCATTTTTTTTAACTCAGACAATCGGTATAAAACCCCGCTATGTTCATCGTAGCTCAATTTCACGCCTTTGGAGACGCTACACGCAGCTTGGTACTACGACAGACCGACTACGTTCAGGGCGTCCGCGTGTTACAACTCGGGAGGAGGATCGTTACTTATGTAATAGTAACTTGTGTGTAGGGCTGTATCCAGAATTACGGACTGATGAAGGACCCGATACGGACCGTTTATCTTGTTACAGCCCGAGCCAAAGGCGAGGGCTGTAACAAATAAACGGTCCGTATCGGGTCCTTCAGAAGTCCGTAATTCTGATACAGCCATACACACAAGTTACTATTACTTTTATTTCATTGAAAACATTAGAAAACAAACAAGTTCAATAGTATACAAGACAAAATGAACTTTGTTTACCTGTAATTGTTTAGCATTTGTGCTAAATAATATGTTCTGTTGATATTTTACAAGTTTTACATTTTGTTTATTAATTAGCAATCTATTTACATTTGTTTGTGGCACATGAAAATTGAAAATTCCAATAACCTTTTTTTGATCGGGCTGTATCACCGTTACAGCCAGGGCTGTATCAAACTTAGGGCTGTAACAGTAGATTGGATACAGCCCGTTTGCTGATACAGCCCTGCTGAGTCTTTTATTCTTAAACACATTAACTGTAGCTGAAAATACAGACTGCAAATTATCCAATGGAATGGTTTGTTACATTATTGATATGAAATAAATTAGATTATTCCATGTATGGAACAGGACTATTGCTGCAACAGAAACAGGTGTAAAGTCCCTGGATTGCGCTGTATATCACCACAGACAGTACGCAATCGGTTACGCTCTCATTGATTGCGGGCAAAAAGACCTTACGTTGGAGCAATACTGAGACGCCAACACCGCCGAGCAAGGGTTTGTTGGTGTACTAGTGGAGAAGGGTGGTTCAGGTACGAGTCACGTTTTCAGCTTGTACGGGCGCCGAAATGAACGTTGTGCGCAAAACTGTGTTGTAGAAAGAGACAATTTTTGCGGAGATGGTCCTGGCCGCTATCTCTTACGCCAGGAACACACAGCTGATACATATCCAATGCAATCTTATAAAGCTGTTAGGTATGGAGACGAAATTATACGGCCGCATTAATTGCCCGTAATTGACATTCAAAGAGAAATGTTTCAACACGACAATGCCCGGCAACATACAGCACGTGTAACAGTAGATTTTTTAGAGCAACAGAATTTCAATGTGATCCGTTGGCCATCACGATCTCCGGATCTTAACCTAATTGAACATCTGTGGGATGAACTGGATCGGCATGCGCCAACGACAACCACCGCATCAAAATCTGCAACAATTAGAGCAGGCACTTCAGTATGAGTGGCAAAGAATACCGCGTGTTCGTACTCAACGTTTAAATGAATCCATGCCAAGAAGAGTAAGGGCTGTGTTACAAGCAAATGGTGGGCACAACAGATACTAACATTTTTTGCGTGATTTATTGACAATATGCGACAAATATTATATTCTATGGTAAAAGAACTCATGAACAAGAAGTGTGCCATTTTTTACATTTTTGTATCAATTATTTATATGATAAATCGTTAAAATAATATATATGATGTAAAATTTCCATTTTTTTTAATGTTGCGTTTCTTGTTAAGTTTTAACTTTATTTGTCTGAGCGTCACTAATTAGTATTGACGCGCGTCTGGCGTAGTTTATAGTATTGTTTGTTTGTTTGAATGGTGTTTAACACCACACTTTCAGCAAGTTTTTAGCTGTAGCGTGGCGTTGAATTTTTATTGGGAGGAGACGCCGGAGAATAGTATATAATTTTACCTTGGTATTATTAATTAACTTCCTATCATAATCTTAGATCCAGTCCGATATTTTATAGTAACTTATGTATTGTCTCCATTTGCATAATCATCACATAATTATTCTTCGAGACCTTATGTATATTATTTATGCCGTGGTCATGACATCATATATCTGCCACTTCCCTGATATTTAATACTAATGTGTACTACTAAACTTACTGTTTGATGAATCATCTATCTTAATGTCTATTACTTGTTCTATTTCATCTTCATCTGCCTCATCATCAGACGACAATTCCGGTTCCTCTACGTCATTCTTTGTCCACCATGTCACTCTATGTAACTACAAAAAATTGTACTGAAAATTAATCTCAAACCACAGTATGGTTGAAATATTTTCAAATGTGGCGTGATACACCAAGCAATCAATTAATATCAGTCTAGTCATAAGAAATTATTGTTATTTCGTTTCCTTACACATTTGCTATGAACCCTCTACTCTGTTATCTAATGGTTAAAATCAACACCATATGACCCTGTAAAGATATGTGAATTGGCTGACAATACTATAAGGCGTGGATCCAAGGAAAGGCGTACCGGGCGTACGCCCCCCCCCCAAAAAAAAAGAGAGAGAGAGAGAGCGAACGAGAGGGTAAAACGAGAGAAAAGGAAAGGAGGAATGAGAAAACGAGTATTTCCTTAAAGAAAATTTATTATTTATGGTCATAGTTGAAAAATATAGCCAGCTAAAAGAAGGAGCAAAAGGCAAAAGTAAAAAAACAAGTCTGGAAAACTTTGTCTGGATGGCTACCAAATGCGTAGATTCCCGAAGCTTACAAGCCCCCTTGGACCCCCTACCAGTGCGTTGCCCCAGACTCCTCGCCAAACTTTTACGCCTCCCCTAACACAAATTACTGGATCCGCCCCTGACTATACTCGTCTGATCAACTGGACACCTAAGGCTGAGGCGACCATGAAACGAAGATTCATAACTGACTACCTACATGAAATTATTTGATTACTTCAACTGCAAGCGCTCGTAATATTACTTATTACACTATGGGGAAAAGCTTACAACTTGTGCACACGTAGGTCTTCATTAAAAATAAATGACACGAGTTACCAATTGTAGCTACTAGTTACTAACCATGCCAACTCGAGCGCACAGATTTCAGCCTTTCTGCAACCTCACCCTAAGCCTAGCGCTAACAACACCTTGAACCAAATTCTAAACCTGATATAAATCGAACTTTAACCTAACCCTTATGTAACACTTACCCTAACCATAAATCCATAACCCTAGAGTTAACCCTAACCCTATCCCTAACACTAACCATAACCCTAGAGTTAGCCCTAACCCTATCCCTAACACTTACCATAACCCTATCCCTAACACTAACCCTAACCCTATCCCTAACACTAACCATAACCCTTGAGTTAGCCATAACCCTATCTATAACAGTAACTATAACCAAATCATTAACCTAAACCCTAACCCTATCCCTAACACTAACCATAACCCTTGAGTTAGCCCTAACCCTATCTATAACAGTAACTAGAACCAAATCCTTAACCTAAACCCTAACCCTATCCCTAACACTAACCATAACCCTTGAGTTAGCCCTAACCCTATCTCTAACAGTAACTATAACCATATCCTTAACCTAAACCCTAACCCTATCCCTAACACTAACCATAACCCTTGAGTTAGCCCTAACCCTATCTCTAACAGTAACTATAACCATATCCTTAACCTAAACCCTAACCCTATCCCTAACACTAACCATAACCCTTGACCTAAACCTAACTCTTAACGATAATCATATCATACCTAAGCATACATCGGTTAGCGTAATATATTTGGTTTGGGTAACATTATTGTAAAGTGGCCTGAGGGTTATGGTTCATGTTATGGCTGAAAGTGAAAGAGTAAAGGTTTTAGAGCTGCCGTAAAATGTACGTTTATGTACATATATTTATTAGGCCACACCAAATAAATTTCTTGTTCTACGGACCCGACCGTACATATTTTATCGAAATCGAAAAAATAATATTAAAAAAAAATTTCCGCTCCCCGCTCCGGGAAAGTCATCCGGAATTTTTATTTTACTTTTTTGAAATCGTAATCTTGTGAACGCTTAAGGGGATGCAGGACACCATCCGCCATTTTTTGTGAAAATTTCAACATAGATAGAACATTTATGGTAAATTTAATAATAATTTCTTTCATTATTTACTCTTAATTTGAATAAAATTTAAAATAATAATAAAAGTCTTGTACCTATATCATTACTTTAATTTATTAATGGTTGAAATAACAAGTTTTTGTTTAAATGTGTACAGTATTGGCAAAAATAATGAAAATGAAATTTTTAACAAGGGAGGTAATTTTGACCAAAAAATACCATTTTTTAGCACTTTTTGACTAGTTTTTTCCCAAATGACAAAAATTTAACTCAGAGACCCCTATTTTTCTTCCATCACTAAAATGGTATTCCAATTACTTGACATTATATCAAAAATTCAGAAAATTGCATTGGACAGAATTTTTGTAATCTTTTATTTTAGTGCTTTTTTATTCTCTTCTCTGTATAATCTATATAAAAAAGTAAAATTTCAGTGCTTAACTCCTCGGAAATAAGCTCTGAAACCCCTATTTTTTATTTTGAATTATGATAACTTGTATAAAAAACTAACTATTTGGCAAATTTAAAGAAAATTCATTGACAAATTATTTTCAGTGAAAGTGTCCTGCATCCCCTTAATGTAACTGCCGTTTTATTCCATCACAAACAAACAAAAATATTGGTGTATTTTGAAAAAGGAAAAGAAACAATCATACCGTTTTAGTAGTGTGGATATTTGTCATAAAGGAAGGCATGGTTGTCCAAACACGGCGATTTATTTCAGTGGTGGTGCGTTGGCACAGCTTTTTCAAAGATGTGTCAAAATCAAACATTTCGACCTTAGGTTAGCGCCGACATAAACGTAAAACGAGGTTACAGGAACTATCAAATATAAAAAATGTGAAATAAAAGTTCGTGAGTAATATTTGTATTTAGGAAGATAGGATGTTGGAGCAGGATTGCCAGATCATGATCAGTACCAAAAAACTTAATTCGACTGACACTTCGAAACTTTTGGTTGCCACAGCATGGTGAACATTTAGCCCCAGTAATGAAGCACATTCGATTTTTGTTTATCTCCACCAAGATAAAACAAAATGACCACAGAAACTACAATGCTTATTAAATTTGTTCACATTGTTGCAAGGGTTGTGATATATCCAAAAAAAAAAGAAAATGAAATTACTGGTAATGGTTGTTCAGTGTTATTTGTGGAAAAGTTAAAGTATTTTTTATTAAGAGTCAGCATAAAAATGTTTGAACTGGTTGTTGTCTTATTGTCATTTTTCATATATATCTCTGTTTTCTAATGGCTTGCATGGGACTTGAATTTTTTCTCTCAAAAATTGGACATTGGACACCATGTATCTATAATTTTGGATTGTCTTTGGTTGTTCAATCAAAAGGGAAAGTCTCACTAAATGGGAATATTACAGCAAACACAATGAATGGGATATAACTTATTTTATGACATTTTAAAATTCATTCCTCTAGAAAGCTTCATCAATAAATGAGGTACAGTGTAGTCAGTTGTGCATTTTAAATAAGGTCTAAAAAATATATTTTTGCAAATGAAGATGTGATATGTACATGTATGCATTCTTTTGCTTCCATCTGTCTCTAATGCTTTGAAAGTCATATATGTAGTATGTTGTATATGACCTACAATACTGAATTGTTTAAAAGGTGCAATTGATTGTACATAAATTGAATGATGAACCCATAATTACAAAATATAATTCATTTACATGCTTTGGTAAACTTCAGGTAAGCATAGTATGCCCAATTCTGAAAGAAAATCACAATGAAACTGAATTTTGCGAATATATACATTGATGAAAGTACATTTTCTTATTTAAAAAAAAATAAAAATTAAAAAAAGTTATCGCTCGCCTCAAATTTTTCTGTTCGCCTATGATTTTTTGAAAATCCAAATAATAATATTAAAATTATTATTTCGCTCGCTCGCCCCATTTTAAAATGACAAAAATCCGAAGAACAAGAAATTAAATTGGTGTGGCCTTATATATAATATGTAATTAATTATATAATTTAGAGAATTGTCTTATGTTAATTTAATCTTAAAATTTGAATGAAAGTTACATATAATTATAACAACAAACCTTTCTTTCTGGTCGTGGAGTCGTCATAAGACTTATAACAACCATCAAAATTGTGCTAATTACAGCTAAAATAGCTGCAAAATGTAAAAAATCAACATGCTTGGTTATTGCGGGTCTTGTGTCTTCCTGCCCACTACCACACGATGGTGCCGGATAAATAAAGTCTAACGCCATTCTTATAATTCCTATAACCAAACTCAGCATAAGGCCCCAGAATGCACCCTGACAAAGAGAGACAAATCATAAACTTAATTTAATTTAGAAACAGCAAGATATATTGCTTAAAAGACTGAACATATTTTTAATTTGAAAGCAACGAGTAATTTAATTCTAATTATTATGTCATTTATGGTAGTTTGTTTGCGTTTCCAGAAATATAAATTTAAAGAGCAAGGCTACATGAAAGATAGCATATTGTCCCGTCGTATTTTAAGTGTATTTCTTGTACCTGTTCAGTGAGCCTCTTCCAAAAGAATGCAAGAAGAAACAGGACGCACATAGGAGGTAACAGGTACGATCTTATGGATTGTAAATAAAACCAAAAAAGCCCTCCTTGTGCCTTCTCTAAGATTGGTATCCACACAATACTGAGTCCAACAAGTACCAGCACCGTTATTCTGCCGACAATCATCAACTCAGCCTGTGACGCATGCCTTCTGAACTGTCTCCAAATGTCCATAGTCATAATTGAACAAGCACTATTCAAGATGGAGGTCATTGAGCTCATCAAACCTGGCTAGTAGTGATGATAACATCAGGCCACGTAAACCTAAAAGAATATACAATATAGTTTGGGCTTTATAGAATGAATAAAAACATAGAAATATGCCACGTTTAATTAAACAAGTTTGTCGTTTATCCAAACACGTTATACAGTATGGTCACAGAAAAACATGGTACATGAAGTAGGATATTTTAATCTTTGAATACAAATTTGTAATCCGGTAAAAGTGGGAAATCGAGTTAATATTTAACGTTAAAATTTTGCTTGGCATATTTGCAGTACATTTTAATGAACTCAACCAAGCAGGGTTACAGTACTGTGTTACTGAACTTCTCAACCAAACAGGGATAGAGTAGAATGTTACTAAACTTCTCAACCAAAACAGGGATACAGTACAGTGTTACTGAACTTCTCAACCAAAACAGGGATACAGTAGAGTGTCTTCTGATACTCTTACCGATAGGTAGGATTCGCATCACTAACAAGGCATAGGCAACGTTGCTGCAACCAGATTTATTTCCACAGATTTCCTCGCATTTCTCTGGATCTGCGCATGCTATTTCATCTAGATTTAAATATAAACTTATTCGATTGAATCTATAATAAACATTTTATAAAGGATAAATGTAACGAAGTTAAATTTGGTCCTAATTCGTTTGCCTGTACAATTTTCTTTATAAAATAAAATAAAGAATGAAAATCAAACATATGGCCCACAATTTCAGTACACACAAAAAGGACTGAAAACTAAACACCAAAGGTTAGTCTTTCTTTGATATGTATATGGTCAATTTTAATAAGAATATCCTGTAATTTTTAGACAGCAAGTATTTTTGATATATAATAAAGTAAAAAGGATATAAAGTGTTTTAAAATTCTCTCTAACACCCTGGCTAGGCTGAAAATAAATAAATAAATAAATAAATAAATAAATAAATAAATAAATAAATAAATAAATAAATAAATAAATAAATAAATAAATAAATAAATAAATAAATAAATAAATAAATAAATAAATAAAAATCGTATATTCTTTTACCCCAAATACGAAAAAGAAATTGTGAAAAATTTAACTAAAAGGGGTTATTTTTGTAATAAACCTGTCGTTTTGATGCTACCAAGAAACTTCTCTCGGATAAAGCATTGAAAGTATGTAAATAGTACCTAAGTTTTTGGAAGATTTTTAAATTATCAGTAAAAAATTTAATAAATTTGTTTGATAAAGTGGTCGAACATATTCTCTTTAATGGCTGTGTAATTTGGGGCTTCGGTAAAAGCGAGGACTTAGAGTATATTTGAAATTTTGTAAACTTCTGTTACATTTAAACACCAAATTATATAATTTATGGGAAATTTGGTATACTTGTTATTGCTATTGATATTAAGGTTTCTGACTTAAAATTAATGGCAAACGATCCAAAGTGTCATCAATATTGTACCCTTTTACTCGGAAATCGATTGAAAACTACAGTATACTATATTCTCGGATTAAATGTGTTAAAACAATTTTTAAATGATTGTGGTTTTTCACTAATTTGGGAATAAACAAAATCATACAGTTACGACTGGCTAAAGTACATAGTAAAACAACTGTTAACAGACCAGTTTGCACAAAACTGGAATTCAGTTATGTTTTATTCAACAAGAGCAATAAACTATAGAATTGTTCAAACAAAATTGAAATCCTAAAATTATTCAAATATATTGAACTTTTCGTTTATAGTATAAAATTAATCCGATTTAGAACAACAAATCATCATTTATTAATAAAAACTGGTAGATGGAAAAAAAACTGAAAGAGAAAATAATTTGTTTGTCATTTATGTAACTGTAATAAATTAGGAGATGAATATCATTTAATGTGTGAATGCAATTTTTTTCAGAACAACATAAACAATAGTTCCAAGTTATTACCTGAAAAACCACAATTTTCCTACGTATTCAGAATTGATTTCCAGCAACAGGAAATACTGATCAGAAATCTGTGTATGTTTATTAGTATTATAAATGATCACGTGTGCGCCCCTGGTTTGACTTTTGTGTAAGCATAACCTTACTGTTGTTTATATATATTGTATATAGTCTGTTGGTATGTTTGTTTATTTTTCCCTTCAACTGTACCAATCGTATTATTGACTGGATGAGAATAAACTATTACTATTCCATCAAGTAACATAAGATCAGTACAACTAAAGATGTTTGTAGATTGTTTTTTTTGTTTGTTTGAATAAGGTTTTATGCCACTTAAAACATTTGTTTAGCTTTAGCGTAGAGTCCAAAAGTCCTTTGATACAGGAAAACTGCAAATGTTTGTTAATTAACAGTTGGAGTCGTGGTGCACATGTCTGCAGTGTGACTTGAACCCTGGATGACTAATAGTCCGAGAATCCTCTGCCGTCCAACGTTTTTTGGGGGTTCCACGCAAAAAAGTATTGGACGGCTGAGGATTCTCGGACTAGATGACTAACTACCTTAATCTCTCGGCAATCTACTCCCCAGCTCTTTATAGATTTTAAGTATAGATTCTACTACATATAATCGTTGAATGCAATATTTTTCTACTTTAAATAATCTTAAATCAAAATGCAAGACCTCGATGGAGCTCCTCTCCCCATATATGAAAAGAATTTAAAGGCTATTCAACAGTATAAGCTAAAGTCTGCGTGATAGTGTCTAAATGGCATCATTAAAACCAAAACCCAGAATTCTTAAATTTTCAAACATTACAGATGTTTTTAACAGCATGATAAGACTAATTAGTGTCTGCTTCTTGTATTAAAAGATCTATATACAAAAGTTAGAAACTTAACTTTCTACTTCAACTGATAAATAGTTATAAAATTACTAATATATTTTCAGACCCGCTATTAAAATGTTAAATACAGGTAGGGAGGTGTTTATTGGCCGAAAGAAACCCAACTGGAAATCGGTAAATTCTCAAAATACCTTTTTTGTGTAAGATCAAAAGAAACAGAAGTGCATGTTTTGCTAAATTTTTAACATATGTATTTTGTTCACTCTTTATATCTTGATAACCCGTTGTTTTACTAACAATTGCCTTAGAATAATTGTGACACAATGAAATTGAAACGAAGCAAAATTGGAGCGCATGTTATAGGCACATACTAAATATAAAATGTCACGAATAAACAACAGAAATACAACTGTACCTGGATATAAAACTCTACTGATCATTCCAGGAGCAATGAACAGAAACAATCCTGATATCTTCAAAACAGCCCCAAACAGGGAACCAGCTTTTGCATGCGCCATGCTTTTAGCAGATAAAGTTCTTTGCACCATTAGCTGTAACGGCAAAATGTGCTATACGTTGATACTATTATGAACGTTAATGAAAAAAAAACGAAAAAAACCACACACACACACACACACACACACACACAATATACTATATTGCAAAAATGTTTTACCATAAAACAAAGTTAAATTGAAGGATTACGTAACCGACTAAGCGAAGGTTACACAAAGGCTGCCGAACTGCTGGCGAACGTACCAAAACCCGTGGATGAAATGAAAACAATGAACAGAAGAACCAAGATCAAAGATAAAATGAACTCCAATAAACAGTAAACTAGCAGTGCAAGGAAATCTCGTTCTACAAATCTCGTATAATAATCTCCTGGGCGTTACTTTATCGGATACATATTTGTTCGCAAATTAAAAAAAAAAATAACCGCTTTGGTTACATGAAAATAAATCGTTGAATGTCTTACTGACCTGATCCATACACCAATTATATATCCCTAGAACAGAGAGCCCCGTTAAAGCTCCTGTCCATGGTATATCTCCCGTTGTGGGATCACGAAATATATGCATGGCGTCCTTTCTCGGCATTCCACATGAGTAATACGTCTGATTTTCTAAAGTGTAGTTTGCGGCGCTTTCCATGTATTTGATTGTTAAAGCATCCCATCCACCGACTTTAATTATACCTAGCATTCAAACAAAGCAAGAGTGATGTATATGTTACAGTGTCCGGTAAAAAATCTCCAAGAACTTATGTTCTTTGTTTGTTATTGTACAGACTTTAAATAAAACTTGTTGTCTTTGTCTGCGTAAAGAAAAGTGTGCATTTTTAGTAAAATTAGGGTCGTTTTAACTTAAATTCGACTTTAAAATAGAATTTATTGCTTACCGCTATCTATATGACAAATAATATTAAGACAACAATAAATACACTTTCTTCATTTTAAAAATATTGCTTAATGTGCATTAAACATTAATAATCCAATCGTTCAATCCTTTAACATTTTCCTGTTCCTTTAAAATTAAGAACTTAATTTTACTGCATTACATAACACACGCATGATGCAATTATTAGATAAATCGCTACTGACCTATAACAAATAAAATTGTTGCGCTGATTACCAGTACAAGTGACTGCAAAGTATCTGTATATATAACTGCCGCTAAGCCACCTAAAAGTATAACAAACTAAAAATATACAATTTAATAACAAGTATATAATTCCTGCCCTTCATATATTATTTTGCTAGGCTGGAACAGTAATAACAGTAGTAGTGTCTAGAGCCTCTAGTAATTGTATCATCATAAATCATTTATACGAAAAACATATATATTTTTATTGTCTGCTAAAAGTTTTAGGCAAAAGTTTATTGGTTGATTCATATTGACGCTGAACGGGTCATTGTCGACCTGGGTACTATATCAGCGTACCCTCGGTACTTAAAATTTGAGAAATGGTACCCTATTGGACTATTTCAGATGTAATGGTACCCAGTGTACTGTCGCTTCACATAAACGTACCCGGTGTGGTAAGTATCGCGAGATTACGTTCATTTCCTTCTCGTATTTGGTAAGAGTAATGGCTGTTTGTTACAGTTTACAGTTAAGTTTGTTTTGATTATGTGCATGTTTAAGAACACTGTTGAAAAATAATGGATTTGATTCAACAATATTCGTCTGGGTACGTTTATGTTAAGCGAAATAGGGTTAATATAGTTAAATTATGGAAATTTAAGTCCTCAAGAAGCCTCGGACTTAAAATTCCAGAATTTAACTATCGAGATTGGAGAAATCCGATAATCCACTCATACCAATGTAAGATTCTTTATTTTTTATTTCTGTAATATTTATGTAATATTCAAACCGCTTCACAAGGATTTAAAAATAGTTCTCGTCACTAGTGAACACTCATCCGTTGATTGGTTAAAAATAATAACGTCATGTAAAAAAATAATGACGTCATAAACAAAACATAAAATTGGAGTTGGGAGAGGTGTTTTTCATTTCGCAAAATTACTATTTTTTTTAAATTATAGAAAAATAATCTTACATTAGTAGGATTATTGAATTTCTCCAATCTCCAAGGCTCGGATTTAAAATTCAACTATTTAACTGTCTCTATTAGAGAAATCCAAAAAGCAACCGTACCAAATCGTTTATTTCTCTAAGTGATTTACCGTTTTCTCCAAAAACATTCTTGACATATCTATTGTACTAAAAATAAAGGCGTAACAGATAAAATCGCCAAACGCACAGATGTTATAAAAAACTTGACATACCAACTACTGTAAATAATGCCGTGACAGCTAAAATCGCCAAAACACACCAATAAATATTCCAGTCAAGTATCCTCTGTAGAAAAATAGCTCCAGCATAAATTTCTCCCTGAAATGTACCATAGTATTTTGATGTGGTGCTAGAGGAATTAAATCCAATGTGCCAATTTTTACGCTATGTCAGTGGAATCTACTATATTAGATTGATGTGTGATGCTTAAGTCCCATTTTATCTATGATTATGACAAAAAACCACAAAATAGCACTATCCATGATTATGACTCCGGCGAACATGAATTCAAGATACATAGCAAGACGATGTTGAAACCTTCGATCTTGGATTATTAATACAGTTTTCGTGAATCCAAGTCATAAGAAGCTAGCTTAACGTAGGTTAAAAAATCTATCTTTGTTTATTACGAATCTATTTTTTTGTTATTACATGAATAGAATTTTGCGTGTTTTTGATTGGTCTAAAAACAACTTTCGGGTCATGATAAATAGCAACAGTATTAAAATAAAATTTAAATATGGAAATTTGTATCTGCTGCACGACTCCGCTGCACAGTGGTCAAGTGGAATCCAATATTGACCATGTTTTGACCAGTTCAAGCTTGTTTTTCATAACTGTTCCAACATAACTATAAATTTCATTTGCAGTGGTAATTGAATAATCTGTAATTATAAAATTTACTGTTAAAAATGGAAGAATAAAGTTATTGATTTATTTATACTCTTTTTAACATTTTAAATGTGATGAAACTGGAATTTCAGGATTATCAATAAATAAATATCAAAATGCAGTATAAACAGAAAATATTAAAGGTAACCAGCATTTCAACAATTACAAACGTAAGCGTCCTCTGTTTTTCTTATGAAGGAAGATGGTGATTTTATTCGTGTAATAAAACAATTTCTGACTTTGATATACGGTCGCTATCAGGATTTCTCAGCCCTCAAAAGTATATATTCATTACATTTTTTCTGGCTGATAAATCCTGATAACGACCTATACATATGTATCAAGCTCATTAATTGTGTAATACTAACCTGCTTACTATGACTTTTCCTCTTGTATTCATATTCAAGAGTCATTATCAGAGATAGCAACGTTAATATTAGATTATTTGTCATTATCATATTTTATGATTTTTTTTTTCACGATCAAGTAAATTTGATACAGTACAAGATTTTTCATTTTCTACTGCCAGTTAGTATCGCGAAATTAAAACAGTAATATCTTCTTTTGTTACGCTTACCGAAATGTTGAAAAAGATATAACCAATCAAAGCAAAAAATGAACAATACATTCTTATTCTTTTTCCTCCAAGTCTTTTCCTCAAATATTCTGGCATGGTGAACGCCTGCAAAAAGATTGCATGTAAAGAAAAAGAAAAATTTTACATTTAATAATGATAATCAAATGAAATGTTATAGATTTGAGATCACAATCATGGCAAAAATGATTTATTTATGACATACACGCGACGAGGAGCAGGCGGGCTTGTCTTGAAGGGCTTTACAATTACAAAACTGTACCCCCACAGGAAAGCATTTGCGTATGGCATATTAATCCAACCGGATCACTAATCGTATAAATAATGACAAGCGCTATAATTATTCCTTATATCGTGATTTATATTGACGGAACAGCCAATTTATGGTGGAAATGTTGACTATATGCAGCGTAAATATCCTAAATGTACCGACATTGTCAAATTAAAATCGAAATATCTTAAAATCGCGATACTTTTGAAAAGCATCCCAATGCTTTTAACAAGTATCGCAATGCTATTAACAAGCATTGTGATGCTTTTAACAAGTATCGCGATGTTTTTAACAAGTATCGCTATACTTTTAACAAGTATCGCGATGGAAAATGCAAGCATCAACTGTGACATGAGCGACCACTGATATATTATCTATACAAATGTATAATAATAAGATCCCCGATAATAATTGCACAAGAAAATAACTCCACTTAAGAAGTGAATTAAAATTTGATAACTTGATTTGAAATAAATAAATAAATAAATAAATAAATAAATAAATAAATAAATAAATAAATAAATAAATAAATAAATAAATAAATAAATAAATAAATAAATAAATAAATAAATAAATAAATGTAAGTCGGATTTTTATTGCCGATGCATCATAAGACAGATAACTATTTAAACATTTGAGGACATCAATTGTTGATGTGTATGATCGTAAATATCCGTTTACTGGTTGGTAACAGAAATGTGCATATTTGTTTACTTAATCAACAATTAATACCTGGCAAACAGGTATGTTCTACAGGTATCTTCTATTATAAAATTTATCAACTAACTTACTCCGCATGCTATGTACACTGGATCAAATATCCACCCAAGGGCTATCAGGAAAAATACAGCCTAAAAGTAAAGATAGAATGGCAATATTCATAAATAATTAAACTACAGGTAAAATTAATTACAACCGAATTTTTGTAATAGTTGCCAAGTACTGTGCTTTTTGTATAGCATTATGTATAGAAGTTGCGCACCAAAATTTAAAATTTTAAACTTTTTATTTATATCATTTTACAGTAATTACTAGTAAATATTATAAAATTATTGCACTTGAACGAGATCAATCTGAGATTTTATGAACCATGGTAGAAATATAGTGAATGAGTTAAAGCCGAGTTTCATATTTTTGTACCCTGCTCCATAAAACCTCCTATTACATAGTAATAATTTTTCCCCATTGTATTTCATATAGCAATAAAATGCAATATATTTTCATATTTAACACTGAATCTCGGTCTTTTATGTAAATTCCGGGAAAAGTACAGATGTGTTTCGAACATCGGCTTTTATATTTTACTGTTGTTTGGTAAGCAAACAAGGCCGAAAATGACATACATGATCTGCCCTCGAGGGGAAAATTAGCAGAACTGCTTGAAACTGAACAAATGGAAGTAAATTCGATTGCAGATAAAAGTAAAATTTTTATAGAATTCATAGACCAACAAAGGAAAAAAATCTAGTGTAAACTGTACAAAACGGGATTTTTAATATCGTGTACAAGTGGCTCGTTTCAAAGCAGGAATTTATATTCACAACAATAAGGAGCAACAAATGAAAACACAAAATAAAAAAAAAATCTGCTTTTTATTTTACATGTACATCTACATCAAAATATATATCTGTAATATTGACCAAGTGAAAATATGATAATATTGGACATAGTAAAATATTACAAAATAGCAAAGATAATGAATAATCACTTGAACGCACAAAAAAGTATTACTATATAATAAAAGGGTTATTGCATGAATATTGGGAAATATTGTCCCTCGCAAGATGCTATATTGCACTCGCAAGCTCGTGCAATATAACACTTGCTTGGGTCAATTTTCCCAATATTCATGCTCTGGGACTAGTATAATATAGGTTCCTGTAACCCTATAATATTGATAAAGTAGTGAAGTAATTGATTTATTACATAACATTAAGTCGCTAGGGATAAAATAATAAGGCCACCCAGTTGTAAAACAATGATAAACATCAGCTTCCGTGAATTATTTCTTAATTACCTCGCCTACCGTCTCGGCGAACAGAACATTTTCTTTGGTGGAGAAAAAACTTTAGAGACCTAATCAAAGTCAGTAATTTTATAATATCTGCGTGAATTATCATTGTCAGTGTCCTAGCCAGGCCGATGTTCGAATACCAAGGCTTCTACAACGTTTTGAAAAACACGAAAAGAGCGGGAAATTTGTTATCCCATGTCGAAAATGCTAGGTCTGAGGGGTTTGCAGGGGTATCCTTCCGGAACCCCAACGTTTTGCTCTTGACCCGTGCGCCCACCGGTGCTCAGACCAATCTCAGAGAAAAGGGCTTCCACGTCATTCAAACCCTATATACGTCACTGATTTTTAATGACATTCTACATTCATATTGATATAAATTTATTATATAGTTAATGTCTCCGTAGATGTATTTCAGATCAGTAAATGTGTAACGAAGTCGTTCAAAATAAGTTTATCACTTTATCATAACATGACACTTCTCTGTTTCAGTATGAACAATGAACTTTACACAAACTTCGAAAAGGTTAAAACAAAACTTCGTGTAAATATTTTACCTTAAGTTTCTAATCCAATTCCTGATAACAAAGTATGGCACGCAAATATAACACTTTATTGAAAACCTAGAGCATTGACCAATAACCTAATGTTATGGTCAGGTAATTGACACTTTCAAGATTATGACCTTTTTTTCGAGCTCGACACATAGAGTTGCCCGGATAAAGAATGCCGTCTTGGTAGGGTCTTCCCGGGTTATAATACCATTATTTTACTTGTACTGTTGTTCAATCACTCACGTGCCACTCATAAATGGCAACAGCCATTCCAGATGCCGCTGCAGTTCCTGCAAGTCCAACAAACATCGGAGCTCCTATGTTGCTTGCATAGATAGAAGCACCAACCTTAAAAGAAGACAAAAGCCTATAAGTTTAGCAATATCACTTTCATACACAGAGATACTGATCTGGGTGGATGAACGAAATAAATCTATACATCATCGACGTGTAGTATGTGAATATTTTATCAAATAAAAGCACATTGAAAACGGTGATTTAAAAAAATTGTATTAACTAGTGCATGTATTAATGAAGGGGTGAATAATTCAAATGACAATTCATCTTATAAGATATCACATGACCTTATATGAAATAAAACTTGTCCGAAAGTTGAACATGGACCACTCGGCCACCGAGCCCACCCCACCAAATATATTTAGATGCAGTAGCAACAAAACTGAAACTATTTCAACGTATTATCTTAATATAATGTACGTCGGCCAATAGACTCGAATTTAAGAAAAAATAATACCATTTTTATACGTAATACTAAATAATAGGTAATACATAATCACCATTTAACTATACAGACGAGGAATTTCTTAGAGGATATAAACATATTTATATTCATATTCTAGAGAAATGTTTTGCTACAAGTTATCATTTCTTGGCAGAGCAATGTCCGTTGGTAGCCTATTTTTATACCCCACCTCACTACGAAAGGCGTATATTTTTCTAATCAGTTATACCCGCATGCCGGAGAACACTGGGTCACTTTCCTTGTGATTCTTGCTAGAGAAAATTAAAAAAAAAATTTACTTAGTGCTTAGACTACGAAGAGCAACAACACAAAAACAAAAAAAAATTAATAAAAACATTGGAGAGTCAAACACAAGGTTAAAGACAAAGACACATGACACAAAGCCCCCCCCCCCCCCACACACACACAAGGATACACCAAGCTCAACAATAACAATTTAAAGAAGTGATTAATCTGACTCATTACAACATTGACGAGTAAATAGTGCCTGTCATAAGCAGACACTCGTCTAAGAAAAAGTCGGAAAAAGGTAAGCCTTGAGTTGAAATGTCAAAGCTGGCCTCTTTTTTGTCTTGTCATGAGTATAAATTGTACTTTTAAAATTAAAACTTACCGGTATCCAGTGCATCGTTTTTCCCGCCAAAAAGTATCCGGTAGCATTTCCTCTGTTTGGTCGGAAAGTCGACTAAAATAAAAATACATGTATATATTTGAACTATGTTGTCTGATTAATACGGAAGCCTATTAGTACCATATGTGGTATTTTTTTTAACTTGTTATAACAACTTAGCTTACTTGTAATTACAACTTAGCTAACTTGTAATTACAACTAAGCTTACTTGTAATTACAACTTCGCTAACTTGTAATAACAATTTAGCTTACTTGTAATTACAACTTAGCTAACATGTAATTACAACTTAGCTAACTTGTAATAACAACTTAGCTTACTTGTAATTACAACTTAGCTAACTTGTAATAACAACTTAGGTAACTTGTTATAACAACTTAATAACTTGTAATTACAACTTAGCTAACTTGTAATAACAACTTAGCTAACTTGTAATTACAACTTAGCTAACTTGTAATTACAACTTAGGTAACTTGTTTTAACAACTTAATAACTTGTAATAACAACTTAGCTAACTTGTAATAACAACTTAGCTAACTTGTATTTATAACTTAGCTAACTTGTAATTACAACTTAGCTTACTTGTAATAAAAACTTAGCTAACTTGTTATAACAACTTATTATAAAGCTATATAATATCGATTCAAAGTACATCATTCGTTTGTAAGGAAAGGTTCCGACTGTAGCAGTCGGAAGATAATGAGATGTGGAATAAGTGTACGCGACTCAACCTACATATATAAACGGCAATTTAAAAAATCCACAATGGAAAACAGCAAGCAGCCTTTAATGTGACGCCTTCTATTCAAGCCTTCAATAAATCAGCTTTATAAAGCCAAAAGCTTCAAAAATATTAATTTGTTTTGCCAATGTAACCTACTACCTATTACAAGTTAGCTAAGTTGTAATTACAAGTAAGCTAAGTTGTTATTACAAGTTAGCTAAGTTGTAATTACAAGTTATTAAGTTGTTATAACAAGTTACCTGAGTTGTAATTACAAGTTAGCTAAGTTGTAATTACAAGTTAGCTAAGTTGTTATTACAAGTTAGCTAAATTGTTATTACAAGTTAGCTATGTTGTAATTACAAGCTATTAAGTTGTAATTACAAGTTACCTAAGTTGTAATTACAAGTTAGCTAAGTTGTAATTACAAGTTAGCTAAGTTGTTATAACAAGTTAAAAAAAATACCACATATGGTACTAATAGGCTTCCGAAGATTAAATATGTCACCCTATTTAAGCATCATTTAGTGTCGAGTAAAATTTGATCCTCTAATAACAATATAGTTGCACGTGTGATTAACAGAAAAAAAAACAAAAGAACTAATTGGTATACAAGATAGTAAATGGGTAAATTGGTTATATTTGAACATTCAGAACTTAGTTCCAAAGTTAGATTTGATAACTGCTGAGTATTCTGAGATTGATACTTATTCTTTAGTGAGACTTGTTTTAACAATTCTCCCAGAGTTATTAAATTGCAGTTATTAAATTGCCCCTATCCATTCAGAAAGGACAGGTGTATAGACATAAATGGGGTTGGGTTATTGTCTAGGTCAGAGGAAATATTCATGCTATTAGACGCCACAGCCCAGAGCCGACGGAAATAGAGGTTTTTTGCTTGAACTTCAAGTTCTTCGCACAAGTAATTTGTATGGGACATTTTACATACCCCGGTAGCGTTGTTGAAGTATTGGAAAAGGTCGATGAATGATAATAAAAAATGATAAATATTTGCCTGAATATCATTGACAACAATTTGTTGTTGATCTCACACAATATACTGAACATTTCTCTCTTCTTTAATCGATTTAATCGTCACCAATGATAACCATTTCATTTCAAATGTTACAACCGACCCCCCCCTCCCCCCACCTTTCTTGACCATAGTCGACACGACTGCCCTGTAATTGGATTAATTAATTTCTTCAAACCCCTCAAAATAGCATTCAAGAGCAAAATTTTGTTTTATAAACCGGATCAGGATAAGTGCAGATGCTGGCTAACTCTGATTGGGATCATACTTTTACAACTGTTATTGATAAAGTTGTAATCGATATTACCAATTGTATCTAATTTGTAGCAAACTAGGGTATTCCAAATTGTTCAGTTACTTTTGGAATATCAGATCCTGCTTGGATAAAGAATTATTTGAAAAAGCTAATCAGTAAGAACACTTCTATCCACACTAAAGCAAAACGCCTGAATCCACCAACTGACTGAAATAAGTTTAAAAAAAAAAGAAATCAGGAGACGTCAATGTCAGACGAGCCAATGAAAATCGTCCCGATTTAAATAATCAGCATATTGTCGACTGACAAGTGCACTTCGTAGTATTGGCGGACAATATGCAATAAAATATCGGGCATTAAACCCGTTAAGACATACCACCATTACTAATTGGGGATATATTAGTCTGACGATACTGACAGAGCAAATTGTTTTGATGACTACTTTGCTATGCAAGTCTCAAACTGCACGTCTGGAACAAAGAACTTAACCAGAAACGACAGTATTGTTCTGAATGAGAACGAAGTCGAGTATGAGTAGCCGTTCATGTCATAATGCTTTATTTGTATCACGTTACTTTTCAATCGCGTTACTTTCAAAAAAGTATCGCGATACTTTCAACTTCTATCGCGTTACTTTTAAAAAGTATCACGTTACCAATGAAAAACAAAAGTTTAAAAGGTATCGCGATACTTTGAATAAGTAACGCGATAGAAGTTGAAAGTATCGCGATACTTGTTCAAAGTAACGCAATAGAAAAGTAACTCGATAGAAATAACGCAATTGTGACACGAACCGCCACTCATAGTCGAGGACGTGCTATGAATATTAATCATTAACAAGTCCTCTTTGCCTGACGCTACAACTTTTCGTTTATTAAAAGAAACGTCATCAATATTAGTTTAAACATATTTTATTAATATAAATATCAATCATATGTACACAAAAAATCATACAAAGGATAACACACAGGATTCGGAAATAAACATATAAACTTTTTTTAATCTGTCGCCTTAAAATTCCGACAAAATCTAATTTCAAATCTATGAGCATGCTGAGGGAATGAATAGAAAAAGGACATATAAATATTGTCAATATAATCAATAAAAGAAAAAGTAAATGTGAAAATAGAAATGATGGAATAGTGGAATGCAGTTAACGATAGCGTTTGCTTTGAATAATATATTTTTGAACAAGATTTAAGACATTAATATTTTCATCTAATGTTAGAAAATCTGACCCATACAATAAGAAGTTAACATCGACAGATTGATTTTAAGTGTATGTATGGTACTATAACGAAGCTGATCATACTTAAAACATTCAAAAAGAAATATTAAAATATCTATTGGGCAAACTTTTCAACATGTTGTCTGTGGCTTGCTTCCCAAAAGAATGGACGTGGACAAACGTAACGCAAGTGTTAATGAGTTGTTTACCAGGTTAAGTTAAAAATTATTGACTTATTTTTTCACCTAATACATGTATCTTATATAAATGTATGGAGATATGCGTCTATAAACACGTTCACAACTTTTTGTTTCAGACTAGTATATTACTCCCAGTCAAAGGCGATTCAGCCATGAACCAGTTAATTAGTACGATTTAGGAAAAGCTCTAGACAGTAGCAAGAATTAGAATATTTTTTGGACCTTAAGTAAGGGATTATACCTCGTATGGCACAATGGACTCTTTTTAAACTTAAAAATTACGGTTTGGGTGGATATCTTTTAAAATTTTTTGACGCGAACGCGTTAATAAACAATTAAACTTTTTCGGAAATCACACAGGAATATATGACAGATGTAATCAGGAATAGAAATATGTGATGGGTAGGGTCAGAAAAGGTAGCGTCACTGACGGAAATCGATCTTGATTCATGATACTTCCAACATGGGACCTAGGATGTGACGTACCTATCCGACGACTTAAAATAAGCATTTGTATCCAATTTTCCACTTTACGGGATTACAGCGCTTTAAAGGGTGTCTTTTACAATAACCAACGGACCTTGGTTACAGACAGATTACAAACAAGATATTTATTTTGCGTGGGTTGATTTTTATAATACAAGAAAACATAAGAAAAACATGAGTTAATGAAAATATCATCTTAACTACAGCATGGCTTTTCGTTAATTTAATGTGTGCAAAAAAAATACTTACCCAAATTCCCACCGCTAAGACGATAGCAAAATACACACCAACAACAGCAAAATCTCCTGCAGCAAGGGCTTCTGTCATGTTATAAAATGTTGACAAGTTTGTTATTTTATGGAAACTAAAATATGAGGTGTAAATCGTCGTTATTTATACAAAAAGATAACAAAAACAACAACCAAAGATCGTCATGCGACGGAAAAATACTCATATCCATTATGGGTAATGACAAGTTTGATCAGAAGATTCAAGGGCTGGGATGTACAAGCACATTTCTGAAGACCGAACACAAACATTATTATAATTTATTTATAAATATGGATATTTTTATTTTGACTTCTCTTTAATATTTAATGCAAACTATTTGTTAATGTTTCTGTTTGAACAAATACCGATATTGTGTTTTTCCTCTGTGCATTATTAAAAAAAAATATTCAGAATCAGCACACAAAAGTAATGCTTATTACGGCCTTGGCGCAATGTTAAATTCAATGTTAATCTTAAAATTTGCTTTACGCCCGAGATAAATCGAGGTTGAGATTTATTTTACTTGACGAGAAACATAACAGATTGAAATTATATTGAAAACATATGATTATACATAGACGACAATACTAACATTTCTTTGATTTTGCATATTACCTTTCTAACATTGGGATAGGATATTTATAAACTTGCAATCAACATTTAAAAAAAAACCATATATTTGCCGGTGTTAGATTTTGTTTGATAATTCTTATCGTACTTTCTTTTACTTTAATAGTCATTTTGTATTGGTCAATAGGTCTTACACCAGTGGTTATCAGATCCGTTCATACTCTGATGAACGACTGTTCGGGAGCTACCTTTTTGTTGCTAAACGTATGGCCTGTCGTACATTTATTGATCCACATATTTACGCATCTGTCCAGATGTGTAAAAATAACATATTATGTTTGGATCTCTATAATTTATGGTCCGCCTGTATAAGAATGGGTCTGCCCAATTTACGTATCTGGGTCGTTTTTGTCTTATGAATATGAATATGAAAAACGTGCGTTCTACACAATAACTTAAATTCGAACATATGCATATATGGATTCAAATAGTGATTATTAAATACGCGTTGTTGGTGTCAATAACCGGAAATGCTGGAAATATAAAGGCGAATAATTAGAACATATTATTTTCACAATAACAATTTTAACTAATTATGGTACATGAATGCATGTATGACATTGGGTTAATACGCAAGAACAATTAATACCTCCCTTATGTAAATGTATGTTTGATTGGTGAGGTTTATTAATGGTCCTGACTTGGTACAGGAATTTCAAAAGAAATGGTGGGTGCAGGTTTTATGGCATGCTAAACATCCCGCTTCCATAACTGTAGTATAGGAGTTGGTTAGTTGATTAAAATATATGAGTATCATATACCACTTGTCGCTAATAGGTGTATCAAACATTCATAGTAGCACCTTCACTGTACACAGAATTCACAATTGGGAAAACTATCTGCAACCATATTTTCAAACGAGAATATTTTTCGACAATGAAGTTGTATCTATAGTATAACTTATTAAAGGCGCGGACGAGTCGTTTTTTCTTGTAACCTAAGTTTATAAGTTTATCCCGAAGAAATAGGTGACGTTTAAATTCAGTATATCTATATGTTAAATTAAAAGACCTAGCTTATGCTATCTTCTTGTCTTTAATGAGACGTCGAAGAAATTCCATTTCATAAAAAAACAGGAGCAAAGCGACAAGGAGTGTGGCACAATTTGTACCCATTAGAATTTGTCTGCTGAAAAAACACATCCTCTAAAAGTTACAAATATGTAGTCGATCAGAAAATCTAGCATACTAAAAACCTGTTCTTCGCTGTAGCATAATTTTCCTTTAAGTAACAATGAGGGTCGTTGTTTTGGGGGACTTTATGTCTTATTATCTATGTTATCAAACACACACATATATATATATATCAAGATTAAAAAAAAACCAATTATATACTTTAGCATAATCCTATTACTTACTTTTAAAAATCAAAGGAAAATATTACGATGCTTGTTTAATATTGCATAACAGTTATTATAATTATATGTTACGAAGCTGATAAAACACCCTGGCTAGGATTTGCTCTCTTTTTAAATAATAATATTTTTTATATCAATTATAGAAGCAAGTAGAAACCGCGGTTTGCAGCCGTTTCGTACACATGTCCATTTCGTACCTTTTATTTCGCCATTTTGTTCCAAAAGAAACAATTTCGTACCGTTACCGGTTCGTACCATGTTTTTACTATATATGTAAATTTCAATAGTGGATGCACTTACAACTGACAATTTCACACCATAGACATTGTGTACCATGTAGAATTTTAAATTTTAAATGAATGTACCGTCCAGTGACAGAATTAAGAACCACAGCCATTTCGAACTGTATGGAATTTTCAATATATAAAATTATTTGTTAAGATATTTTAGAAACCACTTCGTACCATATGGAAATTTCAATGTAAAATTGTATGTTGGGCTATTTTGCGACGATCCCCCCCCCCCCGAGTCAACAGCAAATAAAACTGTGTTTGAATATTAAAAAATATAAAAAAAGTTACCTGCACTTGGGTCACAAATAGTCCTTATATGATGGTAACACAAACGAAGACAAACAAATGACTGTTGTACGTTTTTACTGTTTCACCCCGTAGAAAGTTAATAATGGAGGTACTTGTTAATCAAAAAGATGCAGATGCAGAATACATCATTTCCGCCCTTGAAATTAATTTAATTACTTATTTTTATTAATAAGCACTTCTGTAATATTTAAAATGTTGCATGACGAAATGAGAAAACAAACAAACAAACATATAATCATGTTTGTAGCATGAGTTCAAAGGTACATAACAGTCCTATCATCTACACAAGAAAATTGAAATTAGGTTTAAAGAATTGCTGAGTCAGCAAAAATATTAATAAGATATACAGAAATAAACAGTATGCAATATTAAAAACACAGATACAATATGAGCTCTTTTGTGATAAGTTCTATTTGTTGTATATCTTTATTCTCAAACAGCCAATAACATTGGTACAGAGAAAGAACAATACGTACAAACACACAAGACATTAACAACTACATATACATGAATATAGACATATGTATAACACAGAGGATTACTGGAGAGGAGGCTGAGGCAAGACAGGAGCACTAATACATCACAGAGGATTGCTGGAGGGGGCTGAGGCAAGACAGGGGCTAATACATCACAGAGGATTACTGGAGGGGGCTGAGGCATGACAGGGACACTAATACATCACAGAGGATTACTGGAGGGGGGCTGAGGCATGCCAGGGACACTAATACATCACAGAGGATTACTGGAGGGGGCTGAGGCACGCCAGGGACACTAATACATTACAGAGGATTACTGGAGAGGAGGCTGAGGCAAGACAGGGGCTAATACATCACAGAGGATTACTGGAGGGGAGGCTGAGGCAAACCAGGAGCACTAATACATCACAGAGG
This sequence comes from Limnoperna fortunei, assembly GCA_944474755.1. Taxonomy (NCBI): domain Eukaryota; kingdom Metazoa; phylum Mollusca; class Bivalvia; order Mytilida; family Modiolidae; genus Limnoperna; species Limnoperna fortunei. The sequence continues at coordinate 80,113,167 of OX104115.1, forward strand.
ATTACTGGAGGGGAGGCTGAGGCAATCCAGGAGCACTAATACATCACAGAAGATTACTGGAGGGGAGGCTGAGGCATGTCAGGAGCACTAATACATCACAGAGGATTACTGGAGGGGAGGCTGAGGCAAACCAGGAGCACTAATACATCACAGAGGATTACTGGAGGGGAGGCTGAGGCAAACCAGGAGCAGTAATACATCACAGAGGATTACTGGAGGGAAGGATGAGGCATGCCAGGAGCAGTAATACATCACAGAGGATTACTGGAGGGGAGGCTGAGGCAATCCAGGAGCACTAATACATCACAGAGGATTACTGGAGGGGAGGCTGAGGCAAACCAGGAGCACTAATACATCACAGAGGATTACTGGAGGGGAGGCTGAGGCAAACCAGGAGCACTAATACATCACAGAGGATTACTGGAGGGGAGGCTGAGGCAAACCAGGAGCACTAATACATCACAGAGGTTTACTGGAGGGGAGACTGAGGCAATCCAGGAGCACTAATACATCACAGAGGATTACTGGAGGGGAGGCTGAGGCAATCCAGGAGCACTAATACATCACAGAAGATTACTGGAGGGGAGGCTGAGGCATGTCAGGAGCAGTAATACATCACAGAGGATTACTGGAGGGGAGGCTGAGGCAATCCAGGAGCACTAATACATCACAGAGGATTACTGGAGGGGAGGCTGAGGCAAACCAGGAGCAGTAATACATCACAGAGGATTACTGGAGGGAAGGATGAGGCATGCCAGGAGCAGTAATACATCACAGAGGATTACTGGAGGGGAGGCTGAGGCAATCCAGGAGCACTAATACATCACAGAGGATTACTGGAGGGGAGGCTGAGGCAAACCAGGAGCACTAATACATCACAGAGGATTACTGGAGGGGAGGCTGAGGCAAACCAGGAGCACTAATACATCACAGAGGATTACTGGAGGGGAGACTGAGGCAATCCAGGAGCACTAATACATCACAGAGGATTACTGGAGGGGAGGCTGAGGCAATCCAGGAGCACTAATACATCACAGAGGATTACTGGAGAGGATGCTGAGGCAAGACAGGGGCTAATACATCACAGAGGATTACTGGAGGGGGCTGAGGCATGCCAGGGACACTAATACATCACAGAGGATTACTGGAGAGGAGGCTGAGGCAAGACAGGGGCTAATACATCACAGAGGATTACTGGAGGGGGCTGAGGCATGCCAGGGACACTAATACATCACAGAGGATTACTGGAGAGGAGGCTGAGGCAAGACAGGGGCTAATACATCACAGAGGATTACTAGAGGGGAGCTGAGGCATGCCATGAATACTAATACATCACAGAGAATTACAGGAGGGAAGGCTGAGGCAAGACAGCTAGGAGCTAATACATCACAGAGGATTACTAGAGGGAGCTGAGGCATGCCATGAATACTAATACATCACAGAGGATTACTGGAGGGAAGGCTGAGGCAAGACAGCTAGGAGCTAATACATCACAGAGGATTACTAAAAAGGGGGGGCTGAGGTAAGACAGGAGAACTAATACATATATTTATGTGTTTTATAAATTTACATAGCTTTTGTAAAGTTACTGGTTTGTCCGTGGACATTAGCTGGGAGAATTTTATAGTGTTTACATTATTTATGTAAAATTTTGGTAACAATTCTTTTCGTTTTTCGTTAAAAAACAACATTAAAATATATTATGGTGTTCGTCACCAATGATATTGCAGTTGCACAAAATGCAAGTGCGGTTTTCTCTTAGGATGTTAGCCCATCTGCCAGTTTCAATAGGTAAAAAATGATTGGTAGTTCTAAATCGACATAAAACGATTGCATCTCTTTTATTCTCTTTTTATCTCTTGTAGATTGATTTTAAATATTCTATAATTAGTTGATTTTGCTGATTCCATAACACAGGCGCTGTTTTAATCTCAATTTTAATTCATATAAGTTGATATTTTTAACTGTTTTCCGCAAGCAAGTTTACGCCAAAAGGATATGCATCTGATTCTAACCTCAAGATCGATGGGGTATCTGCCAAGCTCACCATAAATCATAGTTAGGCGTGGATGGCTTTAGGTTTAAAAAAGTTTTGCAAATTTCAAATGTATTTTTTCCAGCAAATCGTTTCTGCCGAAACCCCAAATTTCACACCCATACAGCATTATTGGCTTAACCATTTTATCAAATTACTATGGTTGCAATTTAATGAAGCGACCTATTTTTAAAAGGTCGAAAATAGCTGGGACAGCCTTATCTGCCAAACGCAATTTGGCCATTGCATAGTTTTTAGTAGAAGTAATTCCAAGATAATCAAAGTTATCAACAATGTCAATTGAGGAGCCGTTGTAAGAGAAATATTCATTTTGTACTCTACTATATCCAAGTATCATCACTTTAGTTTTGTTAACAATCACTTTAAGTTTCCAAATATAATAGCATACAAATTTACAGGAATACTTCTAGTTTCCTCTCTTTATCCTCTGAAATACAGTTTAAACCACTTATTTCACGGGTAATAAAAAAAACCTCGATGTCATTAAGATAAATAGAAAATAGTACAGGCGAGAGGTTTTCTCCTTGACGAACTCCCATTTCACATTGGAAGTACTCTTACTCTGATTTACAATTGTTATATTGAATACACGACTTGATATATATTTATAGATATTGGAAATAACATTACACATTTTACCATTTAATTCATTTTGTAGAAGCCTATGAAAAAGACCATCCCGCCATATTATATCAAATTATTTCTCAAAGTAGGTGAAAGCACAATAAAGTTTCTTATTCTTATTTTTCATTAATTAAAACAGTGTGATAATTTTGAATATATTGTCAAGGGTTGAATATTTTTCTCGAAATCCTGATTGGTTTTAATTTAAAACTGTAAACACCTGTGAATAATTGTTAAGTCGTTTATTTAGAATTTCAGTGAACAATTTACCAAGACAACTTACAATGGTAATCGGACGGTAGTTGTTTGGATCATTCGGTTCCCCTTTATTTTTATATATTTCCTTGATTATTCCTGTCAACCAATTATTAGGTATTATACCTGAATCAAATACGATATTAAAAAGTTTCACGTAGATTGGCAAAAAGGAGTCAGTCGTGTATTTTATGTATTCATTTATAATTTCATCCTCTCCACAAGCCTCGTCGATTTTTAAGTTGGAAATGCATATCAAAATATTATCTTGAATAATAGGGCCATATATGTGGTCGTTTACGTCAGTCGGGTTTTCGGTTATGAGGTCAATCTGTTCGTCGTCTTCTGGGGTCTTAGTATTTAGGTTCCTGAAAAATCAAACAATGATTCTAATTCTATGTTTGGTTGGTTTTTACTATTATGTCTACATTGTTTTTGTGAAAATGTTCTACTACTGTTCGTTCAAAAATCACTATGAATTCATAACTTTCGATCTAAATTGTAATCTCTTTTTAATTTGAGCAGAAGTTTAAGTCATGGATTGGTTACAAAGAATGATAATAACTGTTAAAACAATTATTTGATGGATCCTCGATTGATTCAAACTTGGGTTAGACCTATTTCAACTACCATGACAAACAAAAGCAGTTAACAAATCTATCATTTAAATGTATTCTTCATTGGGTGAAACCTGTCTTATACCATCTACAAGGACAATTGAACATCATTGTTTAATCAAGCAAACCACATTTCCTTTTATTACTCAAATTGTAACTAACATCCCTGATCTATAGCAAGCGTAAATTCTTATATATTTCTTAAATTCTTATATATTTCGTTTGTTTTCGTTTGAAACTAATACCACACACTTCCAACATATCAATACTAATAATGATAGTATAAACTACTCAAGTAACGCACTTAACTTATGCACATCTACTGTATACAGAGTACTATCTTCGCAGACCGTTAAAAACGGAAACTTATAGCGCTGTGGTGGAGGTTAAAAATAAGGAATAAACAAAGAATGATGTAGTAAATAAATGAAAAGCAAAAACCAGGATAGAAACTGTAAGAATAAAACATTGAAACATATTGCTTTCTGCCCTTCTATTTAGACTATATGGACCCGGATACAGATAAGAACTGAAAGGAGGATAAACCGCGCTTGATAGATACCAGGTCGCAGGCCTGAGCTATAGGAGCTGGTAATGGGATCCAGGCTACAATGCTTCTAGAAATGAAGCTGAATTTGAGAGTGTCTGTTCTTATGTGTTACTGAGGCATCTTCTTCGCATCAGTGTAATTGTTCAGGTAGTTGATGGTGTTAGGTGGTCGTCTGGTGGTATATCTACTAGTTTAAAGATGATAATAAATATCGTGGAAAGTTGGATCTTTGATCTTCTACTTTATATGGATCCTAATTCAGTGTGTCTAGCATTAATATTACGCGACTTGATGTTCTGTAGTCATTCATATGTGGAACGGAAGGTCAATGTCGAAATAGCATGGTACGAATTGGTCATAACGCATGGTAATGAAGCAGCTGTATATTATTGTTATTAAGGAATCAACTGGTATAGAGAAATGAATACAAGAAGATATTATAAAAATACACTTCGCTTCGGATTCATTGTTTACCTTGCTGATATAAAGAGAAACAGCCGAAATTCGAGTGTATATGAAATGCAAGTGACAGGGCATATATTAACGATGCTTGTAAATTTGCGGTTCTATAAATTTCTATTAAATAAATTATTTTAAATGCACACATTAGCCATAAAACCATCTTCAATTTTCGCAGTCACAATAAATCAACGCGAGGAGTAAGAAGCACGGCATTGATACCAACTCCATTTTTCAGCACTACTCCTTCCATTTCAACTGAAATATTAAAGAACGTCTAGCTAGGTTTACATATCATTTGAAAAGCTATGCTGTTACACATTTCGTTATAAACTACGGTGCAATGAGTAAAGTTACTATCTGAAATTCACGAAAAATTTGTTTTTCTTTCTTATTTTGTTTTCAGTAAAAATGTTCTCTGCAAACTAAAATATATCTGTTGTCAACGCCAATTATTTCCTCCAAACCGACCACTTCTTAGTCTTACAAGCCGTATATTTGTTTATTTGCTTGTTAGTGAGTCGATCTCGTTCAAGCGAGAATATTTCCTAACATTTATTTGCAACACGCATAAACGTTTTTCGTTAATTTTCGTACTATGATATATAGAGTTGGGTTGTGTTTGGTCTACGTCTTCTTTTTAGATACTATTAGGGGTTGAGAGCCAGGAATAATTCACACTCAAAATGTAAAAGTTCTTAATCTTGTACTTTGGAAATTTTCACATAATAAAGAAAATAATAAAATTTTTGGAAAGTGTACTGTATGTAGTAACCTGCGGCACATTATAAAGGCTTCACTTTGAATACTGTATGATGAGTAAGCAAAATATTAATAAATATTTATGAAAATTACATTTTTTACGTGTAGTTTTCAGTGAAAATAAAAAAAATTACTAAATGGCTACTATTTCAAATTGGACTGATTGTATTGAAAAAATGTGTATACTTTACCGCACTCCCTTGTAAATGACTTTTAAATATTAAACGTGATAGCTACCGTGAGATCCGCAGAGTTCTGTTGGATACGAATTTTATCTTTATCAAAAGTACATTCATGACACGTGTATCTATTTTAAAAGATGACAAGGAAAAACCTTGACTTTTTAAATAACAGTCAAGGCTTTTACTTATGTTTGATGTCAACTGAACTATTTACACACATAATGGGATGCCTTATTGAAATAATTGTGTTTTTATCCATGTTTTGGCGTCCTCTATAATCTGTAAACTAAACTATATTTTTTTACCGATCTTTACTAACTGGCTAATTTCTAAGACTCGGGATATGCTAATATCAACCAACGTAAGTATAATTTCTTTCCAGACAATTCGTTAATCAGGTTGTATGGTAAGCCACCGTTCACGATCTGATTAAAATGAACCATTGTATTTGTGTCATATGCTGTTGTAAATCGCAAGAATGTGTCTACTTTTTGTGTCATTTACATAGCATTTTACCGTGTTTAGCATTAGGTACTTATTAGGAAATTAAAACAAAATATGGGCTTAAGTTAGATTTACTGGTTATTTACAAGTGGCTAGTGGCCGAATGGTTAAGGTAGTTCGTCTACTATTAACCACGTGGTCTGTCAGTACTTAAATTGCGGGTTCGAGTCTCACTGCATGTAGGGCGCGCTCGACTTCAATCCTAATTGACAAGGATGGCCAGGTTTCCCACCCAAGGTCGTGGTTTTCTTCGGTCGTGGTTTTTCTTAGCTGATCTTTCACTTTCTAACGCTGGCTGTGAAGAATTACAGGCCGTCGCAGCTCGAACTTTTGATATAAATATTATCTACTGAAAACTGTGGGCATTTCACAAAAAAATTAACTAATCAAACGTACCGTTTACCTTAAATTCGGTTATGCATTGAATACCAAAGAGATGCCGATGGTCAATACACAAGTTCAATCTGAGATAACCTGCAGATCTTCGTAGCGAGGGGCGAGCAAGTTGAAGATTAATTTTAAATGGAATGGGTTTTCTTTCTGTGTTGTAGTTTTTCACGGACTCAATCCAATGCATGTCTACTGCATTTGTAAAATACATTAACGAATTTTCGGAAGCAGTTACTTATACAATAGTTTCTTATATAGAGGGCATTGTCATGATATCTTGACTGCACAAGGGAGAGTGGTATTGCCTGAAACATTGATTATGCCCGAGCCAAAGATCGGTTGTGATTTTTCTAAGTGTCAAATGTGTTTGTTTGTTTAAATATGGTTTTACACCAATATCATTACGCACAGTTTGTATCGTGGTAGGAAGCCGAAGTACAGGAAAACCTACGACAAGAATAATATATTTATAAATGGTGAAAACTTACAGACGCAATTGTACATGCTATTATAGTTACTAAGAATAATGATCATTTGTTTACAGTTTTCTTATAAGACTGGCATAGTCGAAATTAAAAAAATTTACAGTGTTATGTAATTTGTTTTGCACGAAGTCATAACTTATAAACAGTAAAAATATCCACTTTCACACTGATTAACCGAAATTAAGTCTTTTTGTCTTTGAAAAACACTCCTCACAGTGTTGATGATCTTGTTTTTCCTGTAAATGCATTGAAACCGTATACTAGTCATCACATGATAAAAAACCATGTCAGCCATATGTGATCATGCTTCCCAGGTCATAATGAACCATGTCAGCCATATGTGATCATGCTTCTCAGGTCATAAGTGACCATGGAATAAATAGAATAATTACCATATTTTATTTAAATGTAATAGGAATTAATTCTGGATATACACATTTGAAAACATAATCTTGCTGTATCTTCCAATGAATGGAACTTGTAATTTCTGTACATTACTTTTTTGTGGTAAGTGAACTTTCTTGTTTCAATATTAGTTTTTCTTTAATTTTAAACCGCCGCTTACTCGTTCATGCATATCACCAGACATTGAAATGACACGAAGTTAGCTACCGCATTGAGGAAAATTTGTGTAGTTTTGTAATCAATATCCTATTATGATCATTTTATGATAATATATACTTTCTTTCTAAAAAAATTCTACTTCATTTCCAGCCTTTCGACATAAATGTACAATAGAAGTAATGAACAATTCAGAATTTTAATTTTAAATTTTGTTAACGAATTAGCTTCTTCGCTTTTCTGACTTCAAACACACATTCGGCAACGAAGGAAGATGGAAACTGACTATTTCAGTCCGAAATCGTGCTGCCCTTTTTGTCTAATTCTCTTGCATCTTTCAGGCAATGTGTTTTACAACCCAAGAAGACAAACAAACTTAAGATCTTTACGAATTCTTCTAAAAATTGAGGTAAACTAATGTTCGTCGGAAGGGTAAGCAGTTCCTTATACAAATGTGGCACAACTAACATCAAAAATAAAATAGACAGACTTTTATTGTAAAAATAATAGTTCTGTTCACCAATAGCATAATTTCAAGAAATGTATAACATATAATTTAGAAAAAATGCATTAAAGTCCAGCAAACAGTTGTTTTACATCTTTAATAAGTGAAGGAATATGAAAAGACAAACTGAGGTATGTAGAAATATAGCCTATTTTGATACAAGGCTGTTTCATGTTTGCCCTAGGCGAGATTAGAAAGTCTTTTTATTCTACGTCGTTCATTTCTCTCTACCTTAGAATACAGTAATTTCAAATTAAAAGACGACAGAAATAACTTGTTGTTCCTACAAACAGTGCAAGTAGGTCTTCAACGATGCATACTACTACTGTCACTGCTCTGATTTTACTTGAAAAATATTTACAATTAATCTCGGGCATTGAAATCTATATATCTGGTGTATTATTCTTCATTTGCACTACTACGTTTTGAAATGGATGCCACAGCTAACATTCCAGCCTTGCTGAGAGCCCTCAAAAGTTCCTTTCCATTTTCTGCTTGGGTACTATACGAATAGCCAGTCACACAATATGTGGCTAAATGCTCGCAATTGTTATTGAAAAAGTTATACACTGTTACCCGGTCCTGGTTCGGATAATTCAATAGGGTTTCAGCAATTGCTGCGGTTGCTTCCCTTTGATTTCTTTGATTTTCTTCATAATTTAAGACATACAAGGTTTCATCATATTGCTTTATCTCCCTTGTAATAAACGGTATATCTGTGAGTTTGCTTCCAGATTTTACTGGCGAAAAATGAATTATCTCGTATTCGTTGGAGTCGGAGTTTACATTAGTTACTATCGCATGATGTGAATAACCAAATAACCTCTTATATTTCACGTGCTCTCCTCTTTGAAGTTGTGAAATGTCCGTTACTTTTGTCTCGGTTGGAAGCTGAAATTTTGTTATGAAATTATTTTAAGAAAGAAGAAACGATTTGTAGATAAAGCCAATGTTTAATAAGTCAACAAAACACGACAAATTAATAGACAAAAGGTTAACTATCTTACAGAAATACACAGATTTATCTATTACGGGACTTAAACTATGTCTAAAATGTATATATTATATTTTTCACAGTATTTTACACAATCTTAATAAATTTAAATCTTCAAATTTAGAACTCTCTTTAAGACAGTGTTATTTTTCAGTTAATACTTGTTATGTTTTAACAAACACCCATGTATGATACATGGAATACTAATTGAAGTTTGCATAAACACTTAAGAGATTAACATGTCTGATGTCTATTTCCAGTTCTACACTAAGAACAATTGTAAACATTTACGAAATTCCTATAGAAATTGATTTTATACAGGTTTTTACTAGAAATGAGACTTACAAAATAATAAACGAATAAACGACACAATTTAACTAACAAGTCTGCCATTCTCTGTCTGAACAGTACTTATACCGACAAAAACTTATCTTACTTAAAGTTGAAAACATTAATGTGGTCTTTATTAATTGATTTTTGTTTAGTTTACTATTATTTGCGATCAATAACCCTTTATTAAACTATATCTACCTGGAATGGTACCGGTTCTCTCCCAGTTGGCTTGATCTGTTCTCTGCCATTTGACACTAAACAATTGCTTCCTTTCATATTTTGCATAAGACGATCTCCTGAAAGATTTGTTATGAAAACTGCATATTAGATATATCATACGATGATAATAACATATGTATTACATCAAAAATGCTAATTTTATTTTACACGAACGCTCGCTTTCAGTATTAACAAAAATTATACTTAAATGACCAGCGTTTAAAAAAACTTATGGAAGTTTGAAGACTTCCTTAACATGCAATGAACTGCTGAACTGAAAATAATCATTAAGTTTTTCCTTCAAATTTAAAAGAACATTCTAAAGCTTAATATCAGTTATCGAGATTTCTTTGCATTCCTCTTTCTTATTGTAAATTATACTATGAATTTATGTCAAGGAAGCTTAGAAAGATGGCGACTTCTTATTGTACATTCTTTTGCTGAGTAGTTCTAGACAGAACATTCTTTAAGTTGTTTATTACCCGCTGCACTGTTATCTAATATGGTTTTTGTTGACGCCAACACCTGTCCAACCACTACTACTGTTAAAACAAAATAAACAAACTTTGTAGTTAGTGCGGCTGAAAAGAAATTTCAATTTATCTTGTAGTTTGGCAAGGAATTACAACCCGAACGAGGCAAAACAATGAACAGACAAAACTAAAAACAACAACATAAAAATTTCCTTAAAACCAGTGACAAAACCATGTGATCTGAATTTGTAGACGTTTTCTGTATCAAGATCTACTTTTACTTGCGTAGTGCAAATGTATGCCTCGCATGTGCATAACAAGTATACTTTAAATAGCATTTACTCGTTTTAAACGTTATCGTGTACTCATAACAGTAATTTATGTCGAATACAACATTTTAAATACTGTTTAAAAATGATCTGGGAGGTAGAAATTCTTTTTATTGTTACCTTTTAAGTTTGAGAAGAATTCGTACAGCTAACCAAAAGAATGTTTATATTCTATAGAACATATATATCGCCGAACATGTAATTATTTACCTGTTTCAGAAGACGTTTCAGAAATGTCTTTTAGTACTGATGTTATGGAAAGGTTTGACTGCGAAGCTGTTATTTTTGGTTTTCCTTGCGCTTTTCCTGAAATCACAATTTGATCAAAACATCTTTTTTCAATACCACGAGTACACGAGATCATTGTCTTAAGTATCTAAAATTATTGTTTGATTATCGAACAGAATAAATCCTACCAACGTGGATTTCTTTTCCCCTAAATGGCTTTTCAAAAATATATAAAAATCATAAATCATTATTTTTCTGGTCATTATACCTAACATATTATATTATTGTATAGATTTACTGAGGAAATATTTCATATTGTGCATGAAAACGTAACGATACATGTTCACGTTCACATTTAATATGTTCGAACTTCATTTTAACACAATATCGTTAAAGTGTGAACATTACTAGGCTAAGACATTATTACAAGACCAAGCATATGCTAAAGTTAGTAATCTGTATTAATAATCACTTTATCGATTACACATTGCAAACAAAATGCGAATGGGCTTTTTGTTTCACTCTTCTAAACAAAAAATCGTAAATGCCTCCAGTCATATGAATTTACACTTACTTATTACGCTTGTAAAGTCTCACTTCAAACAAATATAATAAGAGTGAATGTACGCTGCTTTTAAACGCAATATATTTTCAATGTATCAGATGCTTGACGTGATCTGACCTTTCTTTGAGTCATGTTTGTTATGGTCCTCAGATGAAACAACTTGCCACTTATGATCTACCCAGATAATATTTAAAAAACCACCTTAAGATACTAATAACGTCAACTACCAAACAACTATACCCACTGATTAATAATGTTGTCGGGATAAAATATTTAGTGCAGTCCTTATTTCAAATGCATTTAATATGCTTAGTTGTCATCCAATATATTCACTAGTGACATTTTGTGTGTATGCTGTACGTTTACTTACCTTCTGTTGTCTGCACTTTCTGATGAGATGCTGGTTTTGTCGCTTTTTCACTTGAGTTAACTTTCTTTTGTATTTTACAACCTGCTCCCATTTTACTGCCCTTAGTTTCTTTTTTATTTTTTTGCTGGGATTTAGACTTTTGCCCGTTGGCTCTTCCTTTATTTGTTTGGTGATTAAACGCAATGGCTGCTGTATGACCAGCTATTCCGTCAAATGCTAAAGTTGTCGCCATATCAACCCACTGCCCAGCATCTTTCGGTTTATTTCTAAGCTGATATACTTGACTGACATATCCGTACTGACGATCTTCTTTGTGAACAAAACTATCAGCAGCTGTAATACTCACGTCCATTACAGCCCCACCTGCGATACCTCCGGCTACTGCTCCAACAGGTCCCAACAAACCAAATCCAAGTATACCTCCTCCAATGGTGCCAGTCGTATGTGATGCAGACTTCATTGCATCATCTCCGCCATATTTATCACCTGCTATGTAATGAACAACACCTTTGGCATGTCCAACAACAGGTATACTGTTTACAGTGTCATTGAGCATACTAAGAAATTCTAACTGAGTTTCCTTTGCGCCGGACATATCTCCAGTAAACAGCTGATACGTTGACAGTGTTTGAGACAAAATTGGACATCGTTTTACAAAGTTTTCCTGTGTTTTCATTGCACCATCTTTATCGCCAGCTGCAACCTGAACAACTGACTTGAGCTGCGCAACAACGGGTATCCAGTCTGACATCTTTATCTGGAAAAATAATCGATATCTTGTTATTTCTAGTTAACTGTTCAATTGTTAAATGTTCTTATCAGCAAAATCAAGTTATCTAAATTCAAATCAAGTAATACTCAGATTCGGCAATATAACAGACAAAAGAAACCAATTTTAACTATTTAGCAGTGCGCTGTGATGCTATAAAACGTGTTCAAAGTGGGGGAACAACGCCATTTTTTAAAGAAAAATCATGTGTTTTTAAATAATCATTGATTATTGATAATTGATATATGTTAATCAAGTACATTTATGCAAGTTATCGTGAAATAGTCATAGTATTTCCTGGAAATTTTACAACTCAAACTGTCACGATTATCATTGTAAATTTATATATATATATGTTGGTTTAATGCGATATAGAAACGTACGTCTATGCAACAACAAACAACTTGGCATACTACGTATTTCATTTAAAGGTTTAATTAAAAAGGAACAAGAGAGACTAGAATAACATAAAACGTTTAGTCCAGTTATATATTGTTTAACTTCAATAAATAACATTCGATTATATGTCGCTATAGCCTAGTTATAAGGATACAAATGGCTGCCATAATATAATTATATAATACCAAAAACACCCTGTTATATATCAACACGTTGGAACAGAAATTGATTTTTGATATGTTCTACAGGTAAAAATATGTACATATTCTCACTATTTATAGAAAAATTTGCTACGCACAGTTGAACTTTAGGTAGATACAAACTATAATGGTACTATCGACGTTATGTGTTTGTCATGATATACAGATAAAACAAATAAAAAAATTTAAAAATAAAAAAATTAAAATTAAAAAAAAGTCGGATTGGAGTAATGACTTGAAGCAGCTTATATAATTAAAAACAAAATTCTGGACAAAAAGTGTAAAGAAGCGTCTATAAAAACATCAGTTTGGAAAACAAATGGTTGTATTAATATTTAAACTGTTTTTGGTTTGTTTAATAGTGTTTTGTAACAAATCAAACGCTACTTTATTTATGTAATAGTATGCAATAATTGGTAAAAACATATTTTGAAGCTGGGGTCCTGAAACAGTATACTTAATCTTTATTGTGTCCTTAATGTACATTCAAAATACATATAAACTAATTAAACTGATAATCGTAATATGCAATTACTAGTCATTAAAATACATAAACACATCTAAGACACCTAGAAATGTGTGAAAAATAGGAGATATGTGCACAAAAAGGAGGTAGTATACGAACGTTTACTGAAATTCGTTTACTTTGTACAATTTGAAACATGATTTTGATTTTTATCAAACAACTACCACATCAGTGAACATCTATTATAAAAAAAATTGTTTTTATATATATATTACCTTCGAATATCTGTTTTAAGATCCAGAATATAAATATACAAAATGTCTGCCATGACTACATTACGTGACTAAAAGAAACATCCTGTTACAGATGTATGTTAATGTACATAATAAATATTGTGCAGGTAAAACAGGTTGTTGTCAAAGTACTGAGCTAAAACCGGTTTCGGTAAGGAGCAGATAAATTATAATGGTGTTCAGAATCCTCTCGATGTGTTTGCTCAAATATATAGACCAACAGAGGAAATGTATCTTAAAACATTTTAAAACATTTTAAATTAAAAGCCACCAGGTTGCAGAAACGAAGAGGAACAACTAATACTAGTATAGTTTCTAGGTTGAATCATTACAAAAGAAGCAAGAAACGTGTAACTCCAGTTAAAACGATCGATATTACTTTTATTTTGAAGCAATCTGATTTTCATTAAATCTTTTCCCGAAACTTGCTTTCAAAATCGCAAGTAAATTTATCAACACACAAACAGTATTAGGGGGATTTATTGCTCAATAGTGTCCAAGTTCGTACAGTTCATGGATTTATTAATGTTACATACTGCCTTTGCAATTGTGTGTTTCAGTTATGTTGTGTGATATTAACAATGGGTCTATCTTGCTAAAAGATAAGATACACTCCTTTTCAAACCTTTGAGATGCTTATCCGCAACTAGAGGGGTCGGATCCTTTTAACCGGTTTGACTGCGAAACATGTTTTATGTGACTGTTCCAAGCCTGTGGTTCATACTCTCATACATGCTGTCATGGCTGTTTTTTCCGTGTTGGCTGATTTAGAGTTATTTTTGTAATTATTTTAATTGTACTGTGTTTGGTTTATATTTTTATCGCTAGTTTGTTCAACTTTCCTTTGCTCGTGCAAGCTTCTATCGTGATGTGGATATATTATCGTCAGTTTCTCGACTTCACAAAGTCGTTACAAAACAGCGATAAACAAATTACAGTTGGTTTCATTATCTCGCTCTCATTTTTCCATCTCGCGGTTCGATGTAGAATTTTGATCTCAGAATTAAACCAAAATTAATCTGCATAAATACATCATGGGTAATCTTGTCATTTTAAAGGAACACCAAACATAAATATAAATGATAATAAATGACGCGGTATGCATAATAATTCTTTGTAACTATAGCTTGATTTCTTTTGATAATTATCACCTTTTGTGTTCGCGAGATTTTATTTTTGAATATACGAAAATTTGTGTATGTATATATATATTATATATTACCTGCAAATATCTATTCTATGATCCGGAATATAAACACACAATGCAATATGTCTTCCTTAAAATTAACTACATTTTCATAATACATGTTAAGCGTATCGTGCAGGTAAAATATGTTCGAGTTAATTGTCAAAGTACTAAGTGTGCTAAAAGCTGTCTCATATAAATATTTCAGATGTGTTTGGTAAGAAAATTCGCAAGGGAAACAATCGCCAAAAGTCAAGTGAAAGTCAAGTAAATTTTGAAAACTTACAAATTTCATTATTTAAATTAATATTTTGTATTACCAGCATTGCATTATTTTGGTTAGACTCAAGACAGCGAATAATTAGTTAGCGAACAATAAGGAAGTATTACTAAAACCAATGAATAACATAGCGAACAAACACATCTAATATTGTTTTCTATATGCTGAAATCAATTTTATACATGAAAATTAGTATATATTACAAGACCTGTTCATATAGGCAGTGTGTTTTAATATCGACATCAAGTAGTGTATTTAGCAATTCCATGTATTTATAGTATAAATTAACTAAGAAAATAACTTGAGAAATCGAAATGCACTAATTTCAACTATGAACCGAAAGGGGGGGGAGGGGTATGTGTTAATAGAGTGGATCATTATATACCTGATTTTGTTCAAATTTTAGAGATCGTGACGGGGACCAACTATATAGGCGTTGTAGAAGAGACATAGGCATCATTATCAGAATAGAAAAGTATAGATAATGATGCTTTTATGTCTCTACTACAACGCCTATATAGTCGGTCACAAGTTTGACAATAATCAGGCATATAATACCTCCTATCCTCAAAGGTATATTGGTTCGAAATTAGTATTTCGTATGGAACAGTGTATTTTCTTGTTTAAATTATACTATAAATACATTGTTTTGTTGAATCTACTAATTTGATGATACTGCCTATATGAACAGATTGTGTTAATATGTATTGATGTTCATGTATAAAAATCGCCTTTCACAATATAGGAAACAATATAACATATATATGTTATCTACCTATGTTATCTACCTTATTGTTCGCCAGCATTTCCAAATCTTACCGTAGCCTCAAGTCATTCGTTGGTCTTTAAAAATACCTCATTGTTCGCTATCTAATTTTTCGCTGGCTTGAGTCTGGCATTATTGTGTTAATATGTACCATGTATTTGCATACCCCTACTTAATTTGGGATTTTCATTGATTCATACCTCCCTCTTGTACCGCTTGCTGCATTATCACTGCCACATCAAAATAACCCCAATAAAGATCACTAATTGAATATGTAGCAAAAATGAACATACTTTGTCGTAACTCGTCCCTTATATTAACGGATTAGCAATAAGAAAAGATTCTCGTCGTAAGAAAAAATGTTTAAAACACCTACGAGTTCGAATTTTTTCCGTACGCTGTCATTTTCATTTTTAAACGCATTTTAGGAGATCATAATCATGACATGAAATATAGTGTACGGTGTAAAACTTCAGGTAAGAGAGCTAGCAATGGTCGAAGACAATACAATAACAACTTAAAGAATAGAATTCATGTTATCACACATAAGGAAAAAACTCTTCTCTAGCATAACACATTCAAGCTCGGCAAACGAAATAAAAACTAGAGGCTCCCAGGAGCCTGTATCGCCCACCTGAACCTGAAACCAAACAACCCTTTTTATCCAGCTTTTCTTTGCTATAAGGAATTGTCCAACACTTCTGCAAAAATCATTAATTTTGACCTTTTAAGGGAAATAACTGCTATGAGGATGAGCTTTTGATGCTAAGAGGGAGAAGGAAGGTTCACTTCAAATTTGCTGTACCTGTTATACTTTTTTAACTATCAGTGGAAAACCCTCTCGACTCCCACGCCCCCCTTTTTTTCATTTTTTCTATTTTAAGCCAACGTAGCTATGTAGGTAGTCAGGTGTCATTTGCACAATTTCGGTAGAGGACGTCCTTAAGATGATGTGTGCAATGTTTCAAAGCAGTCCTTTCATTGGTTAAAGAGGAGAAGATTTTTTAAAATCAAGTAAAATTGATTAAAAAAATGTTCAAGGAGAATAATTCCTAAACGGGTCATCAGACAATCTTGACCCTAAAGTCATTTTTGTAGCTCTCATAGAGCAGAACAATTAAGCAATGCTAACTTTTTCTCTAGTTCTAATAATTTTTAAGATTTTGAGGCAAAAATGTCAAAAATAATCAATTTTGACAATTAAAGGGCAATAACTCCTATAAGGAGTCATCATACAACTTCAACCCAATGGAGTGTTTCGTAGAGCTTTAGATGCAGATGAAGGCATGTCTCTTCGGTTTTTCCTGTATCTGTTACACTTTTTAAAATATCGGCCAAAAACTGTATTTTACCCCCCCCCCCTTCCGTCCTATTTTTAGCCATGGTGGCCATGTTGGTTAATCTGCCGCCATGGTTGGTACAAACTTGGTTGAGGACATTTGACGGATGATGGGTACAAAGTTTAAAGCAGTACTTTCAGTTGTTTCATAGGAGAAGATTTTAAAAAATCAATTAAAACCGATTAAAAAAAACAGTTCAAGGGGAATAACTCTTAAACGGTTCATCAGACAATCTTGACCCTAAGTCATTTTTGTAGGCCTCATAGAGCCGAACAATTAAGCAATGCTAACGTTTTCTCTAGTTCTAATAATTTTCAGATTTTGAGGCAAAAATGGCAAAAATCATCAATTTTGACAATTAAAGGGCAATAACTCCTACAAGGAGTCATCATACAACTTTGACCCAATGGAGTGTTTTGTAGAGCTTTAGATGATGAAGAAGGAAAGTCTGTTCGGTTTTCCTGTATCTGTTATACTGTTTGAACTATAAGCAAAAAACTGTATTTTGACCCCCCCCCCCTGTTCTATTTTTAGCCATGGCGGCCATGTTGGTTGGTCTGAGGCCAAGATTTGGGCAAACTTGGTAGACGACATTTTACTGATGATGTGTGCAAAGTTTCAAAGCAATCCCTTCAGTGGTTTTGGAGGAGAAGATTTTTGAAGAAAAGTTAACGACGACGACGACGACGACGACGACGGACGACGACGACGCCAAGTGAGCTAATAAAAGGCAAAATACAAATGGAAACGTGGAAGCATAAAACGAACTCTTTCGGCGCCGAATATAAAAAAAAATACTTCCGTAATGTTCTTTTAAATAATACAATTTATAATACAGATGGTATGCAATTTAAAACAGTACACCTGTTTAATTTTTGAATAGATTATACTTATTAGCATGATCAGACATTGAAAACATTTATCAAAATAATTCTTTTTTACTGTTGGTAACATGCAGGATTTAAACTAGAGGCTCGTAGGAGCCTGTAATGGTTCACCTGGAACACAAATTACTTTAACTGTATTTAAATTTTTGCCATTTACAGTTTCAGTCTAGTTGTTATAGCTTTTAAGTTACTGGGCAAAAATTAAATATTTCTTCAAATGTTTGGGTGAAGTACAATAACTCCTATAAGTTGCCAACAGACAACTTCAGAAATTTAAATTATGTGTAGGTCTTGTCCTTTAGTTTAATTTAGTAATTTACAGCTTTACACTAGGTGTTAATAGACTTTAATTTATAACACAACAACTGATTATTTGTCCAAATTAATTTATACAACACTGTTGTCACTTTTCATACATATGTTAGCAGTGTTCTCAGTTATGGTTAGGAGGTATGAGGCTTCCATAATGCCATTGACATAGATTGATTGATTGATTGGATGTTTGCTTTACGTCCAGCGAGCAGTATTTCAGCTATATTCAGGACGGAAAGACCCATTGACATAGAGAAAGTACATCTAGATTTCGTAAAAGAATACACCATAACATTTGGCGTGCTTGTAAAAACAAGCACGCCAAATGTTATGGTGTATTATGAATAGGGTAGATACCTTATGAGAGTGTATAGAAAACTACGTTTATTTAAATACTGGTTCAAGGTTTTAGATACTTAGAATTGTATATAGCGCAGTTGTTATGACTATTTGTACGAAGAAGCTGAAAAATACAATGATGAAAAAACAAACTGTGTGTGTAACATAAAGGTAGAATTATGTAAACTAGGGCTTACTGATGTTTGGTTAGCTCGGAGTGCAAATTACGGTATATATTTGCCTGTAATCAAGGAAAGAGTTTTTGATATTGCAAAACAAGAATTGGATGCTTCTATGGAAGGGTCTATCAAATGTAATCTTTATAAATATTTAGTGGCAACTTTGTGTTTACAACTATATTTAACTACACCATTTCCTGCTTTGTACAAAAAGTATATCTATAAACTTAGATTATCGTCACATAACCTTGCTATTGAGCAAGGAAGATACACAAATAGAGACAGAAATACACCTGTCTGCCAATTTTGTCAAACTGATATCGAAGATGAATTTCATTTGAACTTTATTTGTCCTTTATATAAGAATTTCTGTTCTCAATTGATAAAACCATATTATTGGACAAAGCCAACTGTATGTAAACTTGTGCAGTTACTTAATACTAATAGTATCACGGAATTGTGTAACCTCGGTAAATACATATATAAAGCTCTTAAATTGAGAGACAGTGTTACTTAGAAAAATTTGTGTCAATGTTTTTCTGTGTAATTGAGATCTTCGGATAATTGCTATATTTTGTCTTGCCTTTAATTTTTCATTGTCATACAAAGATCGTCCGCATCTTCTGTCTTAATTTGTCTGTACCTATATGTTGTACAACATTTGGTAATCAAGAATATATGTGTACAAATTCGTAATTAAAGGGCAATAATTCCTATAAAGATTCATCTAACAATTTTTGAACTAAGATATGATTTGTAGGCCTTGCTTTGCAAATTATTTATGCAATTTACAGTTTACAGTTTCAATCTAGCTTTTATGGCATACAAAAACGGAAAATTTCATTACAAATCGCAAAAGTCTGAAATAGCCGGGTTGCGAAGCAAGTGCCTCTAAAACTAGGGAATGGTTTACTATGTGTTGGAAGTAGGTTTTGGGTTTCTGTAAAAAAATATGTAGAGGTTGATTACACAAAATAGGCACGGTCTTCTCAAAATGTTCCTAAAAATGACTAATTTCCAAAGTGGAAAATTTGGAAAATAATTCCGGAACACTTCCATAATAGCAGGTGCACAACTTCAATACATGTACAATCTCTCTGTGAAGTTTTAGAGATCTAGGTTGAAAACTGTAAGAGGAGTTGATTACACAAAATAGAAACCGTCTTCTGCTAATGTTCTGAAAAAGAACTAAGTTCCAAAGTCTGGAAAATTTGGGAAAATAAAATCCTGAAACACTTCCATAATAGCAGGTGCTAATCTTAAATACATGTACAATCTTTCTGTAAAGTTTCAGAGATCTGGTTTGAAAACTGTAACAGTTGGTAACACAGGAAATAGGTACCGTCTTTTGCAAATGTTCTGAAAAATGACTAAGTTCCCAAGTCTGGAAAATTTGGAAAAAAAAATCCTGAAACACTTCCATAATAGCAGGTGCACGACTTCAATACATGTGCAATCTTTCTGTGAAGTTTCAGAGATCTGGATTGAAAACTGTAGGAGGATTTGATTACACAAAATAGATACAATTTTTCCCGCCCGTTCGCGACTTCACCATACTATAACCCGGGTTTGCACTTCAAGGGCAATTACTCCTACAAGTAGTAATCTGGACAATTTCAGACCAATTAAGTAAATCGTAGAACTTTTATAGCTGATCATTTTTGCATTTAGCAGTTTCACTCTAGATGTTGTAGTTTTTAGGTTACAAGACAAAAATTTTAAAAATGTTAAAAAAATATTCATTAAAGGGCAATGACTCCTATAAGGAGTCATCTGACAATTTCAGACTATTTAATTGAATCGTTGGTTTTGTATTGCTGGTCCTTTTTGCCATATACAGTTTCACTCTAGCTGTAATACTTTTTAATTAACAGGACAAAAACTGAAAATTTCATAAAAAACTATCATTTAAGGGCAATAACTCATATAAGGAGTCATCTGACAATTTCAGACAAATTTAGTGATTTGTAGGACTTTTTTGCAGATCATTTTTGCAATTTACAGTTCCACTCTAGCTGTTATAGTTTTTAGGTTACAGGAGAAAAATGAAAAAAAACCATAAAAAATCGCCATTAAAGGACAATAACTCCTATAAGGAGCCATCTGACAATTTCAAACCAATTAAATGAATTGCAGGACTTGTATTGTTGATCATTTTTGCCGTTGCAGTTTCACTCTGGCTCTTAAAGTTTTCACGTTATTTTGTAAATACTGAAAATGTTGTCAATAAACGTCATTAAAGGACAATAACTTCTACCGAAAGCAATTACACAACTTCACACCAATAGCAACTTGGTAGACCTTAATGTGCTGATCAATTTGAAGTATTCGTTTTCTTTATAGCTATTTTAAGATATCTAGGAAAACCATGTTCTATTTTTAGTAACATCGGCCATCTTTGTCATTTGATAAACACCCTGGATAAAAGCTTGAAACGAGAAACCATAAAGATAATTGTGGCCAAGTTTAAAATAATATTTTGGTATATTTGGTATCTGTTGTGGTTGGGTTTGTTTGTTTGAATGGTGATTACCGCCACGTTCCGCAATTTTTTTCCAGCTATATCATGGCGTCTTTTTTATTGAGGAGGAAGCCGGAGTACCAGGAAAAAATCCTAGACCTTCGGTATGTAACCTGGCAATCCTTGTCATTTAAGATTATAGTCGATAACACCCTGCCCACAGTCAGACTCGAACCCGCATCCTCAGACAGGCGCGTGATCAATCGTAGCTTCTGGTTGGAAAACGATGATTCATTACTTGATAGACAAGTGATAGCACCCCCCCCCAAAAAAAAAAAAAAAAAACAAAAAACAAAAAACAAAAAACACAAAAAAACAAAAAACAAAAAACAAAAAAACATGAAAACAATATTAATTTGTTAATGTAAAAGGTATTCGTATGAATTTACTTCAACTTCGGAATAAAACTGTGTTTTTTGTTTACTAAAAGAAATATATGTGATGTAAGAGACGCAACTCCCTTTTTACTTTAGTAATGTCAAACTAACGGTCGTATGAACAAGATGATTTTAAATAACTAATATTTTTTTTAAATACAATTTTATTCCACAGACGCTGATAAAATATTGAAAAATAGATATATAGTAAAAAGGTTTTTACTTTCTTTTTGTTTGTTTGTTCATTTTTTGTGGATGGGGTTTAGTTTAATTTTATCTAGTTTGAAAGTTGTTCAACGCTACTTTCAGCAATTTTTCACCTATTTATGACGTCCTGTTTTTATTGGGGAATGAAGCCGAAGTACTAGTACCAAGAGAAAACCCCCGACCTTCGGTAGGAACACTGGTAATTCTTGTCAAGTAAGATTGGAGTCGAGAGCCCTGCCCACAGCGAGTCTAGAACCGCAAACTACCTTAACCACTTGGCCACTGAGGCTCCAATTTTAGTTTAGTTTACAATGTGCCGTACACGGTGTACTGTAGCTATCTGTAAGAAAATAGAAAGCAAAAGATACATACAGCAAAACTTGATCTAAAGAATCAATACAGAAACAAACAAAAAAAACACAACAAAACAAATAAATACAAAAACAATTATAAAATCTATGCGGTCGCCTAAACCAGTTCTTGTTCTAGTTCCAGGAAACAAAAGAGGCAAATAAAATAAATCATCTTGATCGAGAATGAAAACCTAGACGGCCTGAAGAAGAAGCTCTCCAGAAGTTATATGGTCGTCACCATGACTGGAAGTAATCATTATGGGAAATACGATTTTAGCCAGGTCATAGATAGTCTTTTCTTTTCCTGGATTTGACTTTTTTCTAGGTATCACAATGAGTAACTTGCCGGATGTCTAATTAGAGGCAGGCAATGCTTACTCGTCCGGAGCCCCTGAGTGCACTCATAGTTTTTATTGGGTTTGGGTTACTCACTCTGTTTTTGTGTGTTGTATATATTTGTCTATATCCGTATTTGTATTCTCCCTTGACTTTCGGCCCTTGTTGTTTGGTCAGTTTCCTTGCTATGTAATTGTCCCTTGACTTTCGGCCCTTGTTGTTTGGTCAGTTTCCTTGCTATGTAATTGTCCCTGGACTTTCGGCCCTTGTTGTTTGGCCAGTTTCCTTGCTATGTAATTCTCCCAGGACTTTCGGCCCTTGTTGTTTGGTCAGTTTCCATGCTATGTAATTGTCCCTTGACTTTCGGCCCTTGTTGTTCAGTCAGTTTCCTTGCTATGTAATTGTCCTTAGACTTTCGGCCCTTGTTGTTTGGTCAGTTTTCTTGCTATGAAATTGTCTCGTGACTTTCGGCCCTTGTTGTTTGGTCAGTTTCCTTGCTATGTAATTGTCCCTAGACTTTCAGCCCTTGTTGTTTGGTCAGTTTCCAAGCTATGTAATTGTCCCTTGACTTTCGGCCCTTGTTGTTTGGTCAGTTTCCTTGTTATGTAATTGTCCCTAGACTTTCGGCCCTTGTTGTTTGGTCAGTTTCCTTGCTATGTAATTGTCCCGTGACTTTCGGCCCTTGTTGTTTGGTCAGTTTTCTTGCTATGTAATTGTCCCTTGACTTTCAGCCCTTGTTGTTTGGTCAGTTTCCTTTCTATGTAATTGTCCCTTGACTTTCGGCCCTTGTTGTTTGGTCAGTTTCCTTGCTATGTAATTGTCCCTGGACTTTCGGCCCTTGTTGTTTGGCCAGTTTCCTTGCTATGTAATTGTCCCAGGACTTTCGGCCCTTTTTGTTTGGTCAGTTTCCATGCTATGTAATTGTCCCTTGACTTTCGGCCCTTGTTGTTCAGTCAGTTTCCTTGCTATGTAATTGTCCTTAGACTTTCGGCCCTTGTTGTTTGGTCAGTTTTCTTGCTATGTAATTGTCTCGTGACTTTCGGCCCTTGTTGTTTGGTCAGTTTCCTTGCTATGTAATTGTCCCTAGACTTTCAGCCCTTGTTGTTTGGTCAGTTTCCAAGCTATGTAATTGTCCCTTGACTTTCGGCCCTTGTTGTTTGGTCAGTTTCCTTGTTATGTAATTGTCCCTAGACTTTCGGCCCTTGTTGTTTGGTCAGTTTCCTTGCTATGTAATTGTCCCGTGACTTTCGGCCCTTGTTGTTTGGTCAGTTTTCTTGCTATGTAATTGTCCCTTGACTTTCAGCCCTTGTTGTTTGGTCAGTTTCCTTTCTATGTAATTGTCCCTTGATTTTCGGCCCTTGTTGTTTGGTCAGTTTCCTTGTTATGTAATTGTCCCTTGACTTTCAGCCCTTGTTGTTTGGTCAGTTTTCTTGCTATGTAATTGTCCCTTGACTTTCGGCTCTTGTTGTTTGGTCAGTTGTACTTGTTATGTAATTGTCCCTAGACTTTCGTCCCTTGTTGTTTGGTCAGTTTCCTTGTTATGTAATTGTCCCTTGACTTTCGGCTCTTGTTGTTTGGTCAGTTGTACTTGTTATGTAATTGTCCCTAGACTTTCGGCCCTTGTTGTTTGGTCAGTTTCCATGCTATGTAATTGTCCCTTGACTTTCGGCCCTTGTTGTTGGTCAGTTTCCTTGCTATGTAATTGTCCCTTGACTTTCGGCCCTTGTTGTTTGGTCAGTTTCCTTGCTATGTAATTGTCCCTTGACTTTCAGCCCTTGTTGTTTGGTCAGTTTTCTTGCTATGTAATTGTCCCTTGACTTTCGGCCCTTGTTGTTTGGTCAGTTTCCTTGTTATGTAATTGTCCCTAGACTTTCGGCCCTTGTTGTTTGGTCAGTTTCCTTGTTATGTAATTGTCCCTTGACTTTCGGATCTTGTTGTTTGGTCAGTTTCCTTGCTATGTAATTGTCCCTAGACTTTTCGCTCTTGTTGTTCAGTCAGTTTCCTTGCTATGTAATTGTCCCTTGACTTTCGGCCGTTGTTGTTTGGTCAGTTTCCTTGCTATGTAATTGTCCCTGGACTTTCGGATCTTGTTGTTCAGTCAGTTTCCATGCTATGTAATTGTCCCTAGACTGTCGACTCTTGTTGTATGGTCAGTTTCCTTGCTATGTAATTGTCCCTTGACTTTCGGCCCTTGTTGTTTGGTCAGTTTCCGTGCTATGTAATTGTCCCTGGACTTTCGGATCTTGTTGTTCAGTCAGTTTCCATGCTATGTAATTGTCCCTTGACTTTCGACTCTTGTTGTATGGTCAGTTTCCTTGCTATGTAATTGTCCCTGGACTTTCGGCCGTTGTTGTTTGGTCAGTTTCCTTGCTATGTAATTGTCCCTGGACTTTCGGCCGTTGTTGTTTGGTCAGTTTCCGTGCTATGTAATTGTCCCTAGACTTTCGACTCTTGTTGTTTTGTCAGTTTCCTTGCTATGTAATTGTCCCTTGACTTTCGGTCCTTGTTGTTTGGTCAGTTTCCTTGTTATGTAATTGTCCCTAGACTTTCGGCCCTTGTTGTTTGGTCAGTTTCCGTGCTATGTAATTGTCCCTTGACTTTCGGATCTTGTTGTTTGGTCAGTTTCCTTGCTATGTAATTGTCCCTAGACTTTCGGCTCTTGTTGTTTGGTCAGTTTCCTTGCTATGTAATTGTCCCTTGACTTTCGGCCCTTGTTGTTTGGTCAGTTTCCTTTGCTATTATTCTTGGATAAAAAAATTTAATAACAATCTTTTTTATCCGACAAAATTGTGAGATTTGTCTTGTTTTTAAGATTTAGTACTTTGTACAAACTACGTATTACAAAATAAAGTGTAAAACGAATTGAAATAGTAGAAAAAAAAACAAAATACTTGCAAGTGCATGAAGGTCACAAAAAGTAAGATTACAGGGATCGACATTAACTGTAAAACCTACTTGTCCATTCGGACAAGTAACAGTCAGGTTTTACTTGTCCGAAAGTACAAAGTACTTGTCCGAATTAAACAACCCATTTTGGTGACTGGAAGTGGTGTGGATGTCACAAATTAATGCATTACTTTGTTAAATGTCATTTTTTAGGTTAACTGTTTTGCCATATTTCAATTTTGACTCAACTGCATCGAAATTCGACTTTTATATTAATTTTTTTCTGAACCTGACACTGACAAGTGGCACGAAATGTCAATTAAGATGACACGACGTACGTATTTAAAATTATAAATTGTTGGCCAAATTTAACAAGTTATGAAAATTTTATGACAGAAATCGAACTTCTTTCCATTTATTTGTATCAATAAAACGACAATTAATTCATTCATTTCATTATTTTATTGAAATAAATTGTTTTAGTCTAAAACATCCGACAGTTGTATCGTAGTTATTTTAGAACATTTTTCCAGAAAGGCCGATATAAAATTAGCATCAACGATTTCATTGGATGATTATTTATAATAAGTAAGAAAGGGGATTTCATTGGTTATTGTTAAGTGACGCGTGTTTATATTTAGAAAAGGGGAATTTTGGTCGCAATGCAGGGTTTTATTTTTAACACAATTAATGCGAGAATCGCCGCTTAAAGGACTTTTTAAAAATTTACGATTGTTCTAGATAAATTTGATTTTATTTTCACTTGTCCGATCGGGCAACTGAAACAAGCTTTTTACTTGTCCGAATTGTATTTTTACTTGTCCCGGACAATCGGACTACCGTTAATGTCGATCCCTGGATTATTAACAAGGTTTCATATGTTGTTTTTGTGTTTATTGTAAGGTTTGTGTTTTTATCGTCTTATATTACTGTGATTTTTGTAGTTCGAATTAACAAAACCGATGTCTGCGTCAGATATAGTTCATTTAGAATGTATTGTTATTATTTAGTCAGTTTAATTTATGCTATACTTAGGTCTTATTAAAAACGTTAAAGACTGAAGTACTCCGAACATCAAAGACGACCGACTCCAAGCCCCACGTGTCAAACAACGCAGAAACTTGCAGATCTTGTTCATTATCCCCGGCTTGTAACAAATGCGGACTTTTGATTGGTTGGTTACCCATCGGTACAAATCCCATGCCCCCGGCTTCGTTGCTAACGTCGCAGGGTGTATTGTTTGTGCGTTGCTAATGTATGTTCTAGAAACCAGTGTATTTTATTCCACAAATGAACATTTCTGTCTTTTTATATTTGTATTTGTACTTCCTTTCAAACACTGTAGATGCCCTACATTCACACTGACACACATAAATATGAATTAATTCGGAACTTGACGTCATTGTCTGTTGACGTTATGATAGCGTGACTTGAGGCGCCAAAATACCGAAAGTAGGAAAAACAATGTAGAACAAAATAAAAACTCTTTAAACTCGCTAAATCTGAGGTTGTTACCAAAGGTAACGTCCTCGACTTGATAAAATGGACATTTTCTTCATAGAAAACGTGTAATTTTTTGTGAGCAACTGTGATGACGTTGTCCATTTAGCTTTTTTCTGATGACAAAAGAACCTATTTTCAGCCTTTTACACTTGTTAGCCAGGGATAAAGTACTTCTGTTCAGCCTTCGCCTCAGGCTGAACAGAAGTACTTTCAGGTGGTACAATTTCCATACACCCGGGTAATAACGTAGGTAACTGATATTGCCGAAAGTTGCTTCATAATTTTTGCAAAAACTATATCAACACATTGCGCTCCAGGATACAAATTTACAATAAAATATTTTGAGGAACTTTATTGTTAAATAAGGCATCTATAATCTATATACTACACAAAAAACGCGCACTGAACTATTTGCCTGTATAGTTATTAAAAAGACAATAGAGCTATATTACACTGCTCTTTTCACTGTTCATGAAATCAAAAATCAATATGATGTCACGGTCACTTCCAACTAAAATTTTTCCTATTCCGGTCATTAAGCCAATTGTAAAACATAGCTTCAATTAATACTTATATTTATCAAAAACTTAAAAAAAAACAATATATACATATATATAGTGTCTACTTAGGAGTAAACTTTTTGAGACTCTCAAGTGCCTGCATAGCTCACATGATTTAAATAGACAACAAGAAAACTTTTGATGCAAAGCATCAGTTCGCCGCCGATTTCTTCTAAACACGAGGCATTTGAACTTATTACCCATAAGTTTCTATGTAAAGCTAAGTCCTGCTGTTGTGGCTAGTTTCAATTGCCAGTTTCTAAATTGGTGCACATGTAATCTTTTGTCATATATTCAATCATAAATATAATTGAATTAAAACTAATATTCACGTGGTTCAATTAAATTATTGACATAAAATTTATTTATTGGATCTTACAAATATCGACATACTCCGGAATTGTCTACACAAAATAGCCTTTTATTCTGGTTTCCGATTTTTCAAAGCTACGCTCGTCAATAGAGCTATCAACGAAAGACTTAGTACCAGGATAAAAATGGTCTCCCTCTATTATTAATTTCCGTAAATAGAATACTAACAAAATTTATTATTACATGAAACTAAAATATCACAAAGGCATTTTTGAAGTCAAACCTCATATACCATCTTTATTTTTCACTAAAGTTAAATGATTAACATACTTGTAGCAAAATTCTGTTCATTTATGGTAACTAAGTGTACTTTAAAATATGTTCTCCTTTATCCATCGTTAGCAACGAAAGTGAATACAAATATATCGCCGCCGTCCTGGGCGGCGATAATGGTAATGTTAAACGAAGTGCTGTATTGTTCCATTTCCGGATGGCATAAACAACATAAACTTTGTAGAGAACCATCCAACGATATTGCGGTTTAGTTTTAAATGGTTCAATAGTTAAAAATAAAAAATAAAAGCCATTTGAACATGTTACCTTAGGGCTCTATAATAATTAATTCCTTGAACTGAACATTTTGTTACAAACACTTATGTCCTGCAGTGGCTCCATTTTGGTTTTCCGATCAGAAAAAAACATACCTAAAGGACCATTAAATGAACATTGTGACTAATTGTGGTTTCAAAGAAAAGGCTTGAAACAAACTTAACTAGACAAAGTCGATCTAGCGATCGCTGATACCCCCGCTTTTGTGAAAATTTCTAACGTTTTTCGTGGACTGCGACCTTGAAATTTGATGGATTTCCCCCAAAATCAAAAGGCTTTTTACCAACCTGATATATAACAATATCCCAAAGATTCATTCAAATCGGATGCAAACTTTTTGAGTTATTGTCCGGAAACAACTTTTATGTTAAAATTTCTAACGTTTTTCGTGGACTGTGACCTTGAAATTTGACGGATTTCCCCCAAAATCGATAGGCTTCTTACCAACCTGATATATGACAATATCCCAAAGTTTCATTCAAATCGGATGTAAACTTGTTGAGTTATTGTCCGGAAACAACTTTTTTGTTAAAATTTCTTTTTCGTGGACTGTGACCTTGAAATTTGACGGATTTCCCCCAAAATCGATAGGCTTCTTACCAACCTGATATATAACAATATCCCAAAGTTTCATTCAAATCGGATGCAAACTTTTAGAGTTATTGTCCGGAAACAACTTTTATGTTAAAATTTCTAACGTTTTTCGTGGACTGTGACCTTGAAATTTGACGGATTTCCCCCAAAATCGATAGGCTTCTTACCAACCTGATATATGACAATATCCCAAAGTTTCATTCAAATCGGATGTAAACTTTTTGAGTTATTGTCCGGAAACAATTTTTTTGTTAAAATTTCTAACGTTTTTCGTGGACTGTGACCTTGAAATTTGACGGATTTCCCCCAAAATCGATAGGCTTCTTACCAACCTGATATATAACAATATCCCAAAGTTTCATTCAAATCGGATGTAAACTTTTTGAATTATCATCCGGAAACCAAATGTGGACGGACGAACGGACGGACGGACGGACATGAGGACCACTATATACCCCCGACTCTGTCGAGCGGGGGTATAAAAATTTACAGAGGACGACGACGCCGATGTCGAGCAGGTGAGATAAAGAGTCCAGATGACATGGACGATGTGTAAAAAAATTTGGAAACTAAATGTTATAATGAAGATATACGAAAGTCAATGCATTGTTGTGAAAAATTATGAAAGTGGTTCAAGTTTGAACTGTTCACTGGTTGTATCCTGCACGGAATGGGTCTTGGACGACTGTATTTTGCTGCATCTGTTGTTGTACCATTACAGATGGAACTACAATATAAATAACAAAAAATGTTTTTATCTACAAACCTTGAATGTGTTTGTTGTCGAAAATAAGTGCACCAGCACTAGGTTAACAATAATATAAGTTCATTCGTTCTACAGAACGAATAATAGACATTTTACTTATTGCATAGAAAAAGAACTTCGCCACATCGACTTTGAGACTTTCTCAAAGGTCAAGATCATTGGTAACCAATAGTGTAAATCAGTTATAATTATCTGAGATATTGCCATTTACAACAATTTCATTGTTCCAATGAGATAACTCTTACATAGGATCAATAAAAAAGTGAAGACCTTTACATTTCACACACAAATTACAATGCGACCTTGACCTTTGACACTGTAACTTTTTTTAAGGTCTGGGTCAATGTTCACGAACAGTGAAAAAGTCTCTTTCACATCTGGTTCACGAGTTACAAGTTACAAAATAAAATTGCAATAAAAAAGTAGAAAACTCATATTATGAGGTGTAAAATCCTTCGTGTGATATGTAACCATTACTGCGAAAGCGTAATAATTGTTTTGTACAAGGCATGGTGTATCCTCTTCATGGCGTACATTCAGTTAACCATAGGTCACGATATTTAGTTGTTTGTTTGGCTTGGATTTTACGCCACTTTCAACAATGCTTCAGCTATATCATGGAGGCCAGTTCTTGTTGGGAGAGGAAGCCGGAGTTACCGATGAAAACACACGACTTCGGCAGGAAAACTAACAATCCATGTCTTTAAAAGGTCCAGGACATTCTGTCCGTATTAAATGTGGAACCTGACAACAAAAGTGTTGACAGGCACGTGATCAGTAGTAGACTTACTTAACAATTCGCCACAGAGGATTCGAAGTAACGATAATGAATACTCTTTATGGTAAAAAGTTAAGTTTTTCATTAATCACTCAATTAAATGAGCTTAGCAACTTACCTGATCCTTGGTTCTGTAGGATGACATGGGTTCGTTTTCTGCAACAAGCACAACACCCACAGCAACAACAACAACAGGTCAAAAGTCCGCCTAAAATGGCTAGACCAACAAGGATTGGAACATATCTACAGGGGAAATTAAGAAATAATTAATGGTTGCCCGTATTTGATTAATAATTAAAATATGGGTAGCCATTTTATTTATGATATTTTACCACTCGCTAACTGCCTATATTTTATTGATTATTTACACATGGGTACGTGAAGACATTATATTCATCAATATTTTGCCGTGAGACATTTATAATAAGTAATAATTTAATTTGCTTTGTAAGCTGAAATCTGATTGGTCAATTCAAATCGGGCAACCCATATTATAAGAAATAACTTGCGTGACCTATGACCTATTGTAACGCCGTTAAAATTCAAATAGTTCCACGACGTCATCGACGTTTTTACCGCAAAAATTTATAAGATTTATAGTTAAAATTAAATTATAAGGAATATTTCAAATTTCTGAACAGATTATACGATATAATATGGTTTGGGTCTGTTTACACCATTCATAAACCGCTTCGCGGTTTATTAGGCGTAAACAGACCCAAACCATATTATATCGTATAATCTGTTCAGAAATTTGAAGTATTCCTTAAATAAAATATAAACAGACATAAACTATTTGGATTCTAATATGAAAATTGAGGATTTCCAAATTTCTCCGATACAATTGTAAAAGGAAAATCTTTAATGGTAGGAATTTTAAATACTGTCTGAAGTAAGCGATATACATATAAGATAAGTGCAAATGAGAAACGAAATAACATATTTATTGACAAAAGCAATGTAATTTAACAAATTCAAATGACAAAAGTCGTGACGTCATGTTGTCATGGATGCAGCAAAGATGGCGACTGGAATGAAGGTCAAAATACAAGTCGGGAAATATCTGAGTACACACCATTGCACACGTACAACCATGATGATCGTTGCTATTCCATGTTACGTGGTTGAAAATGAGACCACAATAAATTTGGGAAATACGCATGTGGGACTTTATTTTACCGGTTGTGTTTCCCAACCGTCTTAAGAACGTCATATTAGTAGAATGTCTAAAGGACGTCATAAACGTCATATTAGTATAATGTCTAAAGGACATCATATTAGTAGAATGTCTAAAGGACATCATATTAGTAGAATGTCTAACGGACATCATATTATAGTCAACTTTACCGTGTCCATACGACGGGTTTTTGCTTGACAAAATTTGAAAACTGCTACCGCGTTTGGTCGAGTTTATGGTCCTTTTGTATATCTCATATTACACTATTTGAAGGTAACAATTATTTTCCACAGTTAATCGGCTTTTTGAAATGCGGCCTTTTTTTCATTTTGCTAGATCGATTTTCCATAGGAAGTCAGCCATTTTTGTATCTTAAGGGGTCTAATGTTGTTTACAAACGTTCGTCTGTTTTCGTAACGTACAATGGTATTCGGACAAACCGCGAGACTTTTCCCGCCTCAACTGCAGACGACAACACCCGAAGGATTTCGAATAGACAACAATGGAATTTTCCTAACGTACAGTTCCGTTCAAAACAAGGTCAAAATTTAGTATGGAAAATCGATCTGGCGAAATGAAAAAACGGCCGCATTTCAAAAAGCCGATTAACTGTGGAAAATAATTGTTACCTTCAAATAGTGTAATATGAGATATACAAAAGGACCATAAACTCGACCAAACGCGGTAGCAGTTTTCAAATTTTGTCGAGCAAAAACCCGTCGTATGGACACGGTAAAGTTGACTATAGTAGAATGTCTAAAGGACGTCAAATTAGTAGAATGTCTAAAGGACATTATTAGTAGAATGTCTAAAGGACATCATATAAGTAGAATGTCTAAATACGTCATATTAGTAGAATGTCTAAAGGACATCATATTAGTAGAACGTCTAAAGGACGTCAAATTAGTAGAATGTCTAAAGGACATTATTAGTAGAATGTCTAAAGGACATCATATTAGTAGAATGTCTAAATACGTCATATTAGTAGAATGTCTAAAGGACATCATATTAGAAGAATGTCTAAAGGACATCATATACGTCATATTAATAGAATGTCTAAAAGACGTCATATTAGTAGAATGTCTAAAGGACGTCATATTAGTAGAATGTCTAAAGGACGTCATATTAGTAGAATGTCTAAAATTTCCTACAATGGACGAATATTGTATAAATTATTTACGTACACATGTGCAGCCCACCAAGCAATGCAAAAGTTACTCCTGTACTGTTGGTCTGCCCTTAGAATCTCTGATTCACAGCAGTACAGAGTCAATCCAAGTGTTTTTGGATCATAGCAGCAGTATTCGGAACACCATTGTGGTGGATGAACCTCACCTGAGATGTCTTGATAGGCAGAACAACATTCACTGGAGACATGGGATACTAAAAACAAAAAAAATGTACGGTGTTATGAGAACAACATGCTTTCTTAACGTTGAAAAATGTAGAACACTTGTTTTGGGGTTAGTTTCGTAGTTGACCTTTTCTAAAGTTAAGTGAATACTATTTTAAATTTGACTCCAACTTCGACCATGAAGACCCCACTTGTTGTCTGGCTGTTTGACGAACTTTGTCAAAAATCATTCACTGAACATTACTTTAATTGTCGTTGTCAAATGGTGAAGTTTCTATTGTGATGTAAATTTTGTTAAAACTTCTAAAGAGATTCGCTCTTTTGATCTTGACATTCAAAAGGATTCTTCATCACAATGTGCATTATTGAAACAATAGTGAAATTATTCTGACTGCAATACGGTATGGAGCAGAAATATTGATACGGACCGAGCCGAAGGCTGATTTTCCTAGTCCATACTATGAATCGAATTTCGTGGTATTTCCATCGCTTTCACTGAGTATTATGTTTATATGATTGAGGAACAGTTTCAACACTTTTACAACTTCCGATATCGACCGCTATCAGTCAATATCAGAAATTTAAACCTCCTGCCTTTATAGCTGTATTTCTGTGTCAGTTAAACCGGTTGTAAACCTAAACAAGTACTATCTTTAAACAAGTACTATCTTTAAAAAAGATATTCGACGCACTTCACTACTATAGATGTATGAAACTGAACAAACAAACAATAAGAAAAAAATTTATCAAACGAAAGAAAGAGACAAGAAACATTAACGTTTTCTTTCATTGATGTGTGTGGGGGAGGTAATTAATTAGCGTGTTACGAAATGTATCCAATCAAAATAAGGCTATAATATAAGGTTGCTACATTCATGGATTTTAAAAAAATGTTATTAAACAAAAGGGTATTATCAAAAAGAGACTTTGCAATTAGAGCTCCATCTCCTGTATATACGTGAATAACGACGGACGCAAGGAAAGAAGATGGGCATTAATGGCTTTAAAAATCATAGAGCTAACAATAACCATATTTAAATATCCCAAATGGAAGATATTTCAGAAGTTGAAGACCACAATGGTAAATAAAAAACATTTAAACCTTTCTAATATGGGAGTTGCAAGTTTTTTCTTGTGATGTATCGTATATATTAACTCGAAAATAACGTTAGTGAACATTTTACTTTTGTTACGAGTTGTCGGTGTAAAATACCCCCTCAATCTATCAGAGATTATTCTATTGAATGTATGATAAACGTTATGTGATTGCCATAATGATTTAAATGATCGAAAATTTACCAATTGTCATAAAATTTACATACAAAAATGATCCTTAAAAATTACAGAATCAGTAATCGTTTTTATGTCCGTTTGTAATATACAAATAAAATTCTATTTTTATCTTTTGTTTATCGTACTTCCTAAAAAAATATTTTGAAAATGATTGTTGATGACAAAAAAGATTTCTGCTATATAAAATAATGCTAATAATGAGAAAAAATATTCTGTGTGACAAAAACAAAAAACCAAGGCCCCCCTTCAAGTTAAATCGAGTCCGATATTTTTGCATTGGATGTGTGTAGTGTGTTACAACGTTACCAATATAAAGCACTGAAAACGGTTCAAATATTCACGTTCGCAGGATTTCTTTAAATTCCTTGTATAGAGCTTTACAATTCTTCTTTCATAATAAACACTTTTTACATTTCTACAATAAAATACAGATTCCAAGTGGTACAAACTGATTTTGTGGAATATGACACAATATACTGTATAACAGTACTTCGATCTCCACTCGAAACAAGGCAACAAAGTTTGTTTTTTACCAACCAGACTGTAATGTCTTATTCCGGTGGACTTGTTTTGTCATAAAAACGATGGGAAATCAACTAAAAGATGAGCATTTAGGATATGGGTGATTTTGTCCAGGAAAAAAATTCTCCCACACCACATTTCTACCATGACACAAATTGTTCATAAAGTGGTTCGTTACGTAACGAACATTACAGTTTTCAATTCTTCTTGTTTAAAAATGGCAGTCAAATTTTTTGATGTTGCATTGTTTTGTTACTTAATCGATAAATTATGAAGCTCATATAATGTGACTTTCCAAAACGAGGACTTCTAATACGCCATCTATAATAAGATAATAATTGGGTACTTACCTAAGTAGAAACTTAATAAAACCAGTGACAATAGAATGCGACCGATATTATTCAACGCCATTGCAGAAATGTGGAGATATGCATGAAATCACAATGACCTACTTACAAGGCCCACCTTGAAACCCTTTGTTGTCTACCGACACCCTTTGTGTCTACAGTGTGGTAAAGTTTATATTTAGTTAATAATGTCTTGTAAAATTGTATATCTGTTTATTGTTTGTGTTTAATTGTGTAACTGTATTGCCATCAACCCCTTGGGGTATAAATATGCTAATAAATAAAATCATTATAATCACGGGGGGTAGCTAGGGATACTTTTAAGTACAGGTCTGCGGACGGAGATTTGAAAACTCACCATATTCATATATTTTCGGACGTTTTGAAACGGGACCTAATCATATATGGACGTATTAAATCAGACCTATTCATATATTTTTATTATTTTACATCCCACTGACAAAATAGTCCATTCACTACAAAAATTATCAAGTGATGTTAATGGAACACTTTGTAAAATCGCTGTGGTTTACATGGGCTTAAGATGAGAATTTAAACGTGGATATATTTAGATAATTTACAACTAAAAAAAGCTACCTTTCCATATATTTTGGAGAGCTAAAAGGGTGACCCTTTCGGGCCGCACATCCGTATTACTCTATGTATACCAAGTTACCCCCCCCCCCCCCCAACTCGTGTATATAATACACTTATACATATTAATAGTTAGTTTTATTTTATAATATTTTACATTAAGATTTATCAAAAAATGAATGTTAAGTAATTAATCAAGAGATAGTTCTGTCTGTTTGAAATATATATTTTTGTTACTCGGAGAATCCTCTGCCGTCCAACGCTTCTTTTTTTTTTGCCTTTGTCCCACGCAAAAAAAGCGTTGGACGGCAGAGGATTCTCGGACTAATTTTTTGTGAGTACGACAGTCCTAATTTTTGTATGTGGATGAAATTTGTGAGTGATTAAGATCGCGATGACATACCAACAAGCCCAGTAAAAATAAACCTTATTACATAAAATTCCAATAAAAATGACTAACAAAATACCCGTATAAAATATCTCAAAGACATATTACCTGTGCATGAATTCTTACACGGTACGTAATACAGCCACGCCGTGACAACAGCAAGTGAAAATTATCGTAATAATTAAATTGAGATTTTTAATGCTGACACAGATATTTCATTCCAAATTATAATGTCCATATTTAAAACACTATTCTAACTTTATCCGGAATGTTTTTTTTTCCCCTTTAATCATTACGCTTTTGCTTTTGATATTTTTCCACTGTCAAAACCAGTTCAAAAGTACCTGACATATCATATTGGACTTTCGAGACAAGTTTTCGGCACTGAAATTGGATTCGGAAATATCATGTGAAACCAACATTTTTGTTGACGGAATTATCTCCCCGAAAACACCGAAATCTTGTACATGTAATCTCTGGAACTATAACAAAAAGCGGAAAACTGATTGTAGGTAAATGCTAATCACCTGTTGAGACAACTTTATTGCATTTTATAAAAAATTTAATTGAGTGTATAAAGTAATTATAATGCAGCATCAAACATTACGAATTGTAGACACCGATTGCTTTCCGTACATACTTAGGTTCCTGCTTCTGATCAACACGATTAACGACCTATATGATAACAACATCGCATTGATATATGCAGCATTTAAAAAAAACTGTTCATGATTCCATTTTAATGTGTGGTCTATATATAAAGTTGAAAGTGAAACAAAATTTCTTTGTAAACAATTAAGATTTTTCTTGTTTTCTTTATCTTAAACACTCTTGTGTATTTGAAGTATCAATATTTATTTCTAATTGTTTATTTGTATGCTTTCAACCCTTAGGGGTACAATTATGCATTATTGAATAAAGTCAGTTATAACTGCACATTGTCATAGTAACACAGATTTATTTCAAAAATTAAATTTAAATTATGATCATGAAATTAAACATATTTAAAAAATAAATCACTTTGTTATTAAATTTATATTATTGAGAATATTAATTATTTTGATAAGTTCAATCTGAGTCTCGGGGCCTTCTCTCTGTTTAAGGGATTTTTTTTAGCTAACAGCACAGGTACCAAATATAGAACTGGAAAATAGTCAGTTTCAAGCCATTTGTTCATAAATGAATGGTAACTTAACCACCCACAAAAAAATACATTTCTGGAAGAAAAATAACTTGAGTCGGTCAAAGGCTTATTAGATCTTGTGTTGTTACATTGTCTTACCAGACGACGTAAAAAATTAAGCTTATAATAGTTGATTTTCACTTGTAGTTCGTCACATTTTAAGTTCATTGTTATTAACAAAAACTTGCTTGATTTTATTTGAAACAAATAATAATAAAAGTAATTATGTTTAGAAATAAACTAAGAGCTAATGAGGATGAAAGGGAGGATTTTGACCAGCATAAAATTTACCCCCACCACCTCCATCAAAACAGACACATCTTATACATGGCGTTCGTCATCCTCACAAGTCAGGGTTTCTGTGTCCACATGTGTCCACGAACCCCTGACAAACTTAGCTAGGAAATTCCCGGGCTAGAAGTCACTATTTTGATTGGCTACATCATACCTTAATGTAGCCAATCAAAAGCTCGCTTTCATTCACGATTTGGTTAGGGATATCCCGATGTCGATTGTAAATAAACCAAACGGATGTGTTGCGTTGACCATGTGAAAATCAGTGTATTTTGTACAGTCGTGTTAATAGTTTGTTATTAACGCGTTATTATTTAGTTTCGTTACGTTTTCTTCACACTCCAGAATGAGTAAGAATGACTACTGCCAAACAGCACAGGCACTTGGGGTCAGGATCATTTTTTTATGGAATAAAAAGCCAATAAATGAGTTTACAGTGTGTATTCACTCGTTTGGTAACTAGTCTCGCTGTGAAATATTGACCTCAGAAAAAATTTTTTCTCTTTATTATATAAGTAGTACATATATATATATATAATAAAGAAAAAACAATTTTTTCTGAGGTCATTATTTCACAGCGAGACATGTCAGACTAGTTACCAAACGAGTGAATACACACTGTAAACTCATTTATTGGCTTTTTATTCCATAAAAAAAATTATCCTGACCCCAAGTGCCTGTGCCAAACAGTTGCTTCTTTCAAGCAATTTCATTAGTTGATATTTTGAAGGATTGACGTCATATGAAAATCTTCTAGCCCGGGAATTTCCTAGCTAAGTTTGTCAGGGTTTCGTGGACACATGTAGACACAGAAACCCTGACTTGTGAGGATGGGCGTTCGTCGAACGACTGAGGGCAAAATCATTTTACGCCCTTATTTTACTCGAGCCCCGCACTTCACCACCATATCAATGTAATTTGTCTAATAGATAATAATAATACTCACTGCAGAAGAAACCAAACAAAACCAGTGACAACATTGTACGACTGCTGATATTCAATGCCATTACATAAATTGTGAATCACGTAATTTGTTTTCATGAAATCGAGCTGACCTACTTTACACTGAATGTGAGGCGCCGTTAGGTTAACTTAACATTGTATATAGTATTGATGGTGTGTTCCCACTTCACCTTAGCTGTAAAATACAGGTAAAACAAGTTAAACAAAACTTAGGCGAAGTGGGAATTTAGCCTAAATTCCATCGTAAAACCAATGTTTTAAGCTGATTTGATTTTGTTTTTCTAAGAAAATACAACTATGAAAATTAGTATTTAGCCTAAAATTCAACACAAATTTTCAAAAAAGTACACATTTTATTTATTTTTATATCTTTTCTGAATAAATCATGTCATGCAATTTATAGACAACAAAATCTAAAGTTAAATTAACTAAACAAAAATTTAATAACTTATTTTTCATTTCAACGTTAAAATATTGTATTGATGTTACACTAAAAATCACAAAATTTCTAAATTCGAAATTATTTTTGAATTCATTCACCGCTCATTATATTAAATAAACCAACACATTAAAAAAAATAATTACTAACTGAAGCAAGCTTATTCCTTAAGCACTGAAAACATAGTAAGCTTACTAATTGATTGATTGATTGATTGATTGGATGTTTGCTTTACTCCCAGCATGCAGTATTTCAGTTATATTCAGGACGAGAACAATTAAGTTAACAAACAATAAATAAACGGGAAATGGGTGATGCATGGGACATGGGGAACAAAATGTTGACTGCCACTGGAAAAGTATGGAGTAGGGGCGGAGAATTTAGCCTTTTGTAGTGCCTACAATGAGCCTGCTCTTTTTCGAAATCTACAAAAGGGGTCTTTATCGTGCAAGAAGCGTGGCATTCTCCATACACGTCACCCACTTCGGTCCGCAGCCAGGATTCCTTATTATGACATGAAAACCAACAACGAGTGGATCTCCCCTATCCGCCACCCTGGGATGCGCTGGGCTGCTCTGTGGGTCGAGCACGGGGAACCCTCCCAATGTAATGAAATCAGTTCAAATGCTGCCACCAGTACCTACTACCAGACCCGACATCAACTTAGAGGGAAAGTTTCGAGAAACCACCAACAAAGAGCCATTCCTACAAGCAGAAGACGGCGATATCGACAAGATACTCGGTTTCACAACAACAGAGAACAACAGTCAACTATGCAATGCATACAGAATTTATTGCGAACTGACGTTCTATACAACGCCACCAATGTTTCATACCCGCCTTTTCCACTACCGCCTTGGAGCCGCTACAAGACTGAGGGACCCAGGGCAACCATCTAGTAGGCTGGAACAGCAAAGAGAGAGTGCATCTCACAGTCTACAAGATCATAGACGAATTCAAGAAAGAGCACATAATTTGAAATAGATTGTATAATACTTAGGCCGAATTTTACTGCCGCTATAATCCGAAGTTAGTTTTGTGATTTGTCGGATTCCAAAAAAAATGCGAGGGTACGATTATTCGTTCTATATAATACTTAACAATGCAAATACAACAGTTTATTGCTATACAAGCAATATACAGTGGCGGATCCAAAGGGGGGCGGAGGGGACGTTAGCTCCCTTAAAATGGAGAGAAGAAAGAGAGTGAGCGAAAACAGGAGGAAAGAATGAGAGAAAAAGAAAAAGCTAGCGAGTGTGATAAAAAGAAGCGGATAATAAAATTTATTATATAATTATTTATTGTGTCCTAACAATAGTTTTTAGTTGATCTTTTTTTGTTTTTAAATAAACAATTACTTTGAGGGATCCACAGACCCCTTTCCAAATATAATCCCCTAGCCCAATTTTCTGGATCCGATCCTGATATATATATAACCCTCAATGAATGTTTACACAAGATCCCACTATTTCAACAAATTTTCACTACAAAGGCAAAATAGGAATTACCGTATTTATGAGTGTCACGCCTGTTTCTTTTGATGTCATCCTTAAATTAAACGGAATACCAACATTTTGAAAGAACATTGTGAGGATTAAGGGGTCCCACCGACAGGGTAATTAATTAACTGTAAAGGTAAAATTGTGTAGTACTGTTATAATGCATTATATTGAGTGAAAGTAATCATAACTCAAATCATTGCATTGTATCACACGTGGGGTTATAACTAATTTCAGGTACGGTTTACTGAGCTATTGCGCGATAATATAGATCGATGTTTGCATTTACCGAAGTAAGTACTTTCTATCTGTAATATTGTTTTGATTATTTTTCAGGTGAAAAACAGTATGTTTTGTATTGCGAAATGTAATAATTTTGTTCTTTGCATTTGAATAAAAATATAATTCTGTTCATATATTCTTACGCGATCAAGCTGGCTAGGTGAACGATCATATTGTTGTATTCATTACATTATGTGCACGTGATTATGTGTCATAACCATTTATTGTAAATGTGTTGAACAAATAAACATTTCGTACTATTTCGTACTATTATCATAAATGCACATTAAATCTGCTCTCATCTTAATTTAATAATATAATTAACGCATTGTAAATATGTCCAATATTATATCATAAATGCACATTCAATCTGCTTTCATCTGAATTGTTAATTGTATAATTAACGCATTGTAAGTATTTCCAACAATAATGAACTTCTTGCTACTGTTTTAATGGTGTATTAAACAATTTTCGTGATGTAAACAGTTAATATTCCATGGCTGCCTGTGCTGCTGCAGCTGATCATCATGATATTTTTGCATTGGATGTGTGTAGTGTGGTACAACGTTACCAATATAAAGCACTGAAAACGGTTCAAATATTCACGTTCGCAGGATTTCTTTAAATTCCTTGTATAGAGCTTTACAATTCTTCTTTCATAATAAACACTTTTTACATTTCTACAATAAAATACAGATTCCAAGTGGTACAAACTGATTTTGTGGAATATGACACAATATACTGTATAACAGTACTTCGATCTCCACTCGAAACAAGGCGACAAAGTTAGTTTTTAACAACCAGACTGTAATGTCTTATTCCGGTGGACTTGTTTTGTCATAAAAACGATGCGAACAATACGAATCAAAAATCAACTAAAAGATGAGCATTTAGGATATGGGTGATTTTGTCCAGGAAAAAAATTCTCCCACACCACATTTCTACCATGACACAAATTGTTCATAAAGTGGTTCGTTACGTAACGAACATTACGGTTTTCAATTCTTCTTGTTTAAAAATGGCAGTCAAATTTTTTTGATGTTGCATTGTTTTGTTACTTAATCGATAAATTATGAAGCTCATATAATGTGACTTTCCAAAACGAGGACTTCTAATACGCCAGCTATAATAAGATAATAATTGGGTACTTACCTAAGTAGAAACTTAATAAAACCAGTGACAATAGAATGCGACCGATATTATTCAACGCCATTGCAGAAATGTGGAGATATGCATGAAATCACAATGACCTACTTATAAGGCCCACCTTGAAACCCTTTGTTGTCTACCGCCACCCTTTGTGTCTACAGTGTGGTAAAGTTTATATTTAGTTATTAATGTCTTGTAAAATTGTATATCTGTTTATTGTTTGTGTTTAATTGTGTAACTGTATTGCCATCAACCCCTTGGGGTATAAATATGCTAATAATAAATAAAATCATTATAATCACGGGGGGTAGCTAGGGATACTTTTAGGTACAGGTCTGCGAACGGAGATTTGAAAACTCACCATATTCATATATTTTCGGACGTTTTGAAACAGGACCTAATCATATATGGACTTGTTAAATCAGACCTATTCATATATTTTTATTATTTTACATCCCACTGACAAAATAGTCCATTCACTACAAAAATTATCAAGTGATGTTAATGGAACACTTTGTAAAATCGCCGTGGTTTACATGGGCTTAAGATGAGAATTTAAACGTGGATATATTTAGATAATTTACAACTAAAAAAAAGCTACCTTTCCATATATTTTGGAGAGCTAAAATGGTGACCCTTTCGGGCCGCACATCCGTATTACTCTATGTATACCAAGTTACCCCCCCCCCCCCCCGCTCGTGTATATAATACACTTATACATATTAATAGTTAGTTTTATTTTATAATATTTTAAATTAAGATTTATCAAAAAATAAATGTTAAGTAATTAATCAAGAGATAGTTCTGTCTGTTTGAAATATATATTTTTGTTACTCTGAGAATCCTCTGCCGTCCAACGCTTCTTTTTTTTTACCTTTGTCCCACGCAAAAAAAAAAGCGTTGGACGGCAGAAGATTCTCGGACTAATTTTTTGTATTTTTGTTACTCTGAGAATCCTCTGCCGTCCAACGCTTCTTTTTTTTTGCCTTTGTCCCACGCAAAAAAGCGTTGGACGGCAGAGGATTCTCGGACTAATTTTTTGTGAGTATGACACTCCTAATTTTTGTATGTGGATGAAATTTGTGAGTGATTAAGATCGCGATGACATACCAACAAGCCCAGTAAAAATAAACCTTATTACATAAAATTCCAATAAAAATGACTAACAAAATACCCGTATAAAATATCTCAAAGACATATTACATGTGCATCAATTCTTACACGGTACGTAATACAGCCACGCCGTGACAACAGCAAGTGAAAATTCTCGTAATAATTAAATTGAGATTTTTAATGCTGACACAGATATTTCATTCCAAATTATAATGTGAATATTTAAAACACTATTCTAACTTTATCCGGAATGTTTTTTTCCCCTTTAATCATTACGCTTTTGCTTTTGATATTTTTCCACTGTCAAAACCAGTTTAAAAGTACCTGACATATCATATTGGACTTTCGAGACAAGTTTTCGGCACTGAAATTGGATTCGGAAATATCATGTGAAACCAACATTTTTGTTGACGGAATTATCTCCCCGAAAACACCGAAATCTTGTACATGTAATCTCTGGAACTATAACAAAAAGCGGAAAACTGATTGTAGGTAAATGCTAATCACCTGTTGAGACAACTTTATTGCATTTTATAAAAAATTTAATTGTGTGTATAAAGTAATTATAATGCAGCATCAAACATTACGAATTGTTGACACCGATTGCTTTCCGTACATACTTAGATTCCTGCTTCTGATCAACACGATTAACGACCTATATAACAACATCGCATTGATATATGCAGCATTTAAAGAAAACTGTTCATGATTCCATTTTAATGTGTGGTCTATATATAAAGTTGTAAGTGAAACAAAATTTCTTTGTAAACAATTAAGATTTTTCTTGTTTTCTTTATCTTAAACACTCTTGTGTATTTGAAGTATAAATATTTATTTGTAATTGTTTATTTGTATGCTTTCAACCCTTAGGGGTACAATTATGCATTATTGAATAAAGTCAGTTAT
Organism: Limnoperna fortunei; assembly: GCA_944474755.1. Lineage (NCBI taxonomy): Eukaryota > Metazoa > Mollusca > Bivalvia > Mytilida > Modiolidae > Limnoperna > Limnoperna fortunei. Next base: position 80,157,349 of record OX104115.1, read on the forward strand.
AACTGCACATTGTCATAGTAACACAGATTTATTTCAAAAATTAAATTTAAATTATGATCATGAAGTTAAACATATTTAAAAAATAAATCACTTTTGTTATTAAATTTATATTATTGAGAATATTAATTATTTTGATAAGTTCAATCTGAGTCTCGGGGCCTTCTCTCTGTTTAAGGGATTTTTTTAGCTAACAGCACAGGTACCAAATATAGAACTGGAAAATAGTCAGTTTCAAGCCATTTGTTCATAAATGAATGGTAACTTAACCACCCACAAAAAAATACATTTCTGGAAGAAAAATAACTTGAGTCGGTCAAAGGCTTATTAGATCTTGTGTTGTTACATTGTCTTACCAGACGACGTAAAAAAATTAAGCTTATAATAGTTGATTTTCACTTGTAGTTCGTCACATTTTAAGTTCATTATTAACAAAAACTTGCTTGATTTTATTTGAAACAAATAATAATAAAAGTAATTATGTTTAGAAATAAACTAAGAGCTAATGAGGATGAAAGGGAGGATTTTGACCAGCATAAAATCTACCCCCACCACATCCATCAAAACAGACACATCTTACACATGGCGTTCGTCGAACGACTGAGGGCAAAATCATTTTACGCCCTTATTTTACTCGAGCCCCGCACTTCACCACCATGTCAATGTAATTTGTCTAATAGATAATAATAATACTCACTGCAGAAGAAACCAAACAAAACCAGTGACAACATTGTACGACTGCTGATATTCAATGCCATTACATAAATTGTGAATCACTTAATTTGTTTTCATGAAATCGAGCTGACCTACTTTACACTGAATGTGAGGCGCCGTTAGGTTTTTACTTAACATTGTATATAGTATTGATGGTGTGTTCCCATTTCACCTTAGCTGTAAAATACAGGTAAAACAAGTTAAACAAAACTTAGGCGAAGTGGGAATTTAGCCTGAATTCCATCGTAAAACCAATGTTTTAAGCTGATTTGATTTTGTTTTTCTAAGAAAATACAACTATGAAAATTAGTATTTAGCCTAAAATTCAACACAAATTTTCAAAAAAGTACACATTTTATTTATTTTTATATCTTTTCTGAATAAATCATGTCATGCAATTAAAGACAACAAAATCTAAAGTTAAATTAACTAAACAAAAATTTAATAACTTATTATTTTTCATTTCAACATTAAAATATTGTATTGATGTTACACTAAAAATCACAAAATTTCTAAATTCTAAATTATCTTTGAATTCATGCATTCAACGCTCATTATATTAGAAAAACCAACACATTAAAAAAATAATTACTAACTGAAGCAAGCTTGTTCCTTAAGCACTGAAAACATGGTAAGCTTACTAATTGATTGATTGATTGATTGGATGTTTGCTTTACTTCCAGCAAGCAGTATTTCAGAACAATTAAGTTAACAAACAATAAATCAACGGGAATTGGGTGATGGGACATGGGGAACAAAATGTTGACTGCCACTGGAAAAGTATGGGGTAGGGGCGGAGAATTTAGCCTTTTGTAGTGCCTACAATGAGCCTGCTCTTTTTCGAAATCTACAAAAGGGGTCTTTATCGTGCAAGAAGCGTGGCACTCTCCATACACGTCACCCACTACGGTCCGCAGCCAGGATTCCTTATTATGACATGAAAACCAACAACGAGAGGATCTCCCCTATCCGCCACCCGGGGACGCACTGGGCTGCTCTGTGGGTCGAGCACGGGGAACCCTCCCAGTATGGTGAAATCAGTTAAAATGCTGCCACCAGTACCAACTACCAGACCCGACATCAACTTAAAGGGAAAGTTTCGAGAAACCACCAACAGAGAGCCATTCATACAAGCAGAAGACGGCGATATCGACAAGATACTCGGTTTCACTACTACAGAGAACAACAGTCATCTATGCATACAGAATTTATTGCGAACTGACGTTCTATACAACGCCACCAATGTTTCATACCCGCCTTTTCCACTACCGCCTTGAAGCCGCTACAAGACTGAGGGACCCAGGGCAACCATCTAGTAGGCTGGAACAGCAAAGAGAGAGTGCATCTCACAGTCTACAAGATCATAGACGAATTCAAGAAAGAGCACATAATTTGAAATAGATTGTATAATACTTAGGCCGAATTTTACTGCCGCTATAATCCGAAGTTAGTTTTGTGATTTGTCGGATTCCAAAAAAAAAAATGCGAGGGTACGATTATTCGTTCTATATAATACTAAACAATGCAAATACAACAGTTTATTGCTATACAAGCAATATACAGAGGCGGATCCAAAGGGGGGCGGAGGGGACGTTAGCTCCCTTAAAATGGAGAGAAGAGAGTGAGCGAAAACAGGAGGAAAGAATGAGAGAAAAAGAAAAAGCTAGCGAGTGTGATAAAAAGAAGCGGATAATAAAATTTATTATATAATTATTTATTGTGTCCTAACAATAGTTTTTAGTTGATCTTTTTTTGTTTTTAAATAAACAATTACTTTGAGGGATCCACAGACCCCTTTCCAAATATAATCCCCTAGCCCAATTTTCTGGATCCGATCCTGATATATATATAACCCTCAATGAATGTTTACACAAGATCCCACTATTTCAACAAATTTTCACTACAAAGGCAAAATAGGAATTACCGTATTTATGAGTGTCACGCCTGTTTCTTTTGATGTCATCCTTAAATTAAACGGAATGCCAACATTTTGAAAGAACATTGTGAGGATTAAGGGGTCCCACCGACAGGGTAATTAATTAACTGTAAAGGTAAAATTGTGTAGTACTGTTATAATGCATTATATTGAGTGAAAGTAATCATAACTCAAATCATTGCATTGTATCACACGTGGGGTTATAACTAATTTCAGGTACGGTTTACTGAGCTATTGCGCGATAATATAGATCGATGTTTGCATTTACCGAAGTAAGTACTTTCTATCTGTAATATTGTTTTGATTATTTTTCAGGTGAAAAACAGTATGTTTTGTATTGCGAAATGTAATAATTTTGTTCTTTGCATTTGAATAACTAGAGGCTCCCAGGAGCCTGTATCGCTCACCTGAACCTGAAACCAAACAACCCTTTTTTATCCAGCTTTTCTTTGCTATAAGGAATTGCCCAACACTTCTGCAAAAATCATTAATTTTGACCTTTTAAGTGAAATAACTCCTATAAGGAGGATCTTTTGATGGTTAGAGGGAGAAGGGAGGTTCACTTCAAATTTTCTATACCTGTTATACTTTTTTAACTATCAGTCGAAAACTCTCTCGACCCCCCCCCCCCCTTTTATCATTTTTTCTATTTTAATCCAACGTAGCTATGTAGGTAGTCAGGTGTCATGATTTAGACAATTTTGGTAGAGGACATCCTAAAGATGATGTATGCAATGTTTCAAAGCAGTCCTTTCATTGGTTTAAGAGGAGAAGATTTGTTAAAATCAAGTAAATTTGATTAAAAAAATAAAAAAATGTTCAAGAGGAATAATTCCTAAACGGTTCATCAGACAATCTTGACCCTAAAGTCATTTTTGTAGCCCTCATAGAGCAGAACAATTAAGCAATGCTAACTTTTTCTCTAGTTCTAATAATTTACAAGATTTTGAGGCAAAAATGTCAAAAATAATCAATTTCGACAATTAAAGGGCAATAACTCCTATAAGGAGTCATCATACAACTTCAACCCAATGGAGTGTTTCGTAGAGCTTTCGATGCAGATGAAGGCATGTCTCTTTGGTTTTCCAGTATCTGTTACACTTTTTTAAATATAAGCCAAAAACTGTATTTTACCGCCCCCCCCCAATCCTATTTTTAGCCAAGGTGGCCATGTTGGTTAATCTGCAGCCATGGTTGGTGCAAACTTGGTTGAGGACATTTGACAGATGATGTGTACAAAGTTTCAAAGCAGTACTTTCAGTTGTTTCGGAGGAGAAGATTTTAAAAAATCAATTAAAACCGATTAAAAAAAAAGTTCAAGGGGAATAACTCTTAAACGGTTAATCAGACAATCTTGACCCTTAAGTCATTTTTGTAGCCCTCATAGAGCAGAACAATTAAGCAATGCTAACTTTTTCTCTAGTTCTAATAATTTTCAAGATTTTGAGGCAAAAATGGCAAAAATCATCAATTTTGACAATTAAAGGGCAATAACTCCTACAAGGAGTCATCATACAACTTTGACCCAATGGAGTGTTTTGTAGAGCTTTAGATGCTGAAGAAGGAAGGTCTCTTCGGTTTTCCTGTATCTGTTATACTTTTTGAACTATAAGCAAAAAACTGTATTTTGACCCCTCTGTTCTATTTTTAGCCATGGCGGCCATGTTGGTTGGTCTGAGGCCATGATTTGGGCAAACTTGGTAGAGGGCATTTTACTGATGATGTATGCAAAGTTTCAAAGCAATCCCTTCAGTGGTTTTGGAGGAGAAGATTTTTGAAGAAAAGTCAACGACGACGACGACGACGACGACGAGGACGGACGCCAAGTGATGGCAATAGCTCACATGACCCTTCGGGTCAGGTGAGCTAAAAATATAATTCTGTTCATATATTCTTACGCGATCAAGCTGGCTAGGTGAACGATCATATTGTTGTATTCATTACATTATGTGCACGTGATTATGTGTCATAACCATTTATTGTAAATGTGTTGAACAAATAAACATTTCGTACTATTATCATAAATGCACATTAAATCTGCTCTCATCTTAATTTAATTATATAATTAACGCATTGTAAATATGTCCAATATTATATCATAAATGCACATTCAATCTGCTTTCATCTGAATTGTTAATTGTATAATTAACGCATTGTAAGTATTTCCAACAATAATGAACTTCTTGCTACTGTTTTAATGGTGTATTAAACAATTTTCGTGATGTAAACAGTTAATATTCCATGGCTGCCTGTGCTGCTGCAGCTGATCATAATGATATTTTTGCATTGGATGTGTGTAGTGTGGTACAACGTTACCAATATAAAGCACTGAAAACGGTTCAAATATTCACGTTCGCAGGATTTCTTTAAATTCCTTGTATAGAGCTTTACAATTCTTCTTTCATAATAAACACTTTTTACATTTCTACAATAAAATACAGATTCCAAGTGGTACAAACTGATTTTGTGGAATATGACACAATATACTGTATAACAGTACTTCGATCTCCACTCGAAACAAGGCGACAAAGTTAGTTTTTAACAACCAGACTGTAATGTCTTATTCCGGTGGAATTGTTTTGTCATAAAAACGATGCGAACAATACGAATCAAAAATCAACTAAAAGATGAGCATTTAGGATATGGGTGATTTTGTCCAGGAAAAAAATTCTCCCACACCACATTTCTACCATGACACAAATTGTTCATAAAGTGGTTCGTTACGTAACGAACATTACGGTTTTCAATTCTTCTTGTTTAAAAATGGCAGTCAAATTTTTTTGATGTTGCATTGTTTTGTTACTTAATCGATAAATTATGAAGCTCATATAATGTGACTTTCCAAAACGGGGACTTCTAATACGCCAGCTATAATAAGATAATAATTGGGTACTTACCTAAGTAGAAACTTAATAAAACCAGTGACAATAGAATGCGACCGATATTATTCAACGCCATTGCAGAAATGTGGAGATATGCATGAAATCACAATGACCTACTTACAAGGCCCACCTTGAAACCCTTTGTTGTCTACCGACACCCTTTGTGTCTACAGTGTGGTAAAGTTTATATTTAGTTAATAATGTCTTGTAAAATTGTATATCTGTTTATTGTTTGTGTTTAATTGTGTAACTGTATTGCCATCAACCCCTTGGGGTATAAATATGCTAATAATAAATAAAATCATTATAATCACGGGGGGTAGCTAGGGATACTTTTAGGTACAGGTCTGCGGACGGAGATTTGAAAACTCACCATATTCATATATTTTCGGACGTTTTGAAACAGGACCTAATCATATATGGACTTGTTAAATCAGACCTATTCATATATTTTTATTATTTTACATCCCACTGACAAAATAGTCCATTCACTACAAAAATTATCAAGTGATGTTAATGGAACACTTTGTAAAATCGCCGTGGTTTACATGGGCTTAAGATGAGAATTTAAACGTGGATATATTTAGATAATTTACAACTAAAAAAAAGCTACCTTTCCATATATTTTGGAGAGCTAAAATGGTGACCCTTTCGGGCCGCACATCCGTATTACTCTATGTATACCAAGTTACCCCCCCACCCACTCGTGTATATAATACACTTATACATATTAATAGTTAGTTTTATTTTATAATATTTTAAATTAAGATTTATCAAAAAATAAATGTTAAGTAATTAATCAAGAGATAGTTCTGTCTGTTTGAAATATATATTTTTGTTACTCTGAGAATCCTCTGCCGTCCAACGCTTCTTTTTTTTTACCTTTGTCCCACGCAAAAAAAGCGTTGGACGGCAGAAGATTCTCGGACTAATTTTTTGTATTTTTGTTACTCTGAGAATCCTCTGCCGTCCAACGCTTCTTTTTTTTTGCCTTTGTCCCACGCAAAAAAAGCGTTGGACGGCAGAGGATTCTCGGACTAATTTTTTGTGAGTATGACACTCCTAATTTTTGTATGTGGATGAAATTTGTGAGTGATTAAGATCGCGATGACATACCAACAAGCCCAGTAAAAATAAACCTTATTACATAAAATTCCAATAAAAATGACTAACAAAATACCCGTATAAAATATCTCAAAGACATATTACATGTGCATCAATTCTTACACGGTACGTAATACAGCCACGCCGTGACAACAGCAAGTGAAAATTCTCGTAATAATTAAATTGAGATTTTTAATGCTGACACAGATATTTCATTCCAAATTATAATGTCCATATTTAAAACACTATTCTAACTTTATCCGGAATATTTTTTCCCCTTTAATCATTACGCTTTTGCTTTTGATATTTTTCCACTGTCAAAACCAGTTTAAAAGTACCTGACATATCATATTGGACTTTCGAGACAAGTTTTCGGCACTGAAATTGGATTCGGAAATATCATGTGAAACCAACATTTTTGTTGACGGAATTATCTCCCCGAAAACACCGAAATCTTGTACATGTAATCTCTGGAACTATAACAAAAAGCGGAAAACTGATTGTAGGTAAATGCTAATCACCTGTTGAGACAACTTTATTGCATTTTATAAAAAATTTAATTGAGTGTATAAAGTAATTATAATGCAGCATCAAACATTACGAATTGTTGACACCGATTGCTTTCCGTACATACTTAGATTCCTGCTTCTGATCAACACGATTAACGACCTATATAACAACATCGCATTGATATATGCAGCATTTAAAGAAAACTGTTCATGATTCCATTTTAATGTGTGGTCTATATATAAAGTTGTAAGTGAAACAAAATTTCTTTGTAAACAATTAAGATTTTTCTTGTTTTCTTTATCTTAAACACTCTTGTGTATTTGAAGTATAAATATTTATTTGTAATTGTTTATTTGTATGCTTTCAACCCTTAGGGGTACAATTATGCATTATTGAATAAAGTCAGTTATAACTGCACATTGTCATAGTAACACAGATTTATTTCAAAAATTAAATTTAAATTATGATCATGAAGTTAAACATATTTAAAAAATAAATCACTTTTGTTATTAAATTTATATTATTGAGAATATTAATTAATTTGATAAGTTCAATCTGAGTCTCGGGGCCTTCTCTCTGTTTAAGGGATTTTTTTAGCTAACAGCACAGGTACCAAATATAGAACTGGAAAATAGTCAGTTTCACGCCATTTGTTCATAAATGAATGGTAACTTAACCACCCACAAAAAAATACATTTCTGGAAGAAAAATAACTTGAGTCGGTCAAAGGCTTATTAGATCTTGTGTTGTTACATTGTCTTACCAGACGACGTAAAAAATTAAGCTTATAATAGTTGATTTTCACTTGTAGTTCGTCACATTTTTAGTTCATTGTTATTAACAAAAACTTGCTTGATTTCATTTGAAACAAATAATAATAAAAGTAATTATGTTTAGAAATAAACTAAGAGCTAATGAGGATGAAAGGGAGGATTTTGACCAGCATAAAATTTACCCCCACCACCTCCATCAAAACAGACACATCTTATACATGGCGTTCGTCGAACGACTGAGGGCAAAATCATTTTACGCCCTTATTTTCCTCGAGCCCCGCACTTCACCACCATATCAATGTAATTTATAGTATTTATACTAATAGATAATAATAATAATACTCACTGCAGAAGAAACCAAACAAAACCAGTGACAACATTGTACGACTGCTGATATTCAATGCCATTACATAAATTGTGAATCACGTAATTTGTTTTCATGAAATCGAGCTGACCTACTTTACATTGAATGTGAGGCGCCGTTAGGTTAACTTAACATTGTATATAGTATTGATGGTGTGTTCCCACTTCACCTTAGCTGTAAAATACAGGTAAAACAAGTTAAAGGGAAACTTCGCGAAAAAATGAAAATTTGATATGTTATTCTTCAACTAAAAAGAAACACATTTGCCTCTCGATGTTTTAATATATTTTCAGTGGTTAAGTTTCTGCATGGAATTTACCGTGTAAAAAATGCACTTATGGAGGTTCGCCATCTTGTCACCATCTCATCACTAGATGGCGATACTAGACATCCAAGTACCTTAAAAGTCATCGTATGATAATAACGCGAAACGGTCAATCACAGAAGGTTGTATTATAAGACAAGGTTGTGGAAAGATTACGTTTCGTATTCCTGATCTAAACGGACTTGCATGTGTAACAAGTAGTTAACTAATTTAAAGACTTCGACCTAAGACTATTTCCAGAGCAGCAACAACGGTAAACGGAAAGAAAGTCACAGTTTTGATAGGAAAACAAGTCCATAAATATTAATTAAATTGAAAATTATTCGTATTATTATTTTCAACTTAATCAGATTAAGCAACTTATTGAACGAAACTTTTTTATACAAAATATTTGCGAAGTTGACTATTTAAGAAATAACGATCGTTAAATGAAATATTTTTAAAAACTCTGGTTTTCGCGCATCAAAATTTCACTTGACGTTTAGTACATTTATAATTATTATTATTTTTATTATTATAATTATTATTACTGGTAACATTTATTGTGCGTGTGCGTAACAGTTTCCAAACTTTTACATGTTGTGTATATTTGAGTTAACGTGTAAGTTTTACGTTTCCTCAGCCTTAGCATCTTTATAAGGTATTCGAAATCTTATATACATCCTGTGTTCTGACACTTCGGTGTATTCAATCATACCTATACTTGGCAGGAGGGGGGCGTGCCGTTCTAATTTCGAATTACATGATTAACCTTTAATCTGGTTAGCTTTTGAAAAAGTCCGAATATTCATACTTCAAAGTCGGCGTCAAATGATCTAATAATTGCAATAAACATCCTGTTTGTTTACCTGCTAATTCTGTTAATTACCCTTCATAAACGAGTAATGATTTACCTGTAACATTTCACGTCCAGGTACAACTGCCGTTTCAAGACGTGCAAAATTATCTACGGAATTTTATTTTATACATAAAAATAATCATATACATACATCTTATTTTACAATCATTATTTAGGTAAATTCTATCTGAGTTAAAAAAAAGACAGGTTAAAATGTGTGTCTAAAAATACCTTTATTCCCGTCTCGCATGCGAGACGGGATAAATAATCAAAAGCTAAACAGCGGAAACCAGTCGTATCTCAAGGATAACAGATAAACAATGCTGTATCTTGATTGGCTGCTAAATCGGGAGATAGTTGCCGATTGGAAAACAAATAAGCAGAGCTAAGTTAGGGATGAAAACCCGGAATGATTACGGGGCGGTAGCAATCATAATAGGCTAAATCGGGAGACAGCCGCCGATTGGTCAACTGTCTTGTCTTGTTCAGGTAACTACCGCCGTTAGTCGGCGCACTCTATCCTCTGGATAGATATATGTGGTGCACATCTTTGCATGTGTAAAGTGCATATAGTCAAAGTGAGAATACGAATAGTTGACGGAGTCAGGTGAACATTTATGTACAGTGTATATTTGGGATATAATACAGTTAGGCATCCACATATAAGTTATTAAATGCAGAGTTTTTAAACTCAGTCTAAAATCACTACTTCATCGTAAAAGCACTAAAAGGCAAGAAGCAGCACTTTTATACGTAAAATATCAGGCACTAGTCATAAATGCACTAAAATTTTCAAATATTGTTAATCTAAAATTTTACTTTCTGATATAAAAAAGGGCATGCATAGCGGTTTCTAAAACTATAAAAGCTGCTTAAACACGATGCTTGAGTTAAAACGATAAGATGCAAGATCAAGCGTGGAGTCATAATAACATTCATAGATATATATCACAGGCACTTGGGGTCAGGATAATTTTTTTATGGAATAAAAAGCAAATAAATGAGTTTACAGTGTGTATTCACTCGTTTGGTAACTAGTCTGACATGTCTCATTGTGAAATATTGATCTCAGAAAAATAATATTTTTTCTTTATTATATAAGAACAAAAAAATATTATTTTTCTGAGATCAATATTACTATTGCCTTTTTTCTATTAAAAACACTAAAAGCATCGGATTATACACAGTTTATATATTTATAGAATTCTGTCCCTCCCCCTTTGACTGTCTTATTCTTTCCATATGTATGTTATAGCACATGTTCCTGGTTAGTTCCTCCAACTCTATATAACCTTGTTTTTTCAGCTTACTGATATACGGCAGCTGTTGGTTTGTACAGTCCAGTGTGAGTTGAGGTAGGTTGTTTTGTGTGACAAACTCTTGGTAAACATCGTTTCTGAGGTTATCTAGGTAGCTTTTGATATTCCGGAGATGCCTTATCCGAACGTTTTCCAGCTTTGGACACTTGAGAATAAAATGTTGTAGATCATCTGGCTCATCTCCGCATAGACAGCATATAGTTTTGATAGTACTATCTCCATACTTTTTCTTGTTGTATTAAACAGGTATGTTTGAGTTACAAGCTGATCTTGATTTCTGCCGCTCTTATTTTGCTAGGTACATTTTCTGCGCCTTCCCAAATATTATGTTGTTGTGACCTCGGGTTTTTCTGTAATTGGAGGTATTGAAGGGTTGACTTCTTGGCTATATCTTCCTCACATTGTCGAGCCCAGTATAATTCTTGTGCCTTCCTTACTTCTTTCTTCCACCCCTTTTTTGATCTAGGGTTTTTCATTAGTTCATGTATTGTCTCCATTCCATATTTCTCTAAAACTAGTCCAGCCCTTTCTGTGAAAAGTTCGTTGCTATTTCTGTTGAAGCACTGTTGTCTAATTAAGATATACTCTGTTGATGATGGGCATCTGATTATATTCTTAAGGAGTGACAGTATATTAAGATCTATATGCATCTGTATTGGAATTGCACCAACGAATAGGTAAACTGCAGTATTTGAGGTTTTGTTTGGAAGGCCCTGTATTTGCCTCAATATTTTCCTCTGCATCTTTTCTAGTTGTTCTATTTCATATTGCCTACATTTCATTATCTTAAGCCCATATATCATTCGTGCTAATCCAAACCAAACTTGAAATACTCAACAAATAAGCAGAGCTAAGTTAGGGATGAAAACCCCGCATAATTTCTGTGTCGTAGCAATAATAATAGGCCGACCGCCGTTCGTTGCCACTCGAGAAAAGCCGAGCGATCACGAATCGGTTACGATAAAAAAAAAGAAAAAATATGCAAGATAATGGGAATTTAACTGTTTTAAAAGGAAAGTCGCATTGATTTGTGTATGTTTATCATAAAATGTCTATCATAAAACTTAAACGGAGAAACACGGAAAAACAAGTGAGAAAAGGAGAACAATTTTAATTCTTTTCCTGCTTACTGACAAGATTCACATCAACTATCTTACCGCGTAGAATGATGCATCTAGAGATGCATAGCATAGTGCATGCTTCAATTGCTGCCTCTGACCTATATTTTGCGGTTGCCTGATTTGGCAAAACATTGTGTACTCATAATGAAGTGATATTATTAATAACAATACATAATAACATTAAAAAAACAGTACGTATTTTTGTCCACGAAAAATAAAGCTTAGAGACGGCTAGCTTTTTAGGAAAGCTAATACTTGTTAATACAAAGATCATTAAAACATTAAGACGTATTTGGTAATCTTATGTTGTCAGCTGGTCATTAGTCATCGCCACAGTTTATATATTCTTTAAAGAGCAAAGGCAGAAAAACAAATTTTTAAACTGGATTAGTTATCATATTTACTGGATAATTACATTTATCACGTCACAAACGCAGTCACGTGATAAAATACTTAGGCGAAGTGGGAATTTAGCCTAAATTCCATCGTAAAACCAATGTTTTAAGCTGACTTGATTTTGTTTTTCTAGGAAAATACAACTATGAAAATTAGCATTCAGCCTTAAATTCAACACAAAAGTACACATTTTATTTATTTTTATATCTTTTCTGAATAAATCATGTCATGCAATTTATAGACAACAAAATCTAAAGTTAAATTAACTAAACAAAAAATTAATAACTTATTTTTCATTTCAACGTTAAAATATTGTATTGATGTTACACTAAAAATCACAAAATTTCTAAATTCGAAATTATTTTTGAATTCATTCACCGCTCATTATATTAAATAAACCAACACATTAAAAAAATAATTACTAACTGAAGCAAGCTTATTCCTTAAGCACTGAAAACATAGTAAGCTTACTAATTGATTGATTGATTGATTGATTGGATGTTTGCTTTACTCCCAGCATGCAGTATTTCAGTTATATTCAGGACGAGAACAATTAAGTTAACAAACAATAAATAAACGGGAAATGGTTGATGCATGGGACATGGAAAACAAAATGTTGACTGCCACTGGAAAAGTATGGAGTAGGGGCGGAGAATTTAGCCTTTTGTAGTGCCTACAAGTACAATGAGCCTGCTCTTTTTCGAAATCTACAAAAGGGGTCTTTATCGTGCAAGAAGCGTGGCACTCTCCATACACGTCACCCACTTCGGTCCGCAGCCAGGATTCCTTATTATGACATGAAAACCAACAACGAGAGGATCTCCCCTATCCGCCACCCTGGGATGCGCTGGGCTGCTCTGTGGGTCGAGCACGGGGAACCCTCCCAATGTAATGAAATCAGTTCAAATGCTGCCACCAGTACCTAGTACCAGACCCGACATCAACTTAGAGGGAAAGTTTCGAGAAACCACCAACAGAAAGCCATTCCTACAAGCAGATATCGACAAGATACTCGGTTTCACTACTACAGAGAACAACAGTCATCTTTGCAATGCATATAGAATTTATTGCGAACTGACGTTCTATACAACGCCACCAATGTTTCATACCCGCCTTTTCCACTACCGCCTTGGAGCCGCTACAAGACTGAGGGACCCAGGGCAACCATCTAGTAGGCTGGAAGAGCAAAGAGAGAATGCATCTCACAGTCTACAAGATCATATACGAATTCAAGAAAGAGTACATAATTTGAAATAGATTGTATAATACTTAGGCCGAATTTTACTGCTGTTATATATATAATTCGTTTGATATAATACTTAACAATGCAAATACAACTATTTATTGCTATACAAACAATATACAGTGGGGGATCCAAAGGGGGCGGAGGGGACGTTAGCTCCCCTAAAATGGAGAGAAGGAAGAGAGTGAGCGAAAACAGGAGGAAAGAATGAGAAAAAAATAAAGAGCGAGTGAGTGTGTTAAAAAGAAGCGGATAATAAATTTATTATATAATTATTTATTTGTCCTAACAATAGTTTTTAGTTGATCTATGTTCTGTTTTATATAAACCATTACTTTGAGCGGTCCACAGACCCCTTCCCAAATTTCGCCCCCCCCCCCCCAGCCCAATTTTCTTGACCCGATCCTGATACATAACCCTTAATGAATCCCATTATTTCAACAAATTTACACTACAGTCAAAATGGGAATTACCGTTTATGAGTGTCACGCCTGTTTCTTTTGATGTCATCCTGGTTTGCCCACTTTTAAATTAGGGGGTATATATAAACGGAATGCCAACATTTTTAAAGATCAAAGAACATTGTAGGCTCTAATTAGTGAGGATTAAGGGGTTCCACCGACAGGGTAATTAATTAACTGTAACGGTAAATTTGTTTAGTACTGTGGTAATGCATTTTATTGAGTGATAATTTATATTTGCATTGTAAATTTAAAGATTCTGTCTTCAGTCAATAAATACTGAACATCGAATATATTTTTTATTATTTTATTTCATAATTCTAAATACATTAATTTATAGCAAAATATAACAAAAACAGGTAATAATAAGGAACACTACATTTCACATTAAACTTTTAAACACAGTTCAAATAATTTAGCATGCAAGTAAAGTCAATTAATTTTTTTATCCCAGATGGAGCAGCGTGACACGGCATCCGCATATTCCATGAGTTCCATGGTGTTGCTGGTTAGTGCTGATGTAGCTGTCGATGATTCGGTACTTCTTGGGTCTGGGTCTTTGGGTTCCGCCGGCCTGAAGTTGAATACGGGTAATCTCGTTGACTGCGTCGAAGTCTTTGAAAATTTGAATAATTTTGTAGATGTTTGGGTGACTGTGCTGGACTTTCATTTTCATTTTACCATGCCAGGCTTCTATGTGGTTGGTGGTGCGTGGTCCCTCTGTGTGGTAGTGATTCCAGAGTGCGGTCGCCATCAATCCATTGGGTAACAACATAGTCTGTGAAAGTTGTAGTGGCCACTGGCAAGCCATGTCTTCTAGTGTGGAATCACACATCTTGTACAGTTTTAACAAAATTTAGTTTGATGCTTCAAAATATGTTACAGATCTTCTTTTCAACTAAAATATTTCATTATTATTTTTTAAAAAGTTATTTTAACCGTTTCATTTTTTCTGATGCCATAACCAAGAATAATCAACACCCACTTGTTGTCACGTGCTTGTTGTACGCCTTTTTAACAACAAAAACAACAATACTTCATTATGTGATTTTAAAAAATGTTGGTATTCCAGAAAAATTCCTTGAAATCCATATATTAATAAACATACGACGGCTTATTCGTTGTTGGGCACGAATAAGCCGTACAAACTTTTGCGATAAAACATTATGGTTTGGCAATCTGGGATGCTACCCATATAAACATAAGGTGTTTTGTTGTTTTAGCAATTATAGTTCATTTCTTGAAAATTATAGTAATGTATTTCCAACCATCCTGGGATTTCTTGTTTCTTGTTTATTTATATTGTATTTCATACATGTATATATGTTTTGTATTGTTTACATTTCATCTCTGTAACTATGTCTAGTTTATGAGAATAAAATTCATCATCAAAGACGTTCTAGTGTGTTTCTTTTGTCTTCAAGGAGATGTGTGTAATTTCTATTCAAAATAAACTAAGAGATATACTTCAGAGGAAAGGGAGGATTTTGCCCAGCAAAAATATCTATTACCCCCCCCCCCCCACACACACACAATTAAGAAACGAATAGATCCATTAAGTACATTGCGGTTATCGAATGACGGTAAAAGACATTTTACGCCCTTTATTTTACTCAATTTTACTCAACCCCCGCACCCACCCCTTTTTTCCGACGCAGTCGGTATATTTTCGAATTGTGACCTTTGAACTAAAAGACGCTTACCCACGGTAACGTACTGTTATTGAAGACAAGCCTGAATTCTGATTGGACAAAAATAGTAAAAACTTCTGCGTTCGAACAATCTACTATAGTATACCTTGAAAAGCATCCTATTTGCATTTCCCAACAATTATTCCAGCAGACTGGTGTTTTTAAACAATTGGTAGTCGTAATTTTACTTTAGAGAATTATTTGTAAGCCAAAAGAATGCCATTCAGAACTGATAAACAATTATTACATGATAAAACCATATGACGTGTAATTTTTGCGCATTTCGTATGGGATGGAATTGTATTTGCTTTAATGACCATCGTATCTGTAAACAATCCTCACGCCGGTGATGTATTTACACCATATTTTCTTCGTTTGACCTCCTGACACACGCACTCGATCTCTCTCCCTATCGTGAAATTATTGTCATACAAATGATCCTTCACAAAGGTAAGTAGGTCATTGGTAATTGTCAGAACGTCAAGTGACTAGTATGAGACACAGTAGCTCGATAACACATTTTGTTTACTATACACACAGCACATGGAATTTAGAGTAAAATTCACTCATTGTTTCGTTGCATTTATTTATTTGGACCATACAGTTTATCTCACCCCCCCCCCCCCCTTTTTGGGATAGCATACACATTACCGATTTAATTCACATGTAATAAGCATTGAATTGACATTTTGTGTTCGCGTGAATATATTTTATTTAGAAGTTCCCATTTTAAAAGATCGTCAAATAAATACAATAGCAAACTGTAATGAATACATGTGAATGAATATTACTTGATGCATCAAAGTACCTATTTGCTTATGAAATTTATTTAAAAATATGTGCTGTTTTTAAATTTTAAAATGTTAACTAACTTGTTTTCGAGTTGATATATACGATACATCACAAGAAAAAACCTACAACTCCGAATATACATTGAAAGGTGTGTTTGTTTTTTATTTACAATGTTGGTCTACTTCTGAAATAGCTTTTCATTGGGGATGTGAAAAATGTATATTGTTATGATTTTTAAAGCCATTAATGCCTATCTTCTTTCTTTGCGTCCGTCGTCATTCACGTCCAGACAGGAGATAGAGCTCTAATTGCAAAGTCTCCTTTTGATAATACCCTATTATTTAATAACATTGTTTTTAAAATCCATGAATGTAGAAACCTTCTTATATTATAGCCTTATTTTGATTGGATACAGTTCGCATCACGTTTATTATTTACGCCCCCCACACACATCAATGAAAGAAAACGTTAATGTTTCTTGTCTCTCTCTTTCGTTTGATATTTTTTTAAAGTTTTTTTCTTATTGATGTTTGTGTAGTTTCCGTTCTACCTTACATACATCTCTAAGAGTTATATGCGTCGAATATCTTTTTTAAAGATAGTACTTGTTTTAAATGTAACTTATAGTATGTAATAGCGAGCATCGCAGATGCGAGCTATACGGTTACATGCGTGTGTGTAAATAAGTCACGTGATCCATATGAACAAATCCATTTCAGATGGTAGCTGAGATGACTGAGATGTCCGAAGAAAATTTTGTAGACGAACAAAAAAATATATAATATAAAAGTAGACAAAATAATTTTGACATCGATAAAAATAGTGTTTTTTTACATTACTTCAAAAATGCCAGACAATTTTTTTTCAATCTGACACGTTGTATTTGAATTGAGTTTTGTGACGTCACCAACCCATTAGAGTAAGACGTCACGTTATCATTGGAATGTAGATGCACTGTTAGGGAGCTCTGAACATGAACACTGTGCGATGCTCGCATTTAGGCTGCGCCTACATTCATATTATTCAATAATAATAATCACTGCAGAAGAAACCAAACAAAACCAGTAATAACATTATACGACTGCTGATATTATATATATGCAATTGCAAAATTCAAAGTTTTCATGAAATCAAACAGACCTACTATACACTGAATGTAGGGCACACTGTAAGCGTAGTTTTATTGCGACGTGTAAATATTAATTTCATCACATATACTACAAATTGAATTAGGACGGTACTAAAATGTTCCTAGGCTACTAGAGTCCATTATTTATGCAAATGTACTTAACATAATACTAATAAGGTCACCTTATTAAAAAATTTCCAAATTTTGGCAATCTTGATAATGATAATCAGTCAATTTTTCTTGTAAGTAATGAAAACCCTTAGATCTCGTCAGCCACTTCTAAATTCATTATAGACTGTTCAAATTAACAAACATGAGGTACATATTTTTTTAAAATTTATAGTCATTTTACATGTGGATTCTATTATTCCTACAATTGTTACAATTGTTGATAATACTTATTATCGGTAATTTGTTACAATTTCCTTTGATCTTTACTACTAATAAAATCAGTATCAACGCTAAGAAGAACAACGACTAGTGATACTAGAAATTATCAGCTGTTGGTCATTTGTCATGCGCGAACACATTGCGGAAGAATCTGCCTTACTTTTTGACCAATCGCGCATCACTGACCAAAGCTCATTAATATTAAGGAAAACAAACATCACGAAAAAAAAAATACATCTATGCTGCAATTAATCAGACCTGTCCAGACACTAAGAAGTGTTACAAAATATAAAACGCAACACACAATCAGTATCTAGAGAGTATCTTATTCATCTCCTGAAATAAAAATAACGAACAATGTATATACATACAATACCCCCCTTTTTTGTATGGCAGTACGCTCGAATTTCGGCGATAAACGTGTCTTGAAAGTGTAGATAGGCTATAGCCCTTTATACTAAAGGCAACTAATTATTTGGTGTAACACAGGCAGCAATTTTCATTACATATTTAGGGGGTAAGAAATCAATATGGGTAGCCCCATAAACGGAATAACTGACATGCACACGGCCAAGCCGGTCAGTGAAAGAAATCGTAATCAGAATCATTTTCTTCTGTGAAGAAACATTAATATAGTTTTCAAACATTATAACCTACAGACTGTGGACAAAAGTATTCGCACGACGTCATTGATAATAACAAAATGGCGTCACAGTTTGTATTATTGCTTCTGTTCCGGGCGGGCTAAAATTCAGTAGACAATTTGTATGTTCACGTTACTAACATAAATAAAAGTCAAGGTCAATATAAATAACGTAAACAGTCCAGTTCGTCGTCTGCTAGTTTTAAAAGTGGTTTTTAACTCTTTCCGCAAGATGGGTAGAAAATCTAAGGAATTGTCTGATGGTTGCAAAGAAAATATTGTCAAACTTGTCAGGAATGGTAAAAGTTTTGGAGAAATAAGTAGAATGCTCTTGATTCCCAAATCCACAGTTTTTAGTGTTTGGAAGAAATTTTGTGCTGAAGGAACTGTAAAAAATATTTTAAACCAAGAACTGGACGAAAAAAAACCATTGATGGCCGTGCGACCCGACGTCTTGTCCGTCAGATGAAAGGAGACCGAAAGAAGAATATTTCTGTGGTAACTTCCGATTTTAATAACAACAACGGTACTAATTTATCGAAGAAGACTGTATGGAGATGTTTGAGGAATGTTGGCTACAAGAGATGTGTATGTAAGAAAAAAATAAGGATTCGAGTTGAAAACAGGATAAAGCGCGTAAGATGGTGTATGGACAGATGGAACTGGACAGTGGCAGAGCATTGGAAAGCTGTTATATTTTCCGACGAAAGCCAGATTGTAATTGGTAATGACCAACGAATATATATTTGGAGAAAAAGTGACGAGGCATGGCTTCCTGATTGTATTTCACCGGGTGTGAATAAGAAGTTAAGTGTGATGATTTGGGGTAGTATGACGTTTAATGGAGTAGGAACACTTTGCCGTGTAAATGGGACTATCAACTCGGAAAAATACATTCAAATTTTAGATGAACACTTGTGGCCAGTAATTGCTAGACATTTTCCTAATGATAGGTATCTTTTTATGGACGATAATGCCCCTGTACACAGATCTAGAGTGACAAATGCCTACAAAACAGAAAACGATCTTCATTCCTTGGAATGGCCGGCACAGTCCCCAGATTTAAACCCCATAGAAAACTTATGGTTGACAATTAAGAGAAAATTGCAAGGTTACGTTTACGAATTAACTACAGTTGATGAACTTTATGACAAAATTTTCGAAATTTGGACTTCGTTTTCCATTGAATACGTACAAAGTTTATACTACTCCATTCCAACACGAATAAGACGAGTTCAGCGGGCACGGGGATATATCACAAAATATTAAGGTAGGAATTATTTTATTTTAAGATAAAAGTTTTAATATTCCTTCTATAATTAAGCTTTCACTTGGTACCAAACACGTGTGTTTGTTTTCAATTGTAGCTAATTTTATTTGCCTTATTGTGACGTTAACCGGTACCGGGGAAAATTTTATCCGCTATTATCGTGCGAATACTTTTGTCCACAGTCTGTACCTCTTTAAACTTTTTCTCAACGCTGAAAATGGTTTCAGATTTACATTTCCTCTCCATTCAATTCCCTCCGTCTCCGTGCGTACAATCGCTTTAACAGTTTTTGAATGAATGAGGTAGAAGTCAGACCGCATTACGCATTACAATTGTACAAAAGAAGTAGTGCACAGATTCTTACCGTAAAAACGGCACTATTACAAAGCAAAATAACATCAAATGTGTAAAAAAAAACCGAAAACAAATAAAAAAGATGTATTTAAATTGAGAAATTACCGATAAAAAAATTATTAGTATTTTTTTTCGCTTGACAAGGATTATCAGGTCCATATCAGATTCGCTCTACGAGCTCATCTGATATAGACCTGATAATCCTTGTCTCGCGAAAAAAAAATACTAATAATTAATATTTATCGGTAATTTGTTACAATTTCCTTTGATCTTTACTACCAATAAAATTAGTATCAACGCTCAGTAGAACAACGACTAGTGAATAGTGATACTAGAAATTATCAGCTGTTGGTCATTTGTCATGCGCGAACACATTGCGGAAGAATCTGCCTTACTTTTTGAACAATCGCGCATCACTGACCAACGCAAAGCTCATAAATATTAAGGAAAAACAAACATCACGAAAGAAACCATACACATATGCTGCAATTAATCAGACCTGTCCAGACACTACAAGAAGTGTTACAAAATATCAAACGCAACACACAATCAGTGTCAAGAGAGTATCTTATTAGTCTCCTGAAATAAGAAAAACAAACAATGGACATACAATGCCCCCTTTTTGTATGGCAGTACGCTCGAATTTCGGCGATAAACGAGTCTTGAAAGTGTATCGCTTTAACGGCGTTTAATTTGGTTGAAACACTTGTATATCATTAATAGAGAATAAAATGCAGGATATTTTAACAGTACACTTTGTTTAGATCGCTGAATGAAGGAAGATTGCCGAAACATCGAGTATGTGACCGTAGATAGGGAGGTCGTCTATGCGCTTATCGTAACGTTATTAATTTTCTCGCGATGGCGAATTTTTGCAATTACCCCAACTTCAAACAGCTCGAAATTATTTTTAATCTTGTTGTTTGAATAAAAAAACATATGACTAAGAAGATAAGATCTTTATCTGTCTAATTATATCGATTTTATGACGATGGGTACGACTGAGGGCTGTATTTATGTCTTTGAAGTGGAGACGTTTAGCGCAAAAATGGCCGCCTCGATTTTTATGTGTCAAAAAACATACCGATTTCAAAATTATTTCCGCAAGCTGTTACTGGGCCGATTTTTATCGTTTATGGCTTAAAATTTAGAAAAAGTCTTCTTGTTTTCAGATCCACTTGTGAGAAATGCCCATCTGCCGATTTTCGATGTAGAAATATTAAAAAATTGAAAAACATGTGCCGAAAAATACGTTTCAGCCTTTCCGAAAGGTTCTCACAATCGGATGTTGATAATTTAATCCTTTCTCTTTCCAAAAAAAACATTGGTTTCACACAATTAGTAATAGCTGCTTGCGGAATTGATTCGATATTTGGGTGGTATCGGCGTGGTTTTGACCAGAAATGGAGGCGGGAAGGGTTATCGTTCCTGATCGCCGTAACCCTCTCATCCGCCATTACTTTTGCCAGTGTATTACGTTCTCCTCGTAAAATTGGTTTTACTGACGTCTACCTTCATGTACTGACGAACAAACTGACTTACAACGATGGAACTCGGCCATGGAGGCCAATCACTACCGGTAAGTTGCATATTAACCTTTTAAAGTAGCTACAACCAATCTTGTATGCTCAGGGTCAAACTAGGTTGACCCCGAAATTAAAAATTATCTATACAAATATCTGGACGTTTTCTATACCCATAATATATGTTTATTTTGCACCTTTTTAATAAAAGACATGTATGTTCTTCCACGATTTATTTATTCTATTAACGAATGAGCTTAAACAACATTCATGAATATTAATTAGGTAAATTCTCCCAACCGGACAACAAGACAAACCAATCAGATATTTGTATGACGCAATTAAATTCATTTGGAATTACTCCGGTCTTATTGATTCACTTTATTGTGTTCTTTCGTAGTACTCGTGTGTTTTCATTATTTACATGTTGAACTTCGAATCAACATTGAATATTAGTTAGCAAAAGAATATTTTTCAGTTTTGTTCATTTTATAGGGATTTATTTGGTAAATGTAAAAAGGAGAGTAAAGTAATCTAAAAATTCAAATTAATTTGTAATTAAGCAAAATTTAAATCTTTAATCAATTTACCAAACAACTTTTAGTTTACACTTTACCAACTTGACAAAAAATTTAATAAATGAAAACTGCAGTGACATCAACAAAACAATTCCTATATCAATTGATATAATTAATATGAGTGTAAAACACACATTTTAACGGAACGATTTGTAACATGCATTTTAATTAAATAATAATTATATCAGTTTTATGTAACCAGAACCCATTGTTCATGTTTTTTTTGGAATATAACATATTGATAATAACTTTGTTAATGCTTGATCAACATTTTATATAACAACTCATTTTATTGTCTATGATTTGTTTAATATATCTACTTTTTAAGTAAGTAGACTATGCTTTAAAGAGACTATACTAAATATACTGGTACTAGACTGTACTGGAACATCCTTTTTGAACTTACTTGTTGAAAACATGGATAAAAAACCAAATGTATGAAAGCGCATACACATGTCCAAATTAATGGCAACGACTTCACTCTACCAGAGAGGTGTATATCCAGTTTACAGTAAATATTGCTAGAAACTAGCTTCTTTCTGCATAAACTCTTCAAGTCCTTCCATGTTGTTTATAGTGCTCAACTTAATCTCATAGTACTGCAGTACATGTATGTGATATATGTCGTAACCACTGATCTGTTGGTCAGTACAAGTATGTCATTTTGATAAAAAAGGGACATAATAAGACTTTCAAAAAATTAAATTTACTTAGTAGAGGGCTGATTTACAAGAATGCAGTTATTTTTATTGTCATTATTAAGTAAATATTTTACATTTTCTATAAAGGTTACATCTTTGTCATCAAAATGATACCACACACATGTACATTTGATCTCTATACATAAGTCAACTTTTTAAATTGATGAACTTTCAGGATTTCTTTTTGAATTTTAAAACATAGCCAAAAAACCCTTTTTTATAGGTTTTTTTAGCAATTATTAGAAATATTAGAAACAAATAATGTTTTTTTGTTTTAAAACTGTGTATTTGTGCAATTGAACAAATGTTTTATTGCTCAATAAAATATTTTAAAGGATAACGGGCAATTAATTTGAGTTTTTTTAAAACTTTAAATCATTGGTAGAGGGCTGATAAACAGGAGTGCAGGTGTCTCCAGTGACTTGATAAAGTAAGTATTGTATGTTTCTTTGATAGGCTACAGCTCTGTGATAAAAATTATACCAAAAACTGGAACATGCCACTTTCCATTATTCTTGGACAGGTAAAATGGTGGAATTTTCAGGATTTTTCATGACTTTTGAAAAAGTTCTAAAAAAACACATTTTGCATGGATCTTTCAGTAATTATATGACAGACTGATGCAAGAAAATAATTTGTGTATGCACATAATTAATATCTATAATTTTAACAACAGTTTTATAAGGATAGTACGAGATATAGCCCTACCATTCACCTTTTTTCTCTAATGGCACCCCATGAATTATTAGATATTAACATACACATAAATAATAATATTTCTCATAAAAAATTTTTTATTCATAAAATGACAAGTATATCTGTTAAAAAAATAGTTTTTCTGTAATAATCAATCATTAAAAAAATTTTAGAATTTTTTTTTTCAATTTTTATAAACAAAAATGTTGGTTTTTTTTAAAAAATAGACGCTATTAATTTGAAGGGTTAAATAATGAAAATTAATTGAATATAATTTGAAAAATAATGATTTTATATTGATTATTAGTAATATTTCCTATAAAATGGACTTATTTTAGCCAGTATACAAGTTTTCAGTTTGTCTGGTTCAACCCTTATTGAGATTTTTGCTCTAGAACATGCTAGTCCAGACATGGAGGTTGTCGACACATAACTGAAAAAAACTAAGTCAAAAGTCATTTTTCACAGTTTTCGGCAGCTCATAATTTTTGTTCAGTATGACTTTCATGCACAAGTTACCACTCATTTGAAAGCTATAATAAAGCACAACAGAAAGAAATAAATTAACAATATTTTTTTTGTAATTTAATAAAATAATTTGACTCCAAATATTGGCAAAATTTGGTACTTTAGGCAAAAATCTAGACCGAATTATCTGTCGTTTAAAAAGCTTATTTTATCATTCCATATTTACTTTTTTCTATTCTGACGTTTATTTTTTATTTTTTATGTTACTTTTGACGACAGAACGAGTTTATGTTAAAATTATGATGGCGGAAAGATCATTGTTGACATGAAAAGAATCAAATGACTCATAAAATGGATATAGAGGGGTTATTAAAGGAGAATAAAGTCCCGTATCACAATAAACATAGAGATAAATAGTAACAGCACCTAGCGGTAGGTTTTTATGCTCACGAACACCCGTAAACCAACTGAAATACCAACGCTTCCAATTTGGTCGCGATCTCATGAATTTTAACATAAACTCGTTCTGTCGTCAAAAGTAACATAAAAAATAAAAAATAAAAAATAAACGTCAGAATAGAAAAAAGTAAATATGGAATGATAAAATAAGCTTTTAAACGACAGATAATTCGGTCTAGCAAAAATCAGAAAATGGCCAATTTTCAGTCCCTTAAAATGGTCATAACTTTTGAACCGCTTATAGTAAGTGTTGACGTATGTTGTATAGTGTTTTTTGCGTTACAAATGAAAACTGCTTACCGCGTATGGTTCAGCTTATGCTCCTTTTTTAGATCAAGAAGGGACCTTTTTGAAATCAATAATTATTTCCCCGAGATATTCAGCGTTTTGAAATAAAGCGGTTTTTTAGTTTTGAACGGGCGATTTTTCATACTAAAATTTGACCTTAATTAGAACGGAACTGTACTTTAGGAACAATCGATTGTTGTCTACTCGAAATCCTTCGGGTGATGTCGTCTGCAGTTTAGGCGGGAAAAGTCTCGCGGTTTGTCCGAATACCATTGAACGTCACGAAAGCAGACGAACATTTGTAAACATCGTAAGGTCCCTTAAGAAACAAAAATGGCTGACTTATTATGTGAAATTTCCGTAGCAAAAGTCAAGGACGATTTGTAACAACTTAAATACAGAGGCATACTATAAAACATGGACAGGTTGTTGTATCTACGTTTTTTCTACTGAATTTTCGTAATAACAAGGTAAAATATAAAATAATGAAAAAATGCTAGCAAACAATTTTTTCCAAGGGGGGCTGGCATTTAGTATAACCGATTTCCAAAATTTTTTCTGCTAAATTCCTCATTTTTTAAGGTCTTTAAAGTTAACAAAACAAGACAAATATTCAATTATGTTTATTTTTTGACTGACCTCCCTACCGTAGACGTATAGCCCTTTATACTATACATGCTAAAGGCAACTAATTACTTGGTGTTGCACAGGCAGAAATTTTCATTACATATTTAAAGGTACGGAATCAATATGAATTGATTTATCAATATCGTTAGCCCCTTAAACGGAATAACTGGCATGCAAACCAAGCCAGTCATTGAAAGAAATCGTAATCAGAATCATTTTCTTCTTTGAAGAAACATTAATATAGTTTTCAAACATGATAACCTACCTCTTTCAACTTTTTCGTAATGCTGAAATTGGTTTCAGATTGACATTTCCTCTCCATTTGAAATTCTCTCCGGCGCCATCCGTACAACATCCTCCCAAGTCAGGGGTTCTGAGTCCGCGTTCGCTCCATCATCACCCCTGACAACATACATATATATTTTTCGGGTCTGAGTGTCGCCATCTGGCGGTGACCGGAGTTAACATCAGCCAATGAAATTTATCGTAACCTTCGCCTAATGTTTACATGTAAACAAAAAATGTCTGCGCCCTGTATCGTGGATTTTTTTAACGATATGTTGGACAGATTCCCTCCGGACCTCAAAAAGAAGCTGTATGAGCGGTGACAGCTGGTGCCATTTGTTTTTCAAATGAAATGTGGACGACTGCAATGGCATATGTGGAAGAATTTGATATTGAGACATATGGGGTGCTGAGTAATAAAACTAAGTTTTCTTTTAAGTTTTTAGACTAAAACTTCCAAATGAGATCAAAACATAAAGCACAATGGTTATTTTAATAAAAAAATAAAAATACAAAATGGAAAGATAAGTATTATGGATTAAAAAAAATAATAATAACACAATTCACACTTTATCAAAAAAGAAAATGTGACATGGAGAACATGGTATGTCAGGAATTGTTGGTGTGAGCCCATGTTTAGTCTCTACTGATCAAATTTACGTTTTAATTGATAAATATATAATTTTACTTTCATTTTCAATCATGTTTGTATATTTTTGATGCTTAGAAATATTTTTATGGAGTCATAAAAATGTGTGTTACGTATGTAACTTTTAGTGTCCACATGAAGGGCTAAACCAAAATTAACATTATGAATACTCCTAAGAAGTACAGTCTTAGAAAGTCATTTCCTAGCAGGTATTGAAAGGTTTTAAGCATGAAACATTATCAGTTTCATTATCTGAAGTCTAGTGCAGGTATAATTATAATTTTCTATCAAAGCTGAATTTTGTCGTCAGAAAGTTACGAACGTAACTTTACCTGTTAATTGGTAATGATACCACACTATAGCGTGAATAGGTTTTTGATTCTATTAATAGACAAGGTGGTTTCCGCAATTTCGCATTTGTCTCAACTTGTGCACAATAAAGCGTGACGTAATTCACACTTTTCCTGTCGTGTCCGCATGATGGAGATGTGTGACGAACGTAACGATGTACGAAATTTCAACAATTTTTACAGTTAACTTATGAAGCAGATATAATTTAAGAATACTGTAGCATTCATTATTGCTTTTGTCAAGTTTAAATGGATTTTACGACATTTTTATGCATTAATCTTTGTTTATTAGGATCATTTGCATTGCTTTCTTCCGTAATGATGTTACGAACATAACGCATTGTCGTTTAAAACAGCTGCTGAACCAAAATTAGTAGTCTTGAGACATTTAAACTATTGTAAAGTGTGTTGTTGTTTTGATTTTGAACGGTGACCTAATCACAATTAATATTAAAACTAAATAGTTGCCTTCATTACGACGACGAAAGAAAATTTGTGTCTAATGTTACGAACGTTGTTTTAACTCATGAATAAAGACTTAAGACAATAGTTATACACAGTAATGTATGAGTAATGGTTAAATCTAACGATAGCCATGTTGTATTAATTAAGAACGAATTAGCCAAAATCAGAGCTACACACAGAAAAGGATATCGTTCTGTTCATTACATACGACCCCATATTTGACCCCAATGAAAAAAATATTGTTGGTGTCCATGTTCTTAACAAACATTCACTATTTTCTTTCAATTCCCATAAAATCTTGTGAAGAAAATAACAGAAAGTGTTTTTCTTAGTTTTGAGCCAGATAATAAATTCTTCCTCTTGTTGATTTCACAAGAACACTTTTCAGAAATCTAATTATATAAAATGAAAATGTACAATCACTTGAGCGTTTGTAAGTAACGGTGTCCTAAATTTGTATGGTTACTAGTCAACTCGTACCTCGACCAACTCGTACCCTACCAACTCGTACCTTTACCAACTCGTACCTTTGCATTATATGGTAGAATGAAAAAGGACACAATATAATAAATGGCCTCAAATTATGTTAAACTAAAAATATAAACTTGTAATATTTATTATTATTTATTATCATATGTATTGTACAGCACTAATAAACTATAACAAAAACAAAGCAGACAAAACCATTAAACATAAGACAATTTTAAAACCAGAAGTACATCTCACAGGACATATATTTTAAAATTAAGTCTTTGGTAGTCTCTAAACAATATAAACATTTATATTGATATATATTTTAATATCAAGAGTTTGTATATATAAATTACGCGTCTTGTGATGGTCCATTCAACTGACCACACTGCCGCAGAAGTTGGCTGGCGGAGATCTGGCCGCTAGAATATGAATCCCACAACTTGAAAAATTCCGCTTGCATGTATTTGGTAGTGGATCTCTGCTGCCTACTAAGTTTAGATTCTGTGATCATTTTCAGCTGTGTTGGTAGAAGAGCAGCTTCTTCTTGTAGTTTTGGAAGTAGCCAGTAGAACGGCTTCTTCTCATCACCGGATCTCTTATTTATTCGACGATGCCACCCTTCAACATCGTTGTTCGTCCTGGTTGGTTGACTGTAAACTGTCCATGATTCCACAGGCCAAACATTACTAATCACCCATGTTTCTTCTATATACTTAACAAGTTGCTTGACTGGATCAGTCTGAAGTCCTTTAAGCTTCGTAAATGCTGGACGAATGTGCTCGGCTGGCAGGAACGGCAATGCCATCAGCTTTCTGATGTACTTAAAAATACTATCATCTGGCGTGCGTGTGACTTGGCCTGTTTAAATACAATGTCATGTATCAATTGCAAAACAAGTGTAATATGTTTTCCGCAAACTTATATAATTCTTTACAATACGCGGACAGGTTGTACTCGACTCCAATCTTAACTGACAATAAAAACTGTACGCCATGGTATAGCTGAAAAATTGCCGAAAGTGGCGTTAAACATCAATGAAACAAACAAAAGTACATTCTTAAATATTACACTGTTTATACCTGTGCTTTAATCTTGACTGATCAGCAGTATGGCAATGTTGAAAACGGCCTGGTATGAAACTATCATCTTTCTGTAGCACTGTTGCAGAGCATTTTGTTGTCTTGTTACGGACTGTGCACCACCAAGTAGTAGAGTCACCTTTCTGCCTCTGGAAAGAAAATGCATGTTTTCATATATAAGCTATATTTTATAAAATTCTACATAACTACAGCATATATTGGGCTCTTATCCAATCAACCATCATGCACTAATCCAATTAGCAATCAGAACGTGTGCCCTTAATTAATCCAATCAACAGTCAGGTGATTATTGTAATTATCACCATGATAGTGCAACAATTTTAAAGGTGAATTAAATTTTTAATATTAACATTAAGACAAATATTTGTAAATAAATCACAAAAAACAAACCTTTACTGTGTAAGTGTAGCCATCAATGTCCACCAGTTTTCGCTTTCCTCTTTGTGAACCACCATCAACTATGGAATATGTTAGCGTGTCATCTTCTTCAGTTAGTTGGTCTGGCAGAGGGTCGTCTTGGATAGAACTGAAATGAAAAAAAAATTCGTTAATATTTTTTCTAGAAAAAAAAACGATGCAGCCGCGGACCTTTTTCAGTAGTATTACTTACTTCTCATGGATTACATCAGGATCAGCAATGGAACGACAAGAGATGTCAAAAGAGCCATCTAGATGAATTGTAGAACCGGATTCGTCAGCTACACTGAAGGAGGAGTCTAAGGAGTTGTCTGCATCTGGAGTGTGATCAAATGAATTGTCTTGTGTTTGGTCAGAAGCAGTTGAGTTGGCTGGTTTGTCATGGTCTGTTGTGGTATTGGTGGACTGGTTTAGAGATACATGGAAAGTACCTAACTCAATGGAACCTATGGTGCTTTCTTCAACTGGTGAACTGTCACATCTCTTACAGACAAATGGTATCTTCTCACCAGATAACACAGACTGTCGACATTCAGAAACAGTGATATCTGAAAATACAAGAGTAAAAACATTGGCATGGAGAGGGAAATAGAGACTATTTAGGGCAAACATAAATGACTAAATATTAGCATAAACATTATTGGGTAAAATTTAAATTTCATATCTATATTTCAATGATGCAATAAAACTTACTTAATACATGTTGATAGGATTAGTGACACGCGCGTGCGATAATTAATTTATGGTGTTTACGCGTATGAAGGTAAATACAATTATTGTCTATTCTTCTTTTAATGCAATATTAATAAAATAGTGAAAAAAAAATATTATAAATTGAATCGAACACTCTGGATAAACAGCGAAAGTGTATATCGTTGATTTTGAAAGAACTTGAAAAAACCTCAAGCTTGCTTTTATAGACATTCAAAATTTTTTATTTGCATGCTAATTCGGAAACAAAAATAAACTTACCAGTGCATGTTCAATGAACTGCAAAAGTCACAGGAGAGTGTGTTGATGATTAATGGATGCTGTCGCAAACGAACTGCACGCGAACATATTACACACGAAGAGTCCATGGTAAATTAAAATTTTCATAAATTGCTCTTTGATTTTATATTGTCATCGCATTTAATTTCACTGTTTATGGAAAATATTTGTTGTCTTTACTTTTAACTTTGATCTTTCAGGCCAGTTTTTACAGTTGTGTGGCTTTGTATTTTTTTGAGTAAAAACTTGAAATTATAAAGTACATAAGAAAAATAAGCGGTCGTTATTAAAGGACAATTAAAATAATAATTGGATCCCTTTCTTTGTAATTAATTGTTGAAAAACCGTACGTAATCTGTTTGCAAACTGGAAAATGCAAATTTTGAGTAAAAACTTAAAATTATTAAGTACACAAGAAAAATATGCGGTCGTGATTATAGGACAATTAAAAATAATAATTGGATCCTTTTCTTTGTAATTAATTGTTAAAAAGCGTAATCTGTTCGCAAACTGCAAAATATTTGTAAAAATGAGTCAAATATTTAAAAATATTTGTTATCTAATATACAACATATATTATTATTATTATTATTAACGTACTAAATTTACTATATTAAATGAAAAGGTACGAGTTGGTAGAGGTACGAGTTGGTAGGGTACGAGTTGGTCGAGGTACGAGTTGACCTGCACCCAATTTGTATGGACTTAATTAAATCCCAGGATTTGAGTTTTCTCAAATTAAGACAGGAGTTTAGTTGTGTTTTAGTTCAAAATATTATTAAACACAAGGAAACAGCAATATGATAATATGAATAAAGTGAGTGGTACTTGGATACCATGTAACCAACAGAACGGACAGATGGTGGTATGTAAAAAATCAAAATTGTAAGTGACACGAGACACAATTTATCTATCCACCTAGGTTTTCTAAAACTGAAAATATAGTACTTTATGAAAACAACCACATATTATATAAAAAAAGACATATTTTTTTTACTTTTAATGTCACACTTTGTGTCCGAATATTGAATTCTTCCACATATATACAAATTTGCATACGAATACTTCCACGTGTTGAACTTGATATTGATAAAGTAGTGGACTGAATGAAATGGAGTTCTGTGCAGCTGGGACTAGTATAACTAGCAGTAGTAAATGATTTAATTAAATTTTTCTGTAATCCGGACGTATTGGAACTGAGAAAGAGGTGGGTGAAGTAACCCAAAACGAGATTGTTTTAACACGGACAGATCTGTCAGTGACAGAAGAATGTCAATTTGTAAATATTCCAACCAAAATTTGATTGGATTATATGTGATTTAAATTTTTACAAGACATTTAGGTTGACATTTACATGTATTATACACCTGTATGTAATCTTCAACACATCATCACATTCAAGACTCAAGTAATTTACTGACCAGTATTATGCACCATGTTAAAACTACTGATTATATAGGAGGAAATCATTCAACTTCAAAATGGACATAGATAATGGTTTAATAATATACTGTACCTGTAAGAATGTGAGGGATATTAAAAATTAATCATGCAGCACACTAGTCAAACTTTTTATCACATGAAAGCAAATTTCCTATTCTGACTGATTTATAAATTGTGTACTGGAATAAAAGATAAAATATATTCATGTTCATGCATATGGATTATGTTCATAGTTTCAAAACCTGTTGCAGATTATCACATTAATTTCCATTTCATTTTGTCTTATTTTGATTTGTTTGTTGTGTTCATCCTACTTTCAGAAATTTTTCAGCTTTATAATGACATGTAGTTTTTTATTGGAGAGGAAGCTGGTGTTCCAGGAGAAAACTCCTAACTTTCCACAAGGTCAAAACGGGTCAAGAAATCCTGGAAAAGTTATGGAATTTATCAGTATAAAAAAATTACAACAAAGTTCCAGGCGAAAAATTTCTACTGTGCCTTTATCTCATATTTTGTGTTAAATTGCAAGTGTCAATGCAATTACACTGTCATGCTAGAATCATTCATGGAAAATGGTCACATAGTTCTTGACAAGTCATGGAATTTTTACACAAAGAATGAGTATAGACCATGGAAAATTGGCAATTCTTGTCAGTTAAGATAGGAGTCAAGCACACCCTGCCAGCAGCTAAGCCCAACCTGCAACCCCTGTGTTAACAGTGATCAAAATTAGATGACTAACTACCTCAACCACTCTGCCAACGAGTCCCTGTCTTATAATATTCAGTCTCTGAGTGATTTTAATTACCCCAAGTGAAATAATTTTTCATATACTAGTACATGTACATTTGTTTCATGGCAAGAATGAGACTTGTATGGTACTAGTATACATATACTGTATGTACCTTATCTGCTGGACCAGTTAAAAGAATAAACCCATGTTTTTTTAAGCAAAATACTGGATGGTTATGAATGAATTGTTAAGTTTATCAACAAGGTGTTCTAGAAGTATACAATAAGTGGCAGAAAAAAAAATAAAAAATATAAAACAGTGCAAACAGTTCAATAACAGATAATATTTGTAAACCCCTGGGTGTTGAATCACAACCAGCTGAGTCATTCAGGGTAATGGGACATCTTAGCAGATCATAAATTGTCACATGAGCTACAAAATTGTATTAAGAATAATTTATAAGTACTGGTATGCTTAATACTAGACCATAATTAAAGGTT
Organism: Limnoperna fortunei; assembly: GCA_944474755.1. Lineage (NCBI taxonomy): Eukaryota > Metazoa > Mollusca > Bivalvia > Mytilida > Modiolidae > Limnoperna > Limnoperna fortunei. The sequence goes on from OX104115.1 coordinate 80,190,347, forward strand.
GATGATCTGTTTATTAAAGTTCTAGAGGACCCAATTAACAAAATCATGGACTTTAAGTGTCCTATTTGGGGGAAATGAAAGTTAAATATGATTGCAAGTCTAACTTAACTAAATTGAAAAATACATTTAGTTTTTGGCTCCAAATTGGGGTATAACTTGTCCTATCAAAATAGTGTAATTTTGTGAACATGTATATGGTCATGTTTTGGAATTGAACATGAACACATAAATCTTATTTATTTAATTTCTTGAATACTGCTTACCTAAAAGGAATAAATGCAAAAGCTGCAAGTGCAGTTTTTTTACTGTGACAATGGCACTTGTTTTTAATTATTCAATAAATATGCAAGACAAAGAATTAAAACCAAGCTCAAACTGTCCTATATTGGGGCTTGTCATAATATATAAGTAACTACATGTAGTATGGCACACTATGTAGTTCTCCTCTAGTTTAAAATGAGCTGCGATTCTTGTATGTGTATGCAGCTTAAAGTCAACATGGCAGGCAGCTTAGTTATGACAGTGTATGGGATGTTGTTTAACTTGTTATGGTACAGGCCCATAAGGTCTAAAATCAAACTAAATGTGCAACTGCTAAAAAAAGCAACTTGTTGAAGCTTGTGACCGAAGGAATATTCTATCGGTGTAATGCAGGCAAATACAAAATAGCATGTACACCACTAAGTGCATGTATGAAAAAATTATGAATGCTTATAAAGGCTAAACTTTCTAGTGTCCCAGTTCACTGATCCCTCAATTCATATCAGCAGAGACTGAATTATGCATTTGCAAATAACAATTATCAATTAGTCACATACAATTTGTTTGGAACTCTATGCCACTTTCAGTTATTTTTTTAGCTATATACTTATGGAACGCCAAATTAACATATATTCAATTAATTGTACCTACCTTCAAATATTGAAGATATCTTCAATTGAATTATACCTATCTTCAATTCAATTATAGATATCTTCAATTCAATTATACCTATCTTCAATTCAATTGTACCTAGGTACAATTCAGCACAATTAAAGATATCTTCAATTCAATTGTACCTATCTTCAATTCAATTGTACCTATCTTCAATTCAATTATAGATATCTTCAATTGAATTGAACCTATCTTCAATTGCACTTAATCAAATTTGTATTATAATATAATTCAATTGAAGATAGGTGTAATTCAATTGAAGATAGGTGTAATTGAATTGAAGATATCTTCAAATGAATTGGAGATATCTCCAAATGAATTATGGAGATGTTGGAATTAGACCTATCTTCAAGTGAATTAAAGATATCTTCAATTCAATTGAAGATAGGTGTAATTTAATTGAAGATATCTTCAAATGAATCAATTAAATTGCACCTAGGTATAATTCATTTGAAGATAGGTTCAATTGATATGAAGATATCTTTAATTATTTGAAAATAGGTACAATTGAATTGAAGATATCTTCAATTATTTGAAGATAGGTACAATTAATTGAATATATGTTAATTTGGCGTTCCATATATACTGATATCCAGGTTTTATTTGATGGAGCTAGGCAGAAGTACCCAGTAAGTGTATACACAAGTACTGCTTTGGTATAAAAGTCAATATTTTTTGTTGAAATATTTCAAGGGTACATCATTAACATCTTTAATTTCTGGTTTTTTTTACATTTGTAAAAAGTACATGTATACATAACCAAACACATCCTTTATGCAGACTTGTGGGGGGGGGGGGGGGGTGTGGAAATAAAGTGGGTTCTAAAAATATAATACTGCTAAGAACAATTCCTTTCTCCCTATATGCTCTCTTTGCTCAGTTAGGAATTACTTACTGTCTGGTTCTTCTGGACTAATTGTGTCCATAAAAATCCTACCCCCCCCCCTTTTCTACAAAAAGTAGTAGGTCCCTACAGAGTCATGATCATATACTGACACATGCTTACATAGCTTATGTCTCATAGTTACATATATGGATATAAGATTGATATTATTTACGATTTATAGTACAAACATACAAATATAAGCTTCGTCTTCGTGGAATTGACAATGTCCAAAATATTCGAGAAGAAAATAAAAAAAACGTATCATTAGCTGTCACACACCTTATTTTGTGTTGGCGCACGTTTAAATATAAGATACATGATATATTTTTATCAATTTCAAATCAAATTACCGAAGTATTCACATGTGCTTTAAACCTCGTGTGTTTGTTTACGTTCGACATGCAGATTTTGTAAAAACGATTTTGATTGGTACTTCTCAAGGTCAGAAGCAACTTCACTTCAGACCCGAAAAATATATATGTATGTTGTCAGGGGTGATGATGGAGCGAACGCGGACTCAGAACCCCTGACTTGGGAGGATGTCCGTACAATCGCTTTTACAGTTTTTGAATGAATGAGGTAGGAGTGACGTCATGTCAAACCGCATTACGCATTCCATAAAATTGTACAAAAGAAGTAGTGCACAGATTCTTACCGTAAAAACGGCACTATTACAAGGCAAAATAACCTCAAATATGTCAAAAAATGAAAACAAATAAAAAAGATGTATTTAAATTGAGAAATTACCGATAAAAAATTATTAGTAATTTTTTTCTCTCGACAAGGATTATCAGGTCAATATCAGATTCGCTCTACGAGCTCATCTGATATAGACCTGATAATCCTTGTCTCGCGAAAAAAAACTAATAATTAATATCCATGTCTGTAAATTATGTTCTTTTCTTGATATTTGTAAACCCTCCTTTGCTCCATGTGGCCTCCTGATTTGGAAAATAAAAATATGTTATTCCGGCCTACCATTTACCCCTAGTGTTGGATATCTGTAAATAGTGTTATCCAGAAGTTATATTGATTGTTTATTTGGTACATTTTTTAAATATTATTTTTTATTTTTTCTCGCTACACGAGTCGCAATGCACCATGCATCGTAACAAGCTTTGAGGTTGTTTGTTAACATCACAAACTAGAGGCTCCCAGGAGCCTGTAATCGCTCACCTGGAATCCAAATGACTTAAACTATATTAAAATTTGTGAAATTAACAGTTTCAGTCTAGTTGTTATAGCTTTTAAGTTACTGTGCAAAAACTAAACATTTCTTCAAAAAATTTGTTAAATACAATAACTCCTATAAGGTGCCATCGACAATTTCTGAAAATTAAATGGCTTTTAGGCATTGTCCTTTAGGGTACTTTAGAAATTTACAGTTTTACGCTACTAATAGTTGCGTTATAGACTAATTTATAATTAAAAAACTGTTCATTTGTCCAAATTCATAATGAAAGGGCAATAACTCCTATAAAGAGTCATCTTGCAATTTTGGACTAAGCAATCATTTGTAGGGCTTCTATTGCTGATCATTTGTGCAATTTACAGTTTTAATCTAGCTACTATAGTTTTCAAGTTACAGGACAAAAATGGAAAATTTCATAACAAAATTGTCATTTAAGGGCAATAACCCCTATAAGGAGTCATCTGACAATTTCAGACCTATTAAATGAATTGTAGGGCTTTTTTTGCTGATCATTTTTGCAATTTATTATTTCACTCTAGCTGTTATGGTTTTTAAGTTACAGGACAAAAACGGAAAATTTCATAAAAAATTGCAATTTAAGGGCAATAACTCCTATAAGGAGTCATCTGACAATTTCAGACTTAAATAGTAATTTGTAGGGCTTGTATTGCTGATCATTTTTGCTATTAACAGTTTCACTCTAGCTGTTACAGTTTTTAAGTTACAGGACAAAAACGAAAAATTTCATTAAAAAATTGTCATTTATGGGCAATAACTTATTTAAGGAGTTGTCTGACAATTTCAGATCAATCAAGAGAAGTGTAGGGTCTTTATTGCTGATTATTTGTGCAATTTACAGATTCAATCTAGCTGCTATAGTTTTCAAGTTACAGGACAAAAACGAATATTTGATAAAAAATTACCATTTAAGGGCAATAACTCCTATAAGGAGTCATCTTACAATTTCAGACTAATAGAGTGAATTGTAGGGCTTGTATTGTTGATCATTTTTGCTATTTACAGTTTTTCTCTAACTGTTATAGTTTTTAAAGTTACAGGAAAAAAACGGAAAATTTCATAAAAAATTACCATTTAAGGGCAATAACTCATATAAGGAGTCATCTGACAATTTCAGACCAATCAAGTGAATTGTAGGGCTTTTATTGCTGATCATTTTTGTCATGTACAGTTTCACTCTACCTCGTATAGTTTTAAGGTTATATTGTAAATACCAAATATTTTGTCAAAAATCGTCAAAAAAGGGCGATAACTCCTATAAGACGCAAATACACAACTTCGCACTAATAGCAACTATTGTAGACCTTAATGTGCTGATCAATTTGAAGTGACGGTGTTCTCTATAGCTATTATAGTTTTTGAGATAATGATCAAAAACCTGTGTTGACCCCCATGTTCTATTTTTAGTAACAGCGGTCATATTTGTCTGTTGATCAACACCCTGGGTACAAACTTGAAACTAGGAACCCTAAGGAGGATTGTGGCCAAGTTTGAAAAAAATTGGCCCAGTGGTTTCAGAGGAGAAGATTTTTTTAAAAGTTTACGACGGACGACAGACGACGGACGACGGACGCCAATTGATAGCAAAAGCAGGTGAGCTAAAAAGTACCAATGTATGTTTACTTCACGAAATTGCCGTCGTTTCAGACGATGTTGCATTTTTTATGCTTAAGTATTTAATTAAACGAAACTTAAAGCGATTTATTTTTCTTCTTTTTATGTGCTCCCTTAAAACAAGAGAAGTGAGATCAATTGACCGTGTTTTGGCAGAGCACGGGGGGGGGGGGGGTGTAACTTCCTATATAAAGGTATAAGTATATGTGCCAAAAATATGGGTAGGTTTTATTGAAAATTTATATAAAAATGGGTATAATAAAATTACAACAATCTTATATAAAAATATGTTGCAGAGGGAGTACACCTGCTTTCCGCGTTTGGTCGAGCTTATGTTCCTTGTACAGATCCAAACAAATTGAAATCAGCAATTATGTTTTTCACTTATTTAGCGTCTTGAAATGCTGTTTTTATTTGATAGGGCGATTTTCCATGGTAAATTTTAACCTAAATTAGAACGAAGGTGTAAATAGGAGCAAGCGATTATCAGATTATTGTCTATTCGGAACCCTTCGAGTGTGTTGACAATATAAGTGATTTTAAAAACCTCTCTTATATTTTAAACCCATCAAAAACTGAAGATATTAAATCCTTGATTTCTTTCATAAAGTAGTCATTAGAACTGAGGAAGGGAGAAAACTAAATTGATTTTATATCTGTTTGCTACATTTTTGAGGTTTGTTTATATGTATATGTATTCTACAATTTGTTTCTTTGCAATGTTTTTCATGTATTGTGTTATCCCAACAGTTTACGCGCAAATAGCATAGAACGTCCTGAAAGTGGTGATCTTGTACGACCTTGATAAAAACAAAGTGTCAGATTCCGTAGCAAAAGCCAAGGGCATGTAAACAACAAGGGCATGCTATGAAATGTGTACAGTGGGAATTTTTTATTGGACTTTCGTAATAAAAAGATACAATACAGTGTATTGCAATACTGAATAATAATGCAAGCAAAACAGCACTCCACGTAGTTGTGTCTTTTAGTATAAGCTATTGACAATTTGTTTTAAATTTAAAACTGAAACTAATTTACATGCATTTTTATTATAGAGATATAATGTTGCCTCATGCAGTCCTAAAATACTTTTAAGTCTCCCAAACGAAGTTTTGAGACATATTGTGTGACTGTTTTTTATTAATTTTTCTTCTTTCTTTTTTCTCATACTTTTCTCGGAAACGCCTCAACGGATCAGTACGAAACTTTGTATAATGGTAGATAGGTTATTGAAGGTGTGCACAAGCTATTCGTTAATTGAAAGGATTGCCAGTTTTCCGGGGTTTTCTTCGGGTACTCCGGCTTCCTCCCCCAATAAAAACTGGACGCCATGATATAGCTGAAAAATTGCTGAAAGTGGCGTTAAACACCATCAAACAAAGAAACAAACTATTTAATAAACAAGCTATTGGGAAATTTCAAGACGGCCGCCATTTTCAAAATGGCAGCCATCACATTAGGGTACCCAAAATTATCTCGGGAACTACAGGACGGATTTTGACGAAATTTGGACTTATTTTGACAAAATCAGAGTGGACTTTAGTTTTAAAAAAATTTTCAAATTGGCCGCCACCGAAAATTGGAAAAATTTAAAAATTTAGACAAAGGTACTTTTGGTATGGAATAAGAAAGTATGTTGAAAATTGGTGTATGAAATGTGACGTCTGTGCAAGTCGAAAGCGACGCTTGGCTAAGCCTCGAGCGCCAATGCGGTCGTATAATGTTGGGGCTCCTCTTGAGCGTATTGCAACTGACGTACTAGGGCATTTGCCTAAGTCCACCAACGGCAATAGGTTTATTTTAGTGATCAGTGATTATTTCACTAAGTTTGTCCACGCCATCCCTATGGAAAACCAGGAAGCGGATACCATAGCACGAAAATTAGTAAATGATTTTATAACAATTTTCGGAGTACCTAGACAGATCCATACGGATCAAGGCTCTAATTTTGAGTCGAACCTTTTTAAAGAAATATGTAGTTTGTTAGGAATAGAGAAAACCCGTACAACGGTTATGAGACCGCAGTTGGATGGGATGGTGGAACGACCTTCCCGTGGATTTGGTACTCGGAAAGCCGGTGGAACGAGACCCTCCATTTCGTACGTCTTCGGAATATGTCTCCGAGTTAGAAGAAGCTATGAAAACAATACATGCGTTTGCTAGGCGCGAAATGAATTTAGCTTCTGAAACCATGAGGAAACAATATGATCATAAAATATCATACTAGTATAGTCTTTATAATCTTGGCGATCCGGTGTGGTACTACCAGTACCAACGTAGAACAGGTATAAACCCTAAATTACAGCGGCCTTGGCATGGTCCCTACGTAGTTACCCATCGGTTGAATGATGTGCTTTATCGGATTCAACTTGGTCCTAAATCCAAACCAAAAGTAGTACATCACGATAAGCTAAAACCTTATCTTGGCGAAAATAAACCAAACTGGTTGAAGATCTAGTTACCATGTTTTAAATTTTTGTATTGTGTTTCGTTGTTAAAATAGGTGTTTGTTGTTGACTATTGCTGCCAGTTATATTTGTATATGACTGAACATGACAAGTGAATTTTATTCCATTTTATACCTTAAGCCAGAGGGTACCTAAGGATATACATGTTAAATACGTAGTCATATTTTGATATCATGATATTATTATAATGCCGGATTTTGGACTTTTTGATGTTGTATTTATCGTCCACATCTGATTGTAGTCTAATCTACAAAAATATTTTGTATTTTAAAGTACTTAATTGTGCATGTGTTTTCTGTTCTTGCAGAAATCTTGGAGATGGTGGTGTAAGGTGTGTGATGATGTTAGTTTTGACAGGAGATGGGTGGTGGAAAGACATGTGATTGAAAGACATTCTGAATTTACCTGGAGGTGTCCAGATTGTAGAAAACTGTTCCAGAGGAAAATGTCAACACATGGATGTCGTGTGACGGAAAAAGATATGATTTGTTTCCATAATAGCTCTGGTCTGAGAGGAAAGGAAGCGGAGGCACAACTAGAGCTCTACAGGAAAGAGGAACTATGTCGGAAAATAAAGTTGACGAACCCGGAGGGACAGGAGGTTGCGTTAGACGCCTTTCCCCGAGGGAGACCATATGCAGCTTCAGAGAAGAGTGTAAATAAAAGAAAAGCTACGAAAGACTTAGAGGCAGGAGACATCAAGAGGAGGAAGGATAAGACAAATGACGATCAGGATAAAGAGAACCCTAAGATGATGATAAAACCAGGTGCCTCCAAGAAGGAAAAAATTAATGCTATAAGGACCGTGTTGAGAGATTTCTCAAGTGAATTTGGGGATAACCTTACGATAACTTTAGAGACTGATAGTGATGTCGTGGATAAGTCGGAGCAGGAAAAGGCTGTGGAGATACATGCTCCTGACGACAGTTTTTCTGTAGTGCGGAGTAAAATGTCAAAGAGCAGTTCTAGCTCTTCTTCAAGTACCAGTGCCAGCTCGACTAGTAGTAGTGGTAGTTCATCCCATCAACCTGCCTCTGGGAAGAAGGGAAGTGTTAAGAAGGCCGATGAGACTACTTGTATGCCACCTTCTTCCCGGGTAGAGCGTAAAGTAGTTACAGTACCAACTGATCCAGTAGAGACTTTTCTACATGGTTTGCAAGAAACCCAAGAAAATACTCTTATATTGAACATTGGCGGAGTAAAGTTTGAGACATCAAAAACTACTCTTCGAGCAGATCCGTCCAGCGTATTTGCTCTGATGTTGAATCCAAATAGCCCGTTCAGACCATCAAACAACATCTACTTCTTTGATCGGGATCCGGCCCACTTTAAAATAATATTGAACTATCTTAGAAACAACTGCAACATTGAGAAGCGCTACCTCCCTAGAGAAAACTTATACCTGTACGAGTTACTTGTTGAAGCTAAGTTTTACAAACTGTGTGGATTGGTTTCTCTGGTGGAGGAGAAGTAAAATGATGTTTGCGTGTGTATGCTAAACAACTACTAAGTGCTGATTTAAATTTGCATATTCATTAAAGTGTCTCGTTTTATATCATGGTTGTTTATAATAATGATTGAAAATCAAAGTACTGAAGTACTGTAGCTCGGAGTCCCAGTTGGAGGAGACCACGACAATACATGAAATGATCCATGGATTTTTTTTATTACCATGCTTTCACTGTTTTAAGTAGAACTATTTTTTTTCTAAACATTTCCTTTTGGGGACCAAATCCTTAAAGGTGGGGGCAATGTCACGACGGTTACCCCCCCCCCCCTTTATTTTTGTAGTCTCGAAGAAGTATGAATGGTGGTTGTTGTTGTTTAATAAATATGTTACGGTGTTATTGGTTTAAATATTGTTGGATATTACTTTATTTATGTTTGTGAGAAGTCTAATTTTGCTGAAGGAAGTATCTTCTAAGGAGAACGTGTCCAAGAGACAAGCGTGCATGTCTATGACTGAAACGTAGTTTAAAGATCAGTAATTTCAATTGTTGACCTAGAGTACGAATTTTAAATAATCTTACTTGTTGTTTCTGTTAATTCCGAAGATGAGTAAAGTAATTTTGAATATAATTCCTGAACGGGCAAGTGACGAATATTCAAACAAGTGGAATATTTTAACCAACGCCGAATTGTAAACTTTTCACGATTTTGTTAGAAAACGTGTCCTTATTGAAATCCTACATTGATGATCCATGATGTCGGCAAGAGCATGCATGTTTCGTCCTTGTTATTCTATTATCAGTTTAGGGTCGGGATTTAATTTTTATTCTCAATAAACGTTTTGTTGTTACTTATGGCAGTCGCCATTACGGGGATTCCCCTTCCGGGAACGTCAGTAGCGATTGGCTTAAAACTGTTATATTACGTCATCAGGGGTATTTAAGCGTTTCACCCAAAGACGGAGGCGGAGACTGCATTTTGGGTTTTGAGATTGTTGGCGATTCATTTTTACAAGTTTGGAGAGGAGAAAGTTGGAAAATACCTAAAGAATGTCGGATATACCTAGCGTTAGTATCTAATATTTATTACTATATTTTTTCTAGTCACACCATTTTTCAAACGTCAATTTTATCACATTTCAATATGTTTTACAGTTGTTTTTCTGCTGGTGTTGCCGGTGTTGGTGTTGTGATGGTGTAACACCGGATTTGGTGTTTGAAGGTGTTGCACCGGATTTGGTGTTTGGAGGTGTCACACCGGATTTGGTGTTGTGTCGGTGTTGCACCGGATTTTGTGTATTATTAGTTATAGTTTTTAAGAATTTATAATTTTTATAAATTAAGAGAAGAACTACTATTCAAGTATTCGTTTAAAAAATAAACTGTAGATAAGGATGTTCGAATCATTGATATATGTTGAGTATGCTGATACCCGCTTAGCCTTTTGCGGTAAAAAGCGGTTTGTTGTACAATTCTAAAGTCATTTGTCGGACTAATCTGTTGGATTAGGACAATTAGGGACCACCCACGGAGTCGAGGTCCGGCACGAGGCAGTCTATATCATTAATTCAATAAAGTAAAATGTACTTCTAAAATAATGAATTATCATTTTTACATACTACAACGGTTAACATTCTATATACTGGCTCTCTATGTTGTGCTAAGGCGGGTGGCGAAAACTAGACACCCGTCTACGTGCGACATAGGGTTAACGAAATCTGTTGTAGTTAAGTGTGGCGCCGTCATCTCGGGTGTTCGACTCTAACACCCGAGGGGCAGCGTTACAATACTAATACTAATTAATACACCTTATTAAAAAAATTTCCAAATTTTGGCAATCTTGATAATGATAATCAGTTAATTTTTCTTTTAAGTAATGAAGACCCTTAGATCTCGTCAGCCACTGCTAAATTCATTATAGACTGTTCAAATTAACAAACATGTGGTACATATTTTTTTAAAATTTATAGTCATTTTACATGTGAATTCTATTACTACAATTGTCATATGTTCGATCTCTTCTTATTATCTCTTAATGATATATAATTGTTTTCGGGTAAATTGAGCAAAAAGGTAAAAACCATACTCTACAATATAGTTCATGTTGTAAGTGATAAAATGGCAAATTTAATATTAAAGAAAACATGTCAATTACAGTTTGTCGTATTTGTTAAATCCTTCAGGCTTTAAAACACGTTTTTTTTTTGTCCTGATCTAATAAGAAGAAGTAAAGATGTACATAATTGCATATTAATGCGCGCTTTACCAGTATCTCGGTAATATGAACAGATCCGCCTCAATTTTTATTTTTGGATTATTTTAATATCTATAGGGTAAGCCTAGTATTTTTATTAATGCATTCTATTCTTGACATAATAAAATTTATAAACTTGAGTTTCTTTTATTAATTAGTTATTTAATTTGATAAGAAAAAGGCATTTAAAAATTTTGTTATGTTATATTACGTAATGTATTTCATCGCTTAAATTGTATTTATTGGATTATTTCGTGATTTATATGTCAAGCTTCGTAATTCGTAAATTTTATGCATTCTTATTTTAACATGATAAAGTGTAAATTTTTCGGTTTCGTTTATTAGTTACTTAGATAATTTGACAATAAAAGTGCATGTTTAGATTTTGTTCAACGCGCTTGTGACCACTCATCCAGAAAAATTATTTCTGGATTATTTCATAATTTATAAGGTAGAAAATGGAACTTTTACGCAGAAAATTAGTCATCTTGAACATTAAATTTAATTTCACTGGGTTTTGTTTATTGACGGTTTCGAAATCCCAAACTCTCGTGAACGATTCCTGTGTGGTAGTGGTCGTTTTAGGGAGGGGCAGAGATAATTCTGTGATGTAATTGTATATTAGATGTGCCTTGTTTATTTGCTAATTGATTATTTATTACCCGACACTGAACTTTGATGAAAGGTAAAAATGAAAGACCAATCAGACTCGCATAATAAGCGGCTAAAATGGCTAAATTAGATTATGATTTTGATATATATTGTATATAGCCTTTCTCTGTACCAATTGTATTATTGGCTGTGCGAGAAGAAACTATATATACAAAATTAAATTAGATTAGATTTTCAAACAGGCATGTTATTTAAAAAAAAATGATGTCTGAATCAGTGAAAAATGTGGTAGAAATTAGGTGTGGGGAAAAGAAATTTCTCAATAATAAAAAACCACAAAAGATAAAGATTTTTATTTAATTCAAGATTTACAAATTTTGATGTTAAGATATTTGAACGAAGCAAGTTATATATATAATAATACAACAGAAAAAATTCAGTTACGTTCTAATAAAGGTCATTAACAGTTTATATTGTTGAAAATAATTGTAGAAGTTAATAATCACATCAATTGTTTTGCAAAATAAGACTCTTCTTCTAATTGTTTTTTTTTATATTTTAAATTCTGAAAATTCTGAAAAAGTTCTTAGCAATGTTTATGCACATGAATGCTAGTTTGACGTTTGAAATACATTTAATTGCAAATCTTTTGAAACAATTTTAATTACAGTAAAATTAAACGGTCCATAGAAATACCCAAGAATACCCCAGAATACCCAAGAATACCCAAGAATACCTCATAAAACTACAAAATTGACATGAATGACACCAAAAATGTTTTTATATACATTTAAGCCATTAAATTGGTTCATAAATGAGCAAAATCGGTCAGTCTGAATGTGTATTGTAATTCAATTAGCACGCGCTGCATAATCCTTTGATGTAGTGATAAACGGGTGCGTCTTTTTACCACAGAACACCACAGAATACCACAGAACACCACAGAATACCACAGAACACCACAGAACTCTATAAAATATCGTTTTTCTTTGATAAAAATTAAATGAAATATTATTTCATGTGTAATTATGGGTTATTTGATATAATTATATCTGAAAACCACATTTTGTTCAACGTTGTGTCTAGTTGAACGTGGATGAAGTTTTCAATGAAACAGAACACCACAGAACTCGATAAATTATACTTTTTTATTGAATAAACTAAATAAAATATTATTTGTGTGAAATTATGACTTCTTGGATAAATTATGTATGAAAACCACATATTTGTTCAACATTACGCCTCGTCGTACGCGGATGAAGTTTTCGCTGAAAACGGAGATACAACAGAATACCACAGAACTCGATAAAATATCCTTTTTTATTGATAAAACGAATATAAAAAAGTTGTATGCACGTTAAAATGTCTTATTGTAAAAAAATAGCTCTTTAACCTCATATTTGTTCCGAGATTTGTTCATCCTCATGTCTTGTTAAGAGAGCAGTTGACGTTTTTCATGAAAAAGGCAGGACCACAGAACTTTACGTCACACTTTATTGAATTCAAAAAGCTATTTTAAATGTTAATATGTGTAAATATGCCGGAAATATAGTTATCGTTATGCACAATATATAAAAAGTAATAATTTATGATTAACGGTTATGACGACCCACATTAAACTTTAATACAGTTGTACTTCATTGGGGATTCCGAATTTTGTGTGTGTATAATGTTTGTGTTTTTTCTCTTAAAGCGCCACCTTCTTGAAGTCATCTGTTATAGTACTGTATCAGAACATCCTAGTTGAGAAATTTAATATTTAAAAAAGGGAAGTCCTAGTAAGTTCAAAAACATATTTATTAATATTATAAATTGTTTAAAATAAATGTTTCTTTTAAAGAAAATTCATCATAAAACAATAAAACACGCTTGTTAATTAATAAAGCGCTGTCAAGGAGAAACCTTACCAAAATTGATTTATGGCCCCAGCACTACACTAATAAACCGCCCCTAATAAACCCATGGGGGGTATTTAGAATGGAGCTACTAATTAACGTCAATGAAGATCAAACTCAGCAGGGATGTATAACTGTGAAATGCTTTTTTTAATTTGTTAAAGAAAGAAAATTTGAACTTCGTATAGAATTACCCTTTTGCTCGACTGTTGTATTGTTTGTAAATTGAAATAATAAAACAAGCACATAAAATATATTAGAATAATACTATTTAAATGTTCCATTTTACGTGTAAGCCATAACACTACTTTGTATATTTTTGGTTCGTAGTCAAACGACCTTCAATGATTTTTGTTTGGTTGTTTGCTTGTTTTCCCACTTTTTGAATTACCGAACAAAATAATGCTTATGTCTGTCATGTCTGTATGTTCATTTTTTGTATTTTTTCTTCTTCAACTTCTCAAGAAAAACCTATTAAATCTTAGTAGCATGTGACATATAAGCTTAATGTAAAATTCGCCTTTCGCTTTTTGTTTGTTCATTTTTATATTTTTATTTTTTTAGTTACACTCATTATGTATTTTTTTTAAGAATGTTAATCACTCCCTATTAACTAGATCAAGCTTTTTTAATTAAATTATGGAGAAACATTTGCACAGTCTTTAACAATACAATCGGACATCCGTGCTACAAAATAAGTTGCATGGTATTTAAAACAGCGTTCATGTATTTTTTTTATGAAGAAACAGTTAATATAAACACAATTTAATCATTGAACTATGCTTTTAAAGTTATTTAGGGTGTTCTGTGGCATTTTAGTTTGTTCTGTGGTATCGCCGTTTTCAGCGAAAACTTCATCCGCGTACGACGAGAGTAATGTGGAACAAATACGTAGTTTTCATACATAATTTTAACCAACAAGTCATAATTACACACAAAATATTATTTTATTTAGTTTATTAATAAAAAGGGATAGTTTATCGAGTTCTGTGGTGTTCTGTGCTATCGCCGTTTTCATCGAAAACTTCATCCGCATACGAAGACATAATGAACAAATATTTGATTTTAATACATAATTATACACAATAACCCATAATTACACATAAAATAATATTTCATTTAATTTTTATCAAAGAAAAAACGATATTTTTTAGAGTTCTGTGGTGTTCTGTGGTATTCTGTGGTGTTCTGTGGTAAAAAGACGCACCGGTGATAAACCTAGTCCTGCGTGTGGCGGTTGTTTCAGCATTGACTTATTTTAATTTACACTTTGTTATTGTTCTATTGTAAACAATAATACATGTTATTACGACGATAAATGGCTTAGTTTTTGTAAATGTAAAATCAACTAAACACCAACATCAAATATTCGACGAAATTTACTCAAAATTAAAAAAAGTGAAGTTTATAAATACGCAGGCACTTAAAAAACAAATCCATTTATAAAATTCATCATTCTCGTTCTTTTCCTAGACTATTTAACGCAATTTTTTCACTCTGACATGGCTTGGCGACCTTGGGGTCTTATAAAGACTTTAGATTTTAATTTTGCATTCATCAATCATTCTGAAAAATAGGACCAAATTGTAAGAAAAGAATGTCCTTCACAAACAAGAATTTTGTTGTGTATATAAACGTAACATTGTGATTGATTGACTAGTGTTTAACATCCAGCAATTAATAGTTTAGTTATGTTCAGGACGTGCGTAACATCAGTGCGTCTTTTTACAGAACACTACAGAACTATAGAATAGCTTTTTTTTCTTTGATAAAACTTTTTGAATATATAATAAGTGATAAACATTCTTAAAAAACAACCCATACATACGGGGTGTAACAAAAAAATGAAATAAAAATATAAAAATGAATAAACCAGCGAAAGCCGAATTTTACATGAAGCTTATCTACAGCTCATATGTTCTTTGTTACGTCCACTAAGATTTAACAGGTTTTTAACTTCTCTCCTTTCTTGAGAAGTTGAAGAAGATGTATACAAAAAATGAAAATGCAGACAACCATTATTTTGTTTTGTAATAAAAAAAAACAAAAATCATTGAAGGTCGTTTTCGATTGATTTGTGTAAGTAAAAGGTTTTACATCAGAGAGGACATTTTCCGATCTAAATCAGCAACTGACCAGAACAAATAATTTGTGAACTTTTTTAAATCGTCTACGCGGGGAACTACAACGAATGGTCAATACAGGTTGCCAAACAAAAGCAAAGACATTGCGAAGAAACCGGTCCAAAGAAAACGTCCACTGAATGCGAAAACATCAAAGAAATTTTTGTCATTTAATTTATTTTGATTTATTGTAACAAAATAAAATTAAACAATGATTTTTTTCTTATAATTTAAGTCCTAATCCCATAATACAAAGAATGCTATCAAAAGTCCAGTAAATTAGCAAAATAGTAATGATTTACGAGCATAAGTCTATAATAAACATCGTTACGCAATTTGTTAATTGCAAATAACATTTTCTTCACAGCTGAATAATCAAGTATTGGTGTCACACTGAAAGCGGCATTCAACCTCGTTTATCGTAAAACATATTTATATAAATATTTCAAACATTTCTAAAAATATTTCATACAAAAAGCATACTCAAGAAAAAAAGAGTACATTAATAACCTAAATATATAGATGTTAAAGCAATGAAGTACTAAAATTATTTCGGTTCTTCTACAATTCCTCCAATTTCGATTTTTTCTATATTTAAATAATATTTCTCATCTGCAATATGTATTTTGTACACAAAAACATTGTTCTCATGTCTATTTTGTAGTTTTATGAGGTATTCTTGGGTATTCTGGGGTATTCTTGGGTATTCTTGGGTATTTCTATGGACCCAAATTAAATCAATAAAAATTGTAACTTGTCGGTATGTTTTCTTTGATTTTCCGAGGACGCGATAACTGCCGATCTTACATTCACATTTTCCCCCACAGAACCACTTGACTATGGTCAATGTATTTTTATTGGTAAACATATATTTGTCCTTGGAAAATATTACAGTACTTTTCTCAAAGTTGAGATATTATAATCAAGATGATTATTTCTTGCCTTTCACAATCGTCTATATTTGCATCCCTTTACAGCATATGATGAAATTTTAAATAAAACAAATTGAAAAAATTAAACCAAATGGGATTCACCTATAACATACAAATCGAACATCTCTGGATATGGGTTTAACCCATATCTTTTCTTGTTACAATTGTTGATAATATTTAATTGTGGCTCTTACTATGTCTGTAAATCATGTCCTTTTTTTGATATTTGTAAACCCTCCTTTGCTCCATGTGGGCTCCTGATTTGGAAAATAAAAATATGTTATTCCGGCCTACCATTTACCCCTAGTGTTGAATATCTGTAAATAGTGTTATCCAGAAGTGATATTGATTGTTTATTTGGTACATTTTTTAAAAATTATGTTTTATCTTTTCTCGCTACACGAGTCGCAATGCACCATGCATCGTAACAAGCTTTGAGGTTGTTTGTTAACATCACAAAAAAGTACCAATGTATGTTTACTTCACGAAATTGCCGTCGTTTCAGACGATATTGCATTTTTATGCTTAAGTATTTAATTAAACGAAACTTAAAGCGATTTATTTTTCTTCTTTTTATGTGCTCCCTTAAAACAAGAGAAGTGAGATCAATTGACCGTGTTTTGGCCGAGGGAGTACACCTGCTTTCCGCGTTTGGTCGAGCTTATGTTCCTTGTACAGATCCAAACAAATTGAAATCAGCAATAATGTTTTTCACTTATTTAGCGTCTTGAAATGCTGTTTTTATTTGATAGGGCGATTTTCCATGGTAAATTTTAACCTAAATTAGAACGAAGGTGTAAATAGGAGCAAGCGATTATCAGATTATTGTCTATTCGGAACCCTTCGAGTGTGTTGACAATATAAGTGATTTTAAAAACCTCTCTTATATTTAAACCCATCAAAAACTGAAGATATTAAATCCTTGATTTCTTTCATAAAGTAGTCATTAGAACTGAGGAAGGGAGAAAACTAAATTGATTTTATATCTGTTTGCTACATTTTTGAGGTTTGTTAATATGTATTCTACAATTTGTTTCTTTGTAATGTTTGTCATGTATTTTATTAACCCAACAGTTTACGCGCGAATAGCATAGAACGTCCTGAAAGTGGTGATCTTGTACGACCTTGATAAAAACAAAGTGTCAGATTCCGTAGCAAAAGCCAAGGGCATGTAAACAACAAGGGCATGCTATGAAATATGTACAGTGGGAATTTTTTATTGGACTTTCGTAATAAAAAGATACAATACAGTGTATTGCAATACTGAATAATAATGCAAGCAAAACAGCACTCCACGTAGTTGTGTCTTTTAGTATAAGCTATTGACAATTTGTTTTAAATTTAAAACTGAAACTAATTTACATGCATTTTTATTATAGAGATAAAATGTTGCCTCATGCAGTCCTAAAATACTTTTAAGTCTCCCAAACGAAGTTTTGAGACATATTGTGTGACTGTTTTTTATTAATTTTTCTTCTTTCTTCTTTCTCAGTACTTTTCTCGGAAACGCCTCAACGGATCAGTACGAAACTTTGTATAATGGTAGATAGGTTATTGAAGGTGTGCACAAGCTATTCGTTAATTGAAAGGATTGCCAGTTTTCCGGTCGCAGGTCGGGGTTTTCTTCGGGTACTCCGGCTTCCTCCCTCAATAAAAACTGGACGCCATGATATAGCTGAAAAATTGCTGAAAGTGGCGTTAAACACCATCAAACAAAGAAATACTATTTAACAAACAAGCTATTGGGAAATTTCAAGACGGCCGCCATTTTCAAAATGGCAGCCATCACATTAGGGTACCCAAAATTATCTCGGGAACTACTGGACGGATTTTGACGAAATTTGGACTTATTTTGACAAAATCAGAGTGGACTTTAGTTTTAAAAAAATTTTCAAATTGGCCGCAACCGAAAATTGGAAAAATTTTTAAAAAGTTCCCAGATTTGCATGAAACTTGGTATATATAATAACATAAAGCGACCTCAAATCTGTGTCCGTTTGGGAGACATTTTTGTGTTGGGCATCCCAAACACAGTCAGCACTATTTGGTTTTTTATGTGTTTAATGCCACTTTCAGCAATTGTTCAGCTATATTAGGGAGACTTGTTTTTATTTAGGCAGGAAGCCAGATTGTATGAAGCTTTTAATAATTGTAAATCAAGATTGAAGTGGAGCACATCCTGACAGCAGTAAGACATGTAAGACTCAAGTCGCAACTAAAGTGTTGACAGTTTAATGATTAATAGTAGATGACTAACTACCTAAACCACTCGGCCACTGAAGACCCCGAGTATTTAAGATTGTAAGCTTTTAGAAGCTTATGTCATCATTTATATTTATAGGGAGACATTTATAGCATATGTACATGTATTTGATGCAAGTTATATACCATGCAGCATTATAACCTGTGCTATTTTATGTCTGAAATTAGCAAACTGAACAATTTTGTCTTATTTATTAATATATTTATTGATTTATGATAGAAACATCTTCAATTGTATCGTTAGATAATCATCTAGACTTATATACACACCACCGTTTCTAAGTATGTCATTAAGCATTTATTAGACGTAGGATTGTATTTGTATGCCTGCTTGAAAATAGGGATACCATATATAGTGATGGTGGTGTCTGTATTTCCATTCGTTACACTCGGGGTACCCATCTCTTATTTTTCCCTCCAACATCAACACTGAATAGATTTTGATGAAATTTTAATAGAATCTCTGTCACATAGTGCCATTGTACACCTGATATTTTATATACATGTGTATTTGATTGAAAGGATATTTTAGGATTTCCCATAGCGAAACATATACTTGCCATTCTTCGACGTAGGGGATACCTATCTTTTATCAACTACTTGCACCACTGAGTGGGGTTTGATGAAACTTTCGCAGAATCCTTAGTCACATTGTACATATGTGCACATGATATTTTTTGTCATTTTGACCAGAATTTTTTTTGGAGATTCCAACAGCAAAAAAATTGCCATTCTAGACATAAAGGAGCTTGGGTTATCAATTTTGAGGAATTGCACTGGTTTATTTTATTTCCCGTTGATGCATATGCCAGTGAAATGTTTTTACTTGGGTTTTATACAAACATGCGGAAGGGATCTCATTTAATACTTGCAAAGCAATCTTTCCTTCAGTGCAGTCTGCGCTTTGAATTATTTAGTCTTTACATATAAGGATAGATTATGTTTGAAACCAGTTCAATTTCATTTAAACCAAACATAAAGAATTGACATGATATCTACTCAATTGATTGATTGATTAATGGTGTTTAACGCCCGAGCAGCAATATTTCAGCTATATTCAGGCGATGATATCTACTCAAGTAAACAGTAACTTCATTCTATCAATGTAATGAAACATAGTGAAATTTGAAAAGCCTTAACCAAAGTTGTACCAAATGTCCTAGATTTAAATTTTGTATTATATAAATAATACAATTAATGCTTGAGCACTTTGAAACTTTATTGTATTATTAACTATATATGTATATGTTGTATGATGTTATCTTTTTGTGATCAGTATTTGAAGTATTGTCAATGATAACAAAAGATATCTTTTTTTCTAATTTAATTGAAGCTCCACAAAATCTTACTCATTTGAATTTTAAATATTGTTTACTGCGGAGTCTTGATTGGATGAATCGCGCTTCTAACGTAGTAAATTCTATTAACCTTGGTATCTTTGATGACATCTTTAGGTGATAGGTACCAACACACAGTTGTTTGACGGGTATTACCCTTCAATATCCCTCCTGTGACCTTTTTTAGTGTAATATGATGAAATCTCTGAAAAATAAAATAAAAGAATGCTTTGCGGTTTACGCCACTTTCAGCAATATGCCAACTGTATCCTGGCGTCATGTTCGGGAGGAAGCCGAAGTTCTGATAAAAATGCCCGACATTCGACAGAAAAACTTGAGATATATCCTTGTGAAGTACACCCTGTCATCAGTAAGGCTCGAACCCGCAACTTTAGTGTTGAAAGGCACGTGATCAATAGTGTCCCTACAAAGTGTCATGTTGTAT